>CM046061.1:9541864-10141864 GCA_025215515.1 Schistosoma japonicum | reverse complement strand
ATAACCCACTATGCACTTAATCCTGAGTGATGGAGAGTGAAACTAATTGAGATCTAGGCAACACATTATTGAGCCATATATAGATATCCTCTCACTATAAACTGCATATTCTAGTATATTTGTGATTTTACCGCAAACAAATACCCTGAATTCGCGCACAAACACACTGATGCTCGGGAGAATATAACCACATGCGCAAAAAACCGTGTTCCATTGTGTAATCCACTACACATTTATTGCCGCCGTGGTCTGTGAATTTGGTAAGGTGAATGTTACCGTGATTGCAGGGACTGGTGACTTATCCCAAAGAATCGAATGAATACCGGCAATCGTTAAATTCATTTCTGAATTGAGTGACGAATTACCGAAAAATTATTTATATTCGAACCAATTTGTTCCAAAATAATACTGATTGAAAATTTACGTTTTCTCAATATATAACTTTCTCACGGTTTGCGATGGAATCTTTTATAGGTAGGGTGTCCTATTAGGGTGACCTGAACGATGAAATATATTATGTTGAGATGGTCTTATTTTACTTTTTTGTAGTAAAAGAGAAAATAGATCTAATCCTGCTAATGTCTTCGCATGGTTTGTTTATGCGACTGAAAGCTCATGTAGTTGATCAGAGGTGTACTTCCTTTATAACATTTACACATTTTTTATTGAGTCAGTGGAGCCACATTACGTTCCACCGGGTGGGGTTCTTACGATAGTCTTGAACAATGTATAGACAAATCAGGAGTCGGAACAGTGCGCTGCATCTGGATGAGTTAAACGGTAGTATAGGTTTAGGTAGTATCGCTCACGTACACAAGGAATCGCATGTAGGATGGGAGCATAACAATTTAAAATAACAGAAGATTCTTTATATCACATTATAGCTCAAGGGTACATATATCTATGGTTGCATGTAATGATGGCTTGTGCACCAAGGGGTTGTACTTTACAGACGAAAAAAGCATTAGTAGCTGGTGAACTCGGCATGCACATAATCAAATAAAAGGTATATATCAACAAAAACTTTGCTTGTTAATTCTACTTGAGACTGGTTCACTCACTCCATACAACATCGACTGGTCAAATCAAAATCCAATCCTAAAGTGTGAAGCGCGCCACCACAAGAAGGCAAATGTAAACGGCATTCCAATATCCAATATCTGAATGACAGGCAATTATAAACAGATTGATTTCTTTGAGCTTACATCTTGAATGTCACGAATTCGGTTTTATACCTCTGGTTCCTTCCGATAATAGGGTGGTTACTCGAACGCTCTAGTTTTAGCAGTTTCAGCTGGTTTATTTTCCTTTATTCATTCGTCTCGCTTTACTTCCTTTCATCTCGTTCTTTTCTGTTTTCTTATTCTTCATTCTTGTAAGTTTATGCACTAGTCCCTGTCCTTTTGTTCTACATTGAGTAGTCGGGTCAGATAGCAAACCTTAGAAGACTACAGTAGTGTGGCGAAGGGTTAGGAACTAATATCAAATTTTCAGCCCCGGTTCCAGAAGGCTTTAGGTATACCGTAGTGGTACACACAGTCATATAGCCTCTTCTTAAAACTTGTCAAATTAACCACTGCGGTTACTGACTTAGGTAAAGTTCCAGGTGAAGCTGACACAGTTATGTTGGATGGGTATTGTTTTGAATAGGTTGTTTACGTATTTCCTGATTCCACCTCTTGCTCTGTGTTGTCTTCTCTTAGCATGCCCTGAAAATTCACTCTATCATATGGAACTTCATACAAGAGCTAGTGTGTATAACTACCCTCGGTTTTAGGTGCATGCACAGGTATCGGAGTTCCGCCATTTCGTCTCTCAGACCTCGAACATCAACTACGTAAGCGTCTGATTAGCCGTTCAGTTACCGTATTTCGCTTTAAGTGGCTTATTACCTGGAGTTTTGTGTTATTAGTCTGATTTATTTGGAACTTATGGCCAGTTACAAGGAAGCCGGACGAGGAGAACCGCTGTATCAATCTTGGTTTTTAGATTCTTCATGTGGGATACGCTTGACTCCCTACCAAGCCTACAGAGCTTCAGTTAGATTTTCACGGTTTCTGAATTTCGTACTCTTCAGATGGGGTTGACATAGAGTTCTTAGATGGACAGAGCAAGGTAGCCTACCAACACTCACTGCTGCGACTTTCCTTAGCTCAAGTCGACTTGAAAGCCACTTCCATCAATGTAGATCCAGCAAACAGAGCTCATCTTGCAACCGTTGGGCAGTACAGGAACTCTGTTAACTTCCTTAGAGGTGTTTGATTCCTAGCTCCACTTAGGTTTTGTCCAGTCTAACCCTAATCTTATTATTTCTCAAGACGGATGGCTTCTCAGAAGTTAGTAAAGTTACTGCTTCTTCGAGTGTGCAAAAGGTCTGTTGTCACGAAAAATTGGTTGATTGATAGAACGGGTGTGTGCCTAGTTGGTGAATGCGCGTTTGCTCTATACCCACCGAGTCCCAATCTAGAGATAGAAGAACACAAGCTAAGAGACTAACCAGACAGAATCGTATTGTATTTTATTAATGTTTTTATATATACACAAAATCAGACAACACAGTCAACCAATTAGGAAGCAACATGAATACAGTACTAAGGAAATAATGGTAGTGAATAGGGACAGCTTGTACACAACTAATTAACTGTAGTTCATAGTAAGAAACAGTATACTAAGAGTAAATACACTAAACGGGAGGATAGAGTAAGAGGGAAGTAACAATTATAAAAATGAAATATTAACATTACTTACAACCAAAATAATTGAAATGGTCCTCCAAATTACAGTTCTAAAAGTTCGTTACTATTCTTTATTTGCCCAACATAACAAGGTCATTGGTAGAAGAGAAGAGATGATCGGTGGGGTGTTGCCTCCTTTGTAGAGACTGCGGAGTCTTACAGGATTATTTTCCAGCCTAAGCAGTTCACAGTGTTTCTGCCATTATTGCTTATTGAAACGATCACAGTTTCTTCATCAGACTACTAGTGGGCACCGTCACATTGAGAAGGATAAGTGATGCGCGTGTCCTGATGGGGAGTCTCGTTTTTCCTCGGTTTCCATCAGAGACTAGTGATTGGAATCGGGATTATGTCTTCTCTGGGTGGCCGTCTGATGGAGGGACTTTAATGCAACCAAGAAGTTCTCTAGAGAACGTTGTCGTGTCCCTCAGGCTAATAGTAAGTGTTACTTAGGGACTTTTCTCACTCATCTTTACAAACTGTGCGGTCAAGTGTGTGGTCTTAGTTGTGGTCTACAAAGGTGATTCGCGTTCAGACTGAATGATTTTGCGTGGTTGTGTGAGTAATCTCCTTTCGTGTGTTATCACCCACAAACTCCAACGAGTTTGTGACCTCTGGTGTTAGGCATATTTGCAGCATTCAGAAGTTCATACACAGGTCATATATATCAGAACCACTGATAGAAGTTTCCCCTCTTGAAATTACACTTTCCCTTCGGTTTTGTTGTGTCACAGATAAAGTGTATCTATTCGCTGCAGAAGTAACAATTGAAAGCTGCACTTCTTTTACTGACAAGTTTAATACAAACATTATATTTACCGTAGTTTCTAACTAATGGGCTTTTCGCTGGGTTACTGCAGTGATGCTTAATTTTAAGCTGGGTTAGTGCGGTGTTGGTCTGTTTGACTTCTATCGTCTGAGTTTATTGTGAGATTATGTTGCCTTTTGTTTCATGGACTGGTGTTTGTACTAGTAAAGGCCATCAAGGTTTGTGTGGGTGCAAATTTGCCCGGTTCTCTTGTGCATGACAAACTCGCGATCCCTGTGGGTGAGCTTAAAATGTATCCTGCCAGGAGGATAGGAATTCGTGACCTACTGCTAGTTATCACCTAGCATTGCCACTTCTCCTCTGTTCCTTGAAGGATGCTATAGTTCATGAAGGTAGGTGTTAGTCTTAGTTCTTAAGCAGTAAATCTACAGAGTGAGTCAGTGAATAGTAGGGGAAAAGCATGGAATAAGTAGGTAGTAGAAAAATGTGCTGATATGAGTACCTTGAAGAATGGTAGTTTTAGTAAAATTCACACTTTATCCTGACTGTACCAGGACTCAAAGAAACTGGGATTCTAGAGACAGACGACTGAGTAGTTGCAGTGTTTAGATTATGGCCAGCTATAGCTGCCAAGATCAAGTGACATGCAGCAGCTGACTAGGTTAGATGGATCCTTCACCTAATGGGTTGGACTTATTGTGGTGATAGCCACAGGAAATCGGCATTGCAACTAATTATATTTACAGTTGTGTCTCAAATTGTCCTGGTGGTTGTTAGGGACTGGTGATTTATGAGTCCCTGAAGAGAGATAAACATACGGGTACGTTACAGTTATTCGGCTCGCACTTTCGAAGTTTACTGACAAACCGACATTAGTCATGTGATTTCTTTTGGGTGTGTAATAGTCAAGGTCTTATTCTAAATCTTCGGCAATAAACAGTGTGGGTAGTCCAGTTTTTTGACCCCTTACATAGATATTTCCCAACGACTTAAACCTACTCTTGAGGTTTCTATCTGGAACTTCCGGAAGCTTGATACCTGAAATATTTTGTTTCTAGTGCATACATAAGACAACACTTATATCATGTCCCCTACCACAGTGGAAATATTCATATTCACGCTAAGTTTTTGATTTACATGAGAAGATAATGTTCGCGCTTTCCCCTAAGCCCGTTAACAGAAAGCTCGGCGACCACTTAATTTTTGGAAACAATGCGGATTATTCTTTCTTTTACCTCTTCGATAATATAACCTGATACATGATCATTAACTTGTGTAAAGAGCCTGTTATTATTATGTATATATTTTAAATTTTTTAAGTATATTTTTCCTATAAATGTTTTATTAATTTTTATATTCGTTACTGATACTGTTTCGACACTACGACCTTCTACTGTCTGTTACGTTAGGTATATGTATTCTAATCATGTGTGCAATACAGTAATGGTTATTAAATATTTGTTTTCATTCATTCCAACTTGAAGACTATAAATTATCAATTACTATTCCCGATGAAAGAAATCAATGAAATTATCCTATTATTCGCTTGATACTACCACTTTGCCCTCTTCGTCGTTGTGACCGTCTCATTAATTGTTAAATAGAGTACTCCTGGTTGCGTATGTGAATAAATAAATCTGAGGGGGACCTTACTAGCTTCTCTGTTAGTCTAAGCCATCTCTGCGATACATGCAAACTGATCCTACAAGTCTTCAATATTTTTATTATGTAAATACTGGAGTAACGTCGACTAGTAGTCGAACTTTACTGAAGTCGGTTGAGATGCTTTAGCTGTCTAACTTAAGTAAACATAGGCTAAGTATGCCTCATCCAATAGCTTCGTAGCCTTCGCTAAAACAATAAAGTTTAAGTATTCATTTACTTCCCTATTCTTCATAGAGATTATATTTCTTATTATCTTATATTGAATTTTGAGAAGTATTGTGTGTTTGAACTCCGCCCGCAGCTCTTCTAGGGTTGTTGCCGGTCCCAAGCCCGGGTAAAGGAGGAGGGTTGGGCATAGGGCTAGCACCCCTATCCCGTAAAACACAAGTTTGCTAAAAAAAACGCTAACCAGAATAAACAAACCTAACCATTTAAACTCTGCCATGGAAGTGGAAGGAATTTATATGACGCTTCATGATGAAAGCCGAGATTCTTCGGAAGTCATGAGGCCGATGCCACCCCTTCTAACGACCAGAGCAAAAATTTTTATAGGTACATGGAATGTTCGGACAATGTGGGAGACAGGCAAGACTACCCAGATAGCAGCAGAAATGAAGAGATACAATTTAACTGTGCTCGGGATCAGCGAAACGTATTGGACTCAAACTGGACAGAAAACATTAGCTACGGGAGAGGTGATACTATATTCCGGGCACGAAGAGGAAAATGCCCCACACACCCAAGGAGTTGCTCTGATGCTGTCTAAGAAAGCGCGCAATGCACTTGTAGGATGGGAACCACATGGACCTAGGATCATCAAAGCATCCTTTAAGACAATGAAGAAGGGGATTACAATGAACATCATCCAGTGTTGTGCACCCACCAACGACGGCAACGACGAGGACAAAGATCAGTTTTATGATAGGCTGCAGTCAATTATAGCGAAGTGTCCAGGAAAGGATCTGACAATCCTGATGGGGGACCTAAATGCCAAAGTCGGAATGGACAACACCGGTTACGAAGACATCATGGGACGACAAGGACTGGGGGAAAGAAATGAAAATGGTGAAAGATTTACAAATCTTTGCGCTTTCAACAAAATGGTTATAGGTGGTACAATATTCCCCCACAAACGCATACACAAGGCTACATGGATCTCACCGGATCATACTACAGAGAACCAAATTGATCATATATGCATCAATAAAAAATTCAGAAGATCAATGGAAGATGTGAGAACCAGGAGAGGAGCTGATGTAGCTTCAGACCACCACCTAGTGGTTGCCAAAATGAAGCTGAAGCTAAAGAAGCAATGGATAGCTGGAGCAACATCATTAAAACGGTTCAATACAGCCTCTCTTCGGGATACTGACAAACTCAAGGAATTCAAAATAACTCTCAACAACAGGTTCCAAGTTTTACAAGATCTGCTGAAGCAGGAAGAAACCACTATGGAACACAACTGGAAAGGAATCAAAGAGGCACTAACTTCAACTTGTCAAGAGGCTCTGGGCCGCAAGAAACACCATTATAAGGAATGGATTTCCACAGTGACCCTGAGCCAAATTCAACAAAGGAGGAATAAGGAGGCAGAAATCAACAACAGCCAAAACTAGAGCAGAGAAAATCAAGGCACAAAATGAATACACAGAAGCAAATAAACAAGTAAAGAAGTGTATTCGAGCCGACAAACGGAAGTATATCGAAGGCCTTGCAACAACAGCGGAAAAAGCTGCAAGAGAAGGAAATATGAAACAGCTATACGACACAACGAAGAAACTGGCAGGTAAATATAGTAAACCAGAGCGACCGGTCAGGAACAAAGAAGGCAAGCTAATCACCGAGATTCAAGAACAAAGAGACAGATGGGTAGAACATTTCGAGGAACTCTTGAATAGACCAGCTCCACCGAACCCACCAGACATCGAAGCAGCATCTACAGACCTCCCGATAGATGCCAATCCACCAACGATGGAAGAAATCAAGATAGTTATCAGACAGACCAAAAGTGGGAAAGCAGCAGCACCTGACAATATACCAGCCGAAGCACTCAAGTCAGACATAGACATAACGGCGAGGATGCTTCACGTTTTATTCAAGAGGATCTGGGAGGAAGAACAGGTGCCGGCAGACTGGAAGGAAGGATACCTTATCAAGATACCAAAGAAAGGGGATTTGAGCAAATGCGAGAACTACAGAGGGATCACACTATTGTCAGTACCAGGGAAAGTCTTCAACAGAGTGTTGTTGAACAGAATGAAAAACTCAGTGGATGCTCAACTTCGAGATCAACAGGCTGGTTTCCGTAAGGATCGGTCATGCACAGACCAAATTGCAACACTACGCATCATCGTTGAACAATCAATTGAATGGAACTCGTCATTGTACATCAACTTCATCGACTATGAGAAGGCGTTTGACAGCGTAGACAGGAGATCATTGTGGAAACTTCTTCGACACTACGGTATACCACAGAAACTCGTCAACATCATCCAGAATTCCTACGACGGACTACAGTGCAAAAATGTGCATGGAGGACAGCTGACAGATGCATTCTCAGTAAGAACCGGTGTCAGACAGGGCTGTCTGCTCTCGCCTTTCCTCTTCCTCCTAGTGGTCGATTGGATCATGAAAATCTCTACATCTGGGGAGAAGCACGGGATTCAATGGACAAGTAGGATGCAACTTGATGATCTTAAATTCGCGGATGATCTAGCACTTCTATCCCATACACAACAGCAAATGCAAGTGAAGACAACCAAAGTAACAGCAACCTCAGTATCAATAGACCTGAACATACATAAGGGGAAGAGCAAAATCCTCAAATTCAACACAGAGAGCACCGACCTAATTGAACTTGATGGTGAAACTCTGGAAGAAGTGGATACCTTTACATACCTGGGGAGCATCAACGATGAACAAGGAGGACTTAATGCAGATGTAAGGGCGAGGATTGGCAAAGCAAGGGCAGCACTCCTACAGTTGAAAAATATATGGGACTCCAAACAACTGTCAACTAACCTCAAAGTTAGACTCTTCAACTCGGACGTCAAGTCAGTTTTTCTGTATGGAGCTGAAACGTGGAGAACTACTGCAAACATCCTCAGGAGAGTACAGATATTTATCAACAACTGTCTACGCAGAATATTGAATGTCTGTTGGCCGGAAACCATCAGCAACAGCCTACTTTGGAAGAGAACAAACCAACCACCAGCTGAAGAGGAAATCAGGAAACGACGTTGGAAATGGATTGGACATACATTGCGGAAATCATCAGACTGTATCACCAGACAAGCACTAACTTGGAATCCTGTTGGAAAACGGAAAAGAGGAAGGGCAAAGAACACCCTGCATCGAGAACTGGAAGCAGACATTAGAAGGATGAACAGTAACTGGAGACAGCTGGAAAGGAATGCTCTGGACAGAGTTGAATGGAGAATACTGGTGAGCGGCCAATGCTCCTCCGAGAGATGTAACAGGCGTAAGTAAGTAAGTACTGTGTACTTGAATGACTAGGATCCCGCTCCACTGTCTCCTGCTCACAATACTGAAATAAAGGCCTATTACCTCATAACCTGGTTCCTCATGTTAACAGAAAGGGACATACCGAGGCATTAAACTGGTGAGCTCTGTATTGAACTCAATATTTAATTTCTGTTATACATATAACTATTTCATTTCGTATTCAGTCATAAAAATAAGCCTTCTGCTTTGCAGCAATCAAGGTTGGGTATATATTTTTTTGATATAGCATTTCATTTTTGTCGCTAGGTATCCCTAATCGACTCACTACTTTTTCCACCTTATTACATTATTATATTTTTCATACAACATGTCAGACTCAATCCTAATCAAAAGCCTAGAAGGTATGTCATCGGTAGACATAATCACCGTTATGACTATGAAAATAAGACTCCCAGAATTCGATTGTAGTGATCCTGAGTTGTGGTTTGCTCAACTAGAGCATTATTTCATGAAACACAATATTAAATCTAAAGGAGTTCGCTATCGAGACCTATGTTTAGTCCTACCCGATTCAGTAGCCAAAGAAGTCCGCGACTTGATTTTAAGTCTATCAACACCACAACCATACAGTATCCTAAGACTGGAAATAATGATTCGTCTATCATTATCAGATAGACAAAGAACTTCAAGGCTTTTCCAAGGAGAAACATTGGGTGACAGGTCACCGTCACAGCTTTTGCGTCACCTCCAAGTCTTAGTGGTTGAAAACACAGTGGGTGAAGCAGTCCTGAAACAAGGGTGGATACAAGCCCTCCAATGCTACGTCCAACACTGTTTGGATACATAAAATCCTGACACCTGTTTATCTCAGTTAGCACGTATTGCAGATAGAATAATCGAAAGAGGTCACCCGACCGCATCACGTATGATACATCATACTCCAAAAGTGAAATCAACAAATGATTCGGCCATAGCACAACTCATTGTGAGTGTGAAAATTATCACAGAGGCTGTGATCAAAATGCAAATGAGTTATAGAGACAGGAGAAGGTCCTTACAACGACCAAGATACAAGTCACTGGAGAGGTCAAAATTGTCAAGATAATCTGAACAATGTTGTTGGTATCACTGGAAATTCGGTGTTCGATCGGCCAAATTCAGTCAATTATGTGCCTGGCCCAAACAGACCCCAAATAATTTGATAAATGAATAACCCATCCCCAGGTTGCGACGACTGAGGAGGGATGCTTAAACAGTCGCTTGTTTTACGTTATAGACAGAAATTCAGGCTTGAACATTTTGATGGATACTGGTGTTGAGCCTAGTGTCATTCTTCAGAATAAAACAGAGCTGGGTCGAGAACCTTGCTCAGTTACACTTTAAGCTGTCAATAAAACCAAAATCGCGACGTTTGGGCAGAGGACTATGACGCTAGATTTGTGTTCTAGAAGGCGATTTCCCTGGCTTCTACTGTAGCCGATCTAGATCTGGCAATATTAGGAATGGATTTCTTAGAGGGTTATGAATTACTGGTTGACACTAAGAGACAACGTATGACACTAAAAATAAGTTGGAAATATGCTTAAGGTACAGAAAGTCATATCACATATCTAACTTTAATGCAAACCCCGCCAGTAACAACGTTGACGTTCCAGGATATACTCACGGAATTTCAAAACCTAACCAAACCGAACCCTCAGACTTCTAAAAGTAGGTTAAGATTAGGCCATACAATCAAAATGGAAGGCGCGCCTGTTTCTGCTAAACTTAGATCGGCACCTGATAGGCTTAAAATAACTAGAGCCGAATTTAATTATGCAGCAGCTGGGCATAATACATTCATCTGATAGCCAGTGGGCATCTCCTTCCCATATGGTCCCAAAGATAAACAAATGCGATTGGAGACCGTGAGTGGAGGATAACTGGGCCCTCAATCGTCAGTCGGTACCAGACAGGTACCTGACACCACATATCCAAGACTTTACGCATCGCTTACAATATATAAAGTTATTTACTGAAATTGGTTTAATCAGGGCATATCATAATATTCCAGTTGCTGAAGAAGACATTCCAAAGACAGCTATCACAACACATTTTGGACTATTCGAGTTTGTAAGCATGCTATTCAGCCTACGGGACGCTATATAAACATTCCAAAGGTTTATGAAGGAAATACACAGAGATATACCATTTGCACAGGGATACATAGGTGAGTTATTAATTGTCAGTCCTGACTTAAAATAACATGAACAACATGTGAGGGCATTGTCGAAACGACTTAACGAAAATGGCATGAATTTACATCAAAGTAAATGTGTTTTCGGTGTGGAAACACTAGAATTCCTTGGACATAACATAAGCCCTGAAGGAATTACACCGATTAAACAGAAGGTGGACACTATTAAACAGTACCTCATGCCAAGCTCCCTAACACAACTTTCTTGATTTAATAAACTTTTGTCGCAGATTCATACCCGGTTGTGTACAACAAATGCAACCGTTGACGGATTCACCTTAGGGAAAACCGAGAGGAATCAAGTTGACCTCTGAGGCCATTGAGGCTATCAATCAATTAAGGTATAAACTTGATCAAGCATCTACATTAACGTATCCGAATTCTCACTAAACACTTGCTTTGATGGTAGATGCCTCGGACAAAGCCTAACCAACTAGTTAAAAACGCCTGGAAACCGACTGCCTTCTTCTCAAAAATATTGCTCTATTAGAGACGAGATATTCTACCTTCTGTCGAAAACTACTCACAATCTACCTAATCATCAAGCATTTGCGACATGTTTGAAAGTAAGAAATTTATAGTTTACGTGGATCATGAACCAGTAATCAATGCGTTGAAAGCGAAAGCTGATAGATACTCACTTCGAGAAGTCCGACACCTCGACTACGTATCATAGTTCACTGGTGATATACAATACGTTAATGGTCAAGATAATCAGGCGGCAGAAGCATTATCTCGACTAGAATATAGTACAATAGTCTACAGTAAATTTCAATACTTTGAAAGTCAACCAGGAAAATGATCACGAATCACAAAACCTACTGTCAGCTAAAAGGTCTAGTCTTCAACTAAAACAGTTGCCATCACCTGTGGAAGGTATTCTGATTTACTATGACACAACAAAGGTGCTGCTTCGGCCTTCTATTCCAAAAATATGCGACGGGTACTGTTTTATAACTTTCATTCATCATCTTACCCTGCCATGAAATCTTCGACTAAACTAATCAGTGCCAGATACATATGGCCAAATCTTCAGAAGGATGTACATAAATGGGTACGAGAGTGTACGGCGTGTCAGCAATCAAAAGTTAGCTGTCACACGAATTCACTCATCGGAGTTTCTTCTTAACCGGATGTACGTTTTGCACATATACATATCGACTTAGTAGGCTCTTTACCGCGTCTGAATGATTTTAAGTACCTATTTACATGTATAGATAAGTTCACAAGATTTTCTATAGCCGTACCAATCACAGACATCACAGACGAAACAGTGGCCAAAGTCTTCATACTGAACTGGGTGACCATATTTGGTACACCTATTACAATAACGACAGACAGATGAGCTCAGTTTGAATCTGAACTATTCAACAACTTAGGTCAAACTGCTAGGCTCCAGCAGAATACACTGCACTGTATATCATCTTCAAGTGAATGGGATGGTAGAATGGTTTCGTCGTAAAATTGAAAGCCGCTCTTATAACTTATTGAAACCCAAGTCTGTGGACAGAAATCCTGCCATAATATATGTTGAGAATATGAACAGCTGTCGAAACTGATTCACAATGTTCAGTAGCAGAACTAGTCTTTTGAACAACGCTGAGACTACCAGGTGAGATTACTAGCCCCCACGGTGACAGTAAAAAGCTCAATTTAGGAACTTACGTAGACCAACTACGGAATCAAATGTTTAAACCTAAACCAATTAATACTCATGAGCAATCATGAGCGACGTTTTTACTTAAGGATCCAACAGGCAGGTAAGTAAATACTTGATTGTCAGATAGCATGGAAAAATCTTACCTCACCAAAATGGTGTTGGGTAGCCCGCTCGCGGTACTTCCTCAGATATTCTTGCTTCATTTACTTGCCCTTTGTTATTTTCCAAGCTCTGGTCACCGTTTGGCGTTTAGGTACGTACAGTTCTATTTTACAGAAGAAACAATAATCCTTGGTAATAAGTTCTCATTTCGTATCCTGGGCAGGAGATAGTGAAGCGGGATGCTGGTCATTCAAACACACAATGCTTCTCAACATTCAATATAAGATAATAAGAAATATAATTCCTATAAAGAATAAGGAAGTAAGTGAATACCTAAGTTTTATTGTTTTAGTGTATACATACGTTATAAAGTCAACTCTTAACTAGTCAACCTAAGTTGTTACAACTGTTAGGAGGTAAGTTCACTAAGTTTCCTGCCATTATTTGTGGTAGAATGTAAACCCTACATGATTAAATAACAAGTTCTAAAAGTAAGTGTCATCCACATAGTATCGTCGAATATTAATAGACTGTTTGCCATTGACTAAATGTTAGGCGTTGTGCGAGTTAGTAATTCTCCATTGAGCTATAATGACCGAACTGAGATGAATTTGTTTGCTATGTTGACTAAACCGACGTTCCTATAGAAGTCGATCCTAGGAAGAACTTAATGTAACAACTTAGGTTGACTAGTTAAAGGTTGACTTCAAAACTTAAGTATATGCTAAAACAATAAAGCCCAAGTATTCATTTACTTTCCTATTCTTCATAGAGATTATATTTCCTATTATCTTATATTGAATGTTGAGAAGTATTGTGTGCTTGAATAACCAAGATGCCGCTCTACTGTCTCTTGCCCACGATAGGAAAATAAAGACCTATTCCCTAACAATCTGGTTTTATCTGTCATTTAGAACGGGGCGTACCAAGGCGACACGTGTACCAGCAAGAGAGGAGTTCCTGCTAATCTACAAACGAGACTGCAGAATGGAGAGAAAAATCTAAAAATGCAGTGTTTTCGAGTGGTGCAGTCTTGCATGCCACTACTCTCTATACATTTGTCAGTACAGTAATTAAGAGCCTAGATGCCCGAACTATATTATATACCAACCACAGAAGCTAATGGAACAAAACTGTTTAAAATAATTCTTATTGCGGCAGATGTCAGTTCCTACATAAATGATATAACAGAAACATGGCTAGCCCCATATATGGATTTTACTCTTTTTATCCTACAGGGTATGCCTGCGTTTGAACTAATAGAGTCTGTGGTCGGAAAAGAGTGGTGGTGTAATAGTATACAAAGTAGACTGTTTAAGCTTGCATTCGAAAACTCCAAATATTCGTGACACTAGGGGTGAATTAGTTCTGAATCATATCCACACGTGGAAAAGGACGTGGAGGTATCCTATCTCTAAGGGGTAAACATGCCTTACGTTAACTAGATAAATTCTACAAAAAAAAGTGAATATTTTAATGGAAGCTTACTGTTAAATAGTCTTCAGTGTGTCAGAAAACCGACACGTTTCGATTTGAAATATAAACGATTATAATCGGGTCCAGTTTTTGCACATTATTATTGTGACACTTCGTACTTTTGAATTGTATCTCGGCCGCGAACCGGCGTTAAATCCTCGCAAAGTTTCATAATTTATCTACTTATTTATTTCAGATTTAGAATACTTGATGTAACTGCGAATTTGCCTCATAACGTTTAAATGTATGAGTGGTAAAGGCTTTAGCAGTCAGCTACCGTACTTCTTCAGCTGGCTGCTCTGTGAGCGTAAGTCAGTCTTTAGAAGAAGCATGAAACATGTTTAAAGCAATATTAAGGGAGTTTACAAATCGCTCACCCCATAGTCAACACTCACGAATTGTTGCAGCGTCCTACCTGGATTGATAAGAACATTTTGACTATGGCGTGAAAAAGAGATTTTGTTATTTTCAACAAGTCATTAAGCATTCTAGTTAGAGCAACATAAGGTCGAGATCCCATATAAGACTGATATAGTTATATCTCGCAGAACCCACGAAAGGCAGCTTGCATACGACAGTCGTGTCTAGGAAAAGCGAATACTATCTTATGTCGAGAAAAGGATCAAACAAGGTAATGTAATTCCCATACTTTATTTACTTATGTGGTTATAAAGACATTCTGGCTTAATTGAATAGCCAAAGTTGACTATTTATGAACTTACTTTAACGAGGTCTATCCGGAAGATAGTATTTATAACACTTATCCAATTAAACAGCTGAGGCTCTAGCCAATGATTGTGACACCGGGAACTGTTCTATGTTTATTTATTGGCGTAAGCCTAGGTAAATTTCCAGGTCTTGATGGGTTGTATCCTTAGCCGTTGTCACCATTAAATAAAATCGTCTCAGAAACACTCACAAAGTTGTTTAGTTTGACCCATTCCCAACGGTTTAAAAGAATGCTTTTAAGAAAGATGAACCACTTAAAAGTCGATCAGTTCAACTAGGATTCTGGTGATGGTTTTAAGGAGTCTCGTTCTAGACAAGCAACCTTGACACGCAGTGATCCTCATCTCATTGGTGTCAGAACAACCTGTACTGCTCATCACTTGCTACTAGCTACAATCCTCCTCACTGGATGAGACTAGGTGGACACTTAAGATATTGGGCTGCATATTGACATAAAATTGGTAAGCTTTAGCAAATCGTTAAATAAAGTATTGCATATAGAACTTACTCGCAGACTTTCCAGATTCTGCATGACATGTGGGGTACTAGCTTGGATGACAGAAAGCAAAGGTGAATGGCATGCATGTAGATTGTGCAGTAGAACAACTTCCGTAGTTGTTTTGTATCATCATCAATCATGTTTGCAGATGACGTAAAATTTAGATGAGTGATACGTAGTGATGTCGATAGAAGAGAGCTCCAAACTGATTTAGACAATTCGGCTTCATAGGTTAAAAGCGGGTTTGTCAATATGCCCTAGTAGCAGTTTACTAATGTGAATTGAATTTACTAACAACCATCAGTACACTAGTGATGGACAACCTTCACTATAAATTGTAAAACAAAAGTATTTAGGTGTAAATGGAAGCAACAACGCAAAAATAACAATACACTTTAATGTGAGTGCTGCTAGAAGATTTCTTATGTTATAGTTACTTTGTAGAGCCATGTATTATTGTGACGCAACATGTTTGAATTATAAATCCTACCTTCTTGAGATCTGTGTTATATTCAAGCGGATAATCCATATTTATCCGGAGAAATCTATACCCTTCAGTGTGTTCGAAAAGTAGGTACTAAGTTGAAAGCATGACATTTCTATTTCTCATTTGAAGAGCTACTAAAATACTCAGATTCATGTCCTTTTCTAAACGAGAGGTTATCATGTATCAGCATTTTGTATTTTGAATGGATGCTTTGTCTCTGGCGAATTCTAAGCATTCGCAGTTTCTAGGACTAGACGTCTCTGAGATCATCATAAAAGTCCCTAAAACTACGATCAAATGAACTTAAGTTGAGATTCCTACTGTCTAGCACGATGACTAACAGTCTCAATGCCCTACTAGAGTACCTGGCATCATCAGCGTTGATAAAAACTTTCAAGAAGAAATCTTATATTTATTGGAAAAAACACGTGCCAAGGTTCTACATAAATTATCCAACCTACTATCCTTACAATTTATACATATATCATAAATAAAGAAGAAGTTGAACTGTTACAGCCCTTCCGTAACCTAAGTCCAAAATGATTTGAATCAAAATCGAACAAGTGCACATACTAATTACGCCCAATGTTAATAAATATATTACAATCGTCAAAATTCATAGTATTGCTAGAACGAAGTGGCAGAACTAATGTAACTGGGGATTTTACGATGTTTTTACGTAAAAAAAAGTGAACTCGTTTTACTAATATGTTACAAAACAACCGAATGCATTAGTAGATTTTAGAAAACCATGTAATTGTATAAAAAAAGCATTCTTGTTTTACTACGTAGTGACCTTGGTAAGAAATATTAGTTCAGGTTTTATGTGTATCCGTATCTCAATGTAAATGGTGTGTATAGTACATCAGAATTTTCCAATCTCTATTGTAGTTCGTTATTCTAATTGCTCTATCTGTTTGTTTAATAATTTTTGTTTAACATTGCTTAATATTTTGTGATGATGCGAAAACACGACTACGTTGTGTAGGCACTCACATGTGGTTGGTGACTTTAGAGGAAAATCTGTTTATTACGTGATATTTACTTGATTGTATAAACTCTACAAACGTAGAATATTAATTCTGACGTCACGTTGGTAATGAATTTTAGGATTACGGTTTAGTTTAGGATTTATTGCTTAGTTTTTGTATCGACAGTGAAATAATATAATACTTAGATTATCGTGCCTCATTCATGGAAATCGTGTAGAGATTTGGCTCAATTATCTTTACTTTAGGTCCGAATTCAGGTTAGTTTGCTCTCACATTAGTCGTAACTGCTAATTCGTAACCTTAGTACCTTCTCATATATGCATACACTTTTAACCTTGTTCTGTAGATTTCTGTGTAAAGACAATACAGTGCGTTTTATCTTGCTTCATTAGTGACAAAAATTCAACATGCCTTTTGATTCTCGGCCTCTGAAATATCTCTACATGTTCTACAAATGTAAATTTAGTTTAATGCCATGTTACTCAGTGTTTCTAGCCACTGGCTACGGTACTCGCGAGGACTCTAACCAGGCAGTCTGCATCTACCGACACGACTCAAACCAGCAGTCAGTGACTTCATGGACTGACGCCGTGTTTTAGTTTGACCGCCTCTTACTCTATATCAGCCAGCATCGCGCGTTGAGGCAGACGGTGGTTGGGCATACACAACACATGCCTCAAGCACCTCAGTCGATTAAGATTCACAGCCTCATCGACTGATTTACCACCTTTGCCTAATACTCGTCGTCTTGCCTCGTTATTACTCACTCAGTAATCCCGGCCAACGCAAGCGATGTTTCGAAGACATCGATGGTCAAAAGGTAATAACCTACGAGTGTCGTTTACTCTTAATGGCTACATCTCACATTCATATAATAAGACAGGGAACGATTGCCCAGTACATCCTTTCGTTGAGAGACGAATATCTCGTCTACGCCATGGGAGGCGTAAGTTGTCAAAAGCCAAACGAGCTTTTTGAATTTGTACTGAGATTTCGTCAGAGACCGACCCATCAGGGCTAATCACACTTCCAAAATAAGTGAAGTGGTTGACATGCTCAACTGCCTAACTCCCTATCTTTAGCTCAGTTGTCGATGAAAACTGGTCTTAAAGCAATAGTTTGCATTTAGAAGGGGAGAGATGCATTCCAAGCATAGGTGCATTGGATCTTATTCCTGTTAAAAGATTTTGCATCTCATCAGTGTCTTCTACAAACAGGACTATGTCATCAGCATATTATAAGTCAATAAGTGAATCTCTTGGTAGGCGATCAATTTCTGAAAAGTCAGACAATGAGAGTGTTATTTTCATCAGTAAATCGACTATGAAACTAAATAAAAATGGAGACGGTGAGCAGTCTTTATGGACATCACTTGAGGTTACAAGTTTGGATGACAGTTTGCTATAAGCTCTGATGACACTAATAGTGTTTGAGTAAAGAACCTTAATGAGATTTATGTACTCCTGCTGTACGCCTTTCAGTGAAAGACGTTGTCATGTAACTTTTTGGTCTGCAGAGCCAAATGCCGCTTCCAAGTCAAGAAAAGGCACCATTGTCGTGCTCTGAAAAATATGTGTATGTTCTAAAACCTGACTAATGGTGAATATCTAGTCTATACAACCGCGACCAGGTCTGAAACCTGCCTGGTTTTCTCGTATTTGTAGATCACGAGTTGTAGTTAAACATTCGATAATTATAGAAGCTAGTATTTTAGACACTATAGTACTCAAACTAATTCCTCGCAGGACGGCTGTGACCCTTTCTTATATACTGGGACGATTAACAATCGACACCAGTCAAACGGAACTATGTCAAGTTCCCAAACTCTAGTCAAAATATCAGCCAGCCTAATCGTCAAAGTGGAACCACCACCCTTAAAGACATCTGGGGATAATTGATCCCAACCTACTGCCTTGCCTCGCCTTAGGTTGGATATAGATTTTTCGACTTTGACAAGAGTCAGGGAACCTAAGTTGATTTTCTGTTCTGACAGACAGACAGACAGATACAACGCAGAACTTCGTACGTACGTACATCAGTTCAGGTCGCCATACCACATCAGCACAGAGACGCAACTGTCAGTTCAAATCCAAGAGTGATAACGATAATAGAAGTATTAGCAGTAATGCAGAAAATTAGGGAGCGAAGATATGATTCGAAAAGTATAATTCAGTGAGATAAATTTGAAAGGAGAAAGATAGAGAATTCGGAAGGTTAGATTTTGAGAGAACACAAAGAGTGGATGCACCTGCGCCATTGCAAACGATTCTGAGCCATGTCGTTCAAGGTCTCTAACCATTGGTGACTTTCGTCTCGCGGACCCCAACCACACAGCCTACATCTACCAACATGACTTAGTCCACTTGTCAGTGACTTCATCGATTTCTGCCATGTTTTGGTTTGGCCGCCCCTAGCTTTCTTCCAACCTATTCCTACACCGCAAAACATAGCACGTCGAGGCAGTCGGTAGTTAGACATGCGTAACACATGTCCCAACCACCTCAACTGATGAAGTTTCAATACCTCATCTATTGACTTGCCCTCCTTTCCTAGAACCCGTTTCCTAACGACAGCACTGCCTGCTCACTCGGTTGTCCCATGATACACGAGCAATGCTTCGGAGGCACCTATGATCGAAGACCAGTAACCTATGAATGTTTTCTACTCTTAACGGCCATGTTTCGCTACCGTATAGTAGGACAGAGCGAACTACTGCACGGTACACTCGTCCTTTGGTTAGCAAGCGGATATCTCGCCTGCGCCATAAGTGACGCAACTTGGCAAAAGCCAATCGAGCTTTCTGTATCCGTGCTGAGATTTCGTCAGTCACCAGGCCATCAGCAGTGATGAGACTCCCCAGATACGTGAAGCGGTCTACACGCTCGACTACTTCACTCCCTATCACTAGTTCAGGTGCCGATGCAACCCAATCCTGAAGCAACATTTTGCATTTCGAGGGGGAAAACCGCATCCCGAACATGCTTGCATTGTTGCTCAGGGTAGTCAGAAGACTCTGCATTTTGTCAGCGTCTTCGCCAAATAGGACTATGTCATCAGCATACTCTAAGTCAGTAAGCGAGGCTTCTGGTAGTAAGTCAACTCCTGAAAAGTCAGACGAAGACATGGTTATATCTAGGAGCATGTCTATGACAAAATTAAACAAGAATGGGGAAAGTGGACATCCTTGACGGACACCACTTGAAGTGAGGAATTCCGATGACAGTTCGCCATAAGCTCTCACTCGACCTGTAGTTTTAGAGTAGAGAGCTTGTATAAGGTTAATGTACTTCTTTGGTACACCTTTCAATGACAGACACTGCCACAGAACCTCACGATCAACAGAGTCGAATGCCGCCTTTAGGTCCAGGAAGACAACTATTGTAGGACGCCTAAATGTGTGTCTGTGTTCCAGGACCTGTCGCAGTGTGAAGATGTGGTCTATACAGCCACGTCCAGGTCTGAATCCAGCCTGGTTTTCTCTAGTCTGCTCTTCACGAGCTCTAGTTAAGCGTCTAAGTATAATCGATGCTAACAGCTTAGAAACTATATTAGTCAGACTGATTCCCCTGTGATTGTCACAGGAAGACTTTTGTCCTTTCTTATAAATTGGGACAATCAGGGATTCAGACCAGTCAGATGGTATTACGCCCAGTTCCCAGATTCTACCTAAGATTTCAGTCAATCCTATAGCCTTCTCAATTTCATAAAGACTAGGAGGAGTTAAGTCGATTTGCCATTCAGGATGACTGGGGATCGTGGGCAACCGAAGTGTGGCTGAAGGCCAGTTGAACTGATCCCTAAAATGTTCCGCCCATCGGTCCAATCTCCTGGACCGAGAATGAATTGTAATCCCATCCCTTTCCGAGATAGTCTCACTCACATTCGGATCCCTAATACCAGTTTCCTTAATAAGTCGAAAAAAGTTGCCTACTGTTGCCTATCGCCGCTGCCTTTTCCATCGTTTTTGCTTTCGCCACCCACCACTGTTCACGGTCGTTGCGTAGGCTTTTTATCAGCCTGCGCTTAAGCTCACTTCGCTCTTTATTATGTTCAGAGCCAGGTGGGATGAGTTTACGAGCATCCATCAGTTCGGTGGATGCTACTGAAATCCACGGCTTCATCCTAGCCTTATGATTTACCTTACTAGCAGATATCATTGCTGTTTCCACAGCATTTTTAATATCATTCCAACCTGCTTCCGGATGGCAATCGCTTACACGGTCGCCTAACTGCTTTTCTAGTTGTTCCTGAAATATATTCTTAGCTTTATTATCATTAAGTAAAACCCTAAGAGGCTTCATTGCTATGTCTTTCCTACGTCCAGTAAGCCTCAAACAAATACGCGCTCGCACTAAAGCATGGTCTGAATCTAAACATGTGCCCCAAAACGAGCGACAGTCCTCTATCGAACCCCTCCATCGGTGGCTGATGGCGATGTGATCTAGTTGGGTCCAACGTTGAGACGATTTTGGGGGTCGCCAGGTCAAAAGATGCTTTTCCTTATGCCTAAAGTTAGTATTCGCTAGAAACAGGCGGTTATCTGAGCATAGTTGCAACAGACGATCGCCATTATCTGTTCTTTGAGCCGTGACACCATAACATCCACCCAAGTGTCTCTCATTTTCACTTAGTTTACCTACTTGAGCATTAAGGTCACCAGCCAT
The DNA here is from genome assembly GCA_025215515.1 of Schistosoma japonicum. Lineage (NCBI taxonomy): Eukaryota > Metazoa > Platyhelminthes > Trematoda > Strigeidida > Schistosomatidae > Schistosoma > Schistosoma japonicum. Next base: position 10,120,385 of record CM046061.1, on the reverse strand, counting down.
TATAACTATATCAGAGCGCCTAGCTTTTCGGAGGAGGTCCGTAAGCTTGCTGTAAAACTCATCTTTCACCTCGTCTGAACTGCAGTCAGTGGGGGCATAGGCAGATACGACAAAGAGGCAACGACGAGTGTCCCTATCTTTCCGAGTCCTAACTGTCCCGTTCAGTCGGATAGCGCACAACCGACTATCTACAGGGATCCAGTCTAGGAGAGCTAGTTCTGCCCTACGACTCAATGCTATACCTACACCAGCGAGACCCCGGGAAGCAGCATCCGGGCTACCGGATACACGAAGAGTAAATCGGGCTGCTTCTTTGTTTTGATACGGTGAGATCAGGTTAATGATTTTACTAGGATTCTGTATGCGCGTTTCCGAGACGCAGCATACATCGATTGAGTGAGATTCTAAAGTCTTAGCTAAGGAAGCCTGTTGCCCTATTTGACTTAATGTCCGTACATTAAAAGCTCCAACATATAGTCTAGAACGGGGTTTCAAGAGACCAGGAATGATTTTTCTTGAGCTCGCAACGTTTGCATTAGCGGTGCAGTGAGATGAAGGAATGTGAGTAGAGTTAGTCGTAGAGATAAGAGAGATATTATGGGGTGTAGAAAGGATTTGATTTTGACCAATTTGGACTCTCGTGCTTTTGCGGGTATGAGGGCAGTTGTCACTTCCCGGCTGCCCACACCGTGGAAGGGTGTTTCTTGAGGAACCTGAAAAAGAAGGCAGATTAGTGTCGGTCTCAGAGACCTGAGAGCGTGACCGCAGAGCCCAAGGGACAACTGCTTGAGGCCTGTCACGCACGGCCTTTTTATGAAAAGTTTTCTGAGTATTAGCTCCGCACTTAAAAGCCCTTAGTGGGCACCCTTACCGCCGGAGACGGAAATCCGTGAGGTAGGGTGAGGTGTGACATTTTTAGGGCCGACCTTTTCTAACCCCTCCTTCCTTGTGAGAAGGCAGCATCGCTGCAGATGCTGGTTGTCCGAGGGAAATACCTTACTGCTGTCACACTCCTCTGCAGTCAGCAGTACGACTTCGCCGTCAGACCTTGAGTAGCTGCTTTTAGTCTCATCGTTCTCCAATCGACCTACCTAGCATGGTAGAACCTACAGGAACATATGTTCCAGCCAGTATAGCTCGGTTGGGTCATCACGATAGGCAAGCCCGACCACCACGACAAGGTAGCAGCTACGGTCGGGGATTTTCTGTTCTGGCTGTCTTTAAGTAGTGGGAAGTCCTAGAGCAGCTGAAGGCCAACTGAACTGCTCCTTGAAGTGTTCAGCCCATCGTCCTAAACGTCTAGACTAAGAGCTAATAAGCGTTCCAACTTTTTCAGAGATCATCTCACTAACACCTGGTTTTTTAACCCCAGTTTCTTTTATTAACTTGAAATGTTGTCTAGTGCTACCTGACGCCGCCACCTTTTCTATTTCCTTTGCTTTCGTTACCCACTACTGCTCACGGTCATCTCGCAGACTTTTTGTCAGTTTGTACCTGATTACTCTTCGCTCCTCATCATGTTCGGAGCCCGACAGGATAAGTGTTAGGGAGTCCGATTCAACAGAAGCCATCGAAATCCACTAATTTTTCTTGTCATGCTGATTTAAGTCCTTGATATATGTCACTGTAGATGCCACAGCTGTTTGAACATTTTACCAAGCAGTATCTAGTTAAATCACATCTCTATAGTTGCCAAAGGGATTCTTCAGTTGTTCCTCGATTTTAATCTTGCATGTTTCGTTACTGAACTGAATTCTAATGGGGTTTTCTGTTGTAGTTTTTCTTTGCCCAGTAAGATTCAAGCAAATGCTTGTTCATACTAAAGCATAATAAGAATCTAAACATGTACTCCAGAAAGATTGGCAATCTTCTATCGAGCCTCTTCAACGGTGACTAATGGCGATATGGTCTGTTGGAGTCCACCATTGAGTAGAGTCAGAAGGTCGCTATGTTAGATGATGTGCTCCTTATGCTTAAAGTTCGTGTTTGCTAGAAATAAACAATTGTCTGAGCAAAGTTGTAGCAGACGGTTGCAATTATCCGTTCCCTGAGCTGGAACACTGAAGCATCCACCAAAATGTCTTTCAGACTGATTCAAGCTACCTATTTGGGCGTTAAAATCACCAGCCATAAGTACTAAATCCGAGTGTTTGGCCCTATGAAGAAGTTCAGAAATTTTTCTGTGAAATCTATCCTTCACTTCACCCGAGCTGTAGTCAGTGGGAGCGTAGGCAGGAACGACGAAAAAATAACGTCATGTGTCCCTATCTTTTCGAGTTCTTACTGAACCATTTAGTCGGGTGACACATAGGCGACTGTTGACAAATCCATTCGAGAAGTGCCTGTTCTGTTCTCATACTTGACGCATTACCTACACCAGCTACCTCACAAGAAATTGTTGTTGAGTCACCAGATAGACGAAGAGTGTTTCGGAAAGATTGTTCACTCTAACTAAGTGAGGTCAAGTGAATGACCGTGCTATGATCCTGTATGCGTGTTTCGGAGACACAACACACATCGATGACACAGAATTCTAATGTCTTAGCTAAGGAGGCTTTCTACTCTATTTGACACAGGGTTCGTACATTTATTGCATCAATGTAAAGTTTGGATCGTGGTCTTAGTATACTCGGAACATTATTTCATGGGCTGAAATCGTTGACACTGAGGAGGAAGCTGAAGATAGGGATTTAAGCTTGAAGGTAAAAACAAGATAAATATTAGGAATAGAAGGAGTTTGGTCGGAATGGCGGTGATCTTGTGTATTGTTAGAGATATGAGGGCAGTTGTCTCTCCCCAGTTGCCCACAGTGTAGAAGGGTTGTTCTTGATTTACCTGAAAAACAAATCGGGTTAGGGTTGGTCTGAAAGGCCTGGAAGTGTGATCACAATGCTCAAAGAACAACTGCTTGAGATCGGCTACACACAGCCTTTTTGAGAGAGGTTTTCGTTGTTGTAAGTCCGTACTTGTTGGGGCCTTACTGCTGGAGACGGAGATCCGTGGAGTAAGGTGAGGTGTGCATTGTTAGGCTCGACATTTTCTAACTTCGCCCTTCCTTTGCGGGAGGGCGGCATCGCTGTTATGCTTGTTGTCTGAGGAAAACACCTTACTGCTGTCGCACCTTTGTACAGTCAGCAGTACGACTTCGTCCTCGAACCTTATATTTTCTGCTGTCGGTCTCACCGCTCTTCAACCAACCTGCTTGGCATGGTATGACCTTGGGAAACGATTGTTCCAGCCAGTATAACCTAATTAAGTCATCACGATAGTCAAACCCGACCACTGCGTCAAGGTAGCAGCGCGGTCGGGTTATCGACCCATATTTTCCAGTGTAGAAAGGGACAGTTTATATTGACATCTTAAAGTCGGGTCACAATATTTTGGGTAGGTAATTTTCATACATTTATTAGTGCAGTATACCTTTTCCATTTACATAGATTAGTTTTCATATTTCTGAACGTTTTTATACTTAGCTGCAGACTGAGTGGCATCTTTATTCTCTGTTTTACTGATCTTCAGGGCTAATATTCAATTCACTGTATGGATCCTTTTCAAAAGAGGGATAAAATTCCACGGACACCACCTGGTCAGTCTTTTATGGATAAGTCTTACATTCTGGATGGTACAGTGCATGGTGACTGTTCTATCTATGATGAGTCGGGTAGTTGCAGGCCTTCTGTCTATGGTACTGTTCAAAAGTACACACTTACTTTCGACAACAGTGCAAAAACAAGGTAGGTTTTACTTCTTGGTTATGAAATTTGTTCCACGATGACCTCAATTTCTATTTAATTGAATTTACCTCCTAACGTTTTACTGTTTTTTTAATATAATATTTTAGCTTTCGAAACTCATGTGACATAGTTTCTCTTGATATTTCTTTATCGCTGAAGCAAAACAAAAACCCTAAAAAATGTGATTCACGTGTATCATCTCTGAACAAGTGTGGGTTATTCACATCATCCCCAGTTAATCAATCCACTCCTCGTCTTATTAGATATCCTCAAGTAAGGTTTTGCTTTTTTCGTAAGTTTTGTGTAATCTTTGAGTATAATTTTATGTGCAGCGTTTTGGGGTTCTTTTAGAACTATTAAAATATTGCCTCAAGTGTTAGGACGAAAATTTAAGTCGATATAGTGACAAGATTATACACAGTGCCTCATGTTAAGATAATTAGTAAATTGTGTAAATATGGCTTTTAATAAATTCTTTGCTATAAACATTCATTGTAGAAGGAATGTGACCTACACACAGTTGGTGATTGTATGCTTTCGGATAAGGAAAATATTGCACCATCTCAGTCAATATCCCCTAAACCTGTTACAGTTATAAAACGCCCTAATAAACGAAAAAGTGTGGTTTCGTCTGATCAATTAGGTGTTACTACATCAGTTACACCAACGTCTCCCGTTTTTTCAACAGTTCGACAACTCAGGCCCAGACGAAATATCAATCCTGTTAGTGAACAGTCATTATCTCAGCAATCTGAATCTTCAATAATAAAGAAAAGCGTCCGGCAGAATCGGAGTACGAGGTCGACGAAAAAGTAAGTTGTGTAGGATCTTATTAAACGTGGTTTTCATAATCGTCAGTTTTTGGAAAGCGAAATTCCGGGTTCCTATAGAAGTGGAAGTTTGTTGTAGAGACTACATTTAATTATTTAGTCTAAATTTTTGTAGTTGTTTGAAAGTGTAGTGTCATAGCGTAAAATTGTTACCATAACTTTTTCATTATTAGCAGAAATCCTATGTATTTGTTATCGTGTTTATTAATTGTTATTAAATATAGCATGTCAAGGTCCCTGCATCTGGTAAAGTCATAAAAAATACTTTCGGCTACTTAATGTATAAATCTATGATAACAAGTGCATAATATTTGTTAAAGAACAAACGACAATAATCTGCATTAATTCTCTGTCAAGTCTCCGTCTATATTGGCCACGGGGCCCACTTTAAAGGATGCTTTTTCGACTTATGACAAGTGTCATAATTGCTTGCTCTTCGATACATATCTGGATTTATCTCTGGCTGCCAGCATGTTAGTCTTGCCAAGAATCTCATTTTCTCAACACTTAAACGTCCACTATGTAAGTCGTCAAGCACAGCTTTGTTCAATGAAAGAGGAATAATAACACAATCATCCAGACATAAAATTCCGTCAGAAGTAGTAGTTAACTCTTCTCGTCTGATAAAATACATAGGAAATCTGCGTTTCAAATCAGCATTCCATCCTTTTCGTATGGCTAATATTATGCATCCAAAACACTTACGTGTTTCTCGAATCGTATCTGAACAGCTTGCTGGTAAGGTTGCACTAACAAACAGTCTGAAGAATCATCGGGTTTATCTTGTAATGACTATTGGTATATATAATCCACATATTGAATATGTTTAACACTCCATTGTTGAATAGTATAGTCATAAGCGCTCGGAGTAATATTCCAACGTTGAACCATAACAGCTGAGGAATGTAATAAAGATTTTTCTGGTTGATAAGTGAACTTTAGTGTCTTATGGTCTGTATTAATAATGGAATTTCTTTCCAAAAAGGTATTTATGAAGACGTTTAATAACCCGAAAGACAGCTAACGCCTCTCTCTGAGTTTGAAAATAACCTTTTATAACCGCAGTAGGTTTCTGTGAAACACAAATCATTGGTCTACCTTCCTGCTCTAAAACTGCACCAACCGGTGATGGATCAGTAATAAGAACAGAATGTATGCTAGGAGAATAAGTTCTTAAAGCCGCATCACTTTGTAAAAATTTCAATAAATTTCTCAAATGAGCTTCTTGCTTATCTCCTCACGCAAATGAATTAGACGATAAAACCTGTAATAGACTATTAGCCTGATACGAAGAATTAGGAATAAAACGTGAATAGTATTGTAGAGCATCTTTTAACAAACTTAATTTCATGAGATTTCTCACAAGACATGTATTTAGAATCTCTATCTCGAACATGCAGAGTACAGCTCCCACGAACAGGAAGCTTATGTCCCGTAGTGCCCGATATACATACATCAGTGGGTCGTATAACTTTATTCGCCTGTAGTAAACTCAAATTCCCAACCGAAACAATGGATTCCGTACTTCCACTGTCAACAATGAAATCATGGAAAGTACCGTTAGATAGATATAATCATTTATAAATGTGAGAAACTGTTTGATGCTGTGGTCAAAGACAAGATCTGTTCTTCTTCAGTAGCCTCTGTAAGTGAATTCGAATCAGGACACTTATTTTATAGCATGATGTAAAATGAACTGTCGAAGGACGTACAAATCTAATATGAACAATCTTACCACAATTAAAACATTTAGCATTTCGAAAGGGATATGATTTACATGAATGTAGGTGGCCACAGGATATACATTTACCAAATCTCAACTCACCTTCATCTGATACTTTATAATACTGCCTCATTTTATTGTTATCAGTATTTCCTCGCGACTTGAAACTATCGGGACTGTATGCGACCTTGACTGCGTAGCTGGCTAGTGTGACTAATGAATTTATTATACATTTTCATAGACAACAAGTCCATCTCATAGACTACCTCACAGTCAATACAGGCCTCTTTAATCTTCTGAAATAAACATTTTGGAAGCTGGATGAGCTCTCGTTCTAGGTGTGATATATTAGTGCCAGCTATTAATTGTTCTCTCAACGAAACATGAAGTTGATCACCAAAATAGCATTTGGCGGCTTGCGTTTATAAATCAAGTATAAACTTACGAACTTTCTGATCATATGGCCGTATCATTTTATGAAATTTCGCCCTCTCTCTGGCTTCAAAGTTTGTAGATTACACATGAGAAAGCAATAGATCTTTGGGTTTTGTATAAGACAATGATATAGCCTTATCAGGAAACGCCAAATTTCTCAGTTGATGATAACCATCCTTTCCAACGAATACAGAAAAATGAGCTACAATTTTATCTTATTTAACATCACCTTGATGTATGCACCTGATCTCAAAAACGCTCCATGTACCCTTCAATTAGCTCAGCACAATAATTTATGTCTAAGTAACCAGATCTAGACTGCATCGCAAAGCCAATATGATTCTTATTAGAATTCCGATTAGTAACCAATGAATAAAGTTTAGCGCAAATCAAAAGGCCCTGAACACTGGTGAAAGTAACATATATTTTAGAATTTACTCAGAACACCAATCGTACATACAATGCTAGTACTGTTTCATATAAACACCACAGTCACATGTTCACAGTTGATTATGTATAATGCTACCATCAAGTGAACAATACTGTTATTCGTAGTGATTAGGCAAATGTAACAAATAATTATAACGGAAAATGTTTACACTCACATGTCTAGCTAATACACGGATTTTATCATCGTTGTCGAATTCCAGCCATAGAATTTTAACTCATTTACCAGGTACATGTCCATGTACTTGACCGTTGATCATTCTTCATATATGAGGGCTAGTGATATTACTCAGTTGCTTAAACAGAAATAAGAGAAGCACGGTCCAAATGTGCTATCTAGTGAATGAAATTCCAACACTCTTAACCATCTCTTCACAATAACAGCAGGATGAGTTTCCGTTTTTATGTAATCAGACCTTCACAAATGATTATAGATTACAATTTTATTTTTATTGAAGCTGTCGTTTTTGTAAGTATATTGAAATTTTAGTCCCAATAGGGACATAACTCTTGTTTATGATTTTATTTTTCCAGTTTGGTTGTTGTTTATCCTCCAGTATATTAAAACACTTCATTTAATATGTTTATGGAATTAAGTAGTAAATTTGTGATAAGCCAGTGAGTAAAAATTGAAATTTTCAGACGTTTTACGAATTAGTGTAAGCTGCTTCTTCAGGGAGCAATACAGCTACTGTTTAATTCTGAAAACTACTTATCTAATCCTCAATTTATTTAAACTTGTCAAGTCTAACCTTAATAATGATACATACATTCAACATAATGTCGTAATCTTAGGTTATGATTCTTTATTGTTCATTTATCTTCATTTTAAACGCTTTTTGGAAGCCCCACGTATAGAACCCAATCTCATTACAATGAATATGTGGATTATTTTAGATTGATTTCATTAGTTTACAGCTTAAGAATTACTGATTTAAATTTCTTCATGAAAACCTCACTGAATCAAACTAGACCAGTAGACTAAGTGGTATTTATAAAACGCGCTTATTAGTGAGCTAAAAGTAGACATCTTATTCGTAAACTACTTATATTTGACCAAAGATATCTCTTCGAGCATTGCTCGTGTGTTCTGGGATCATGGAGTGATCAATGTTGTAGTTAGACCAAAGATTTTAGGCAGCGGTTGCAAATCAATTGATGAGGTGTTGAATTATCAACTGAGGTGATTAGGACACATATTTAGGTATCCCCAACCACCGCCGGTATGGTGAATGATGCACATATATGCCAAAATCTATGCTGTTCATAAATTAGTTTAATATATTCCATAATTTTTATTTATTTTATAATTTCCATCATTACACACGACAGCATTAATCTCAACCTCAAATAATAATAATTTTTCGAAAGATAAGGATTTTTGGTATAATTTACCCATTTTTCAGTGTTTGCTGCTGTTGTAAAGCTTATCACACTGTGCATAATTTATCTAATTAAATTAAATCATTTTGTATTCATATTTACTCATTTAAGAAAACAAATCGATTCATCTCCTCGACCTGAAGTAAACATTTCACCGGTAGTCGTTGTTACACCTGATACTCCTGAAACTCTTGTTCCTAAACGCAGACGTATACAACCAACTAATATTCAAAGAAAACGACATGTGAATTTAAATAATACTTCATATACTTCAGATTTCAATCAGATATCAACTTGTAATTCTATTGAAAATGATTCAGTTATTCATCAACAACCATCTACTGTTCGGGTATGTTATTTTGTTTGATTTCATATTGTTATAAATGCGTAAATAAGTTATAAAGATGAAAATTTGAGAACTGTTTTTCAAAGTTCTATACATACAAATATGTATTTGTTGTAAACTTATTAAATATTTGGTTTACGTTGCTTTTTATATTTTTTGTGTGTAAACCTTCATTCAACTCCTTAACTATCGGAGTACATATTTTGCTGTTCGTAAATTACACAACTATTTAGTCCAATACCTATTGTACCATGAATACCCTTATTTTTGTATTGTGTTATTTCGTATTTGCAATGTGTTGTGGTTAGGAAATGTAAGCGTATTATCATGTGAGTTTTGCATTAATAATGATAGAAGGTGAATTGGTTACTCTTTCACATGTTCTCACTGAACGCTGGCGATAAAATAAATTACAAGAGTGAATAACTATTAGCCTACTCATTTGTTGTGGTTAATAATTAGTGTAATTTTTTAAACGATGGTCACTGTACATACTTAGTTAAATAGAATTGAGAATTGGTTATGTCTCAGTACGGTTAAATCATATTTGCTAATTAACCTTAGTTGACTTCAAATTATTTGTGCTGGGCTTCGGAACCGAACAGGTTACCTTCTAGAATTCAGTTCAAACACTGGTTTACCAATAATTATGAAGTCCCCTTCCAGTGAAAGTGTATATAGAAAGAAAAAAAGGAAGAGTCAGGGTCTTTATGCGCTTAGTAAATTTATAGAGGTCAAGCATTTTTTAAAATCAAAATTTATAACATTCACTAATTTACTGAGGTTATTCGCAACATTCTGCATGTTTATCAAGTGTCTCGTGCCCTTCATTCTAGGTAATTTTTGGTTCATTAAAATAAACTTGCTTAAAATTAAAAGGTTATGGTTTTTCTCCAAGTTTCTAGCGATAAGGTGAAGGATAAGGTTCTGTGTTGATGGAATTAGAAAGTGATTAAGTATTGTCAGCTCAATATCCAGTTAGTTGTAACTCCAAAACGAAGACAGTAGCGATTAAAATTGTTTTAATTTATTGGATCTCTTAATGTTTTGGGCATATGAATGAAGTTGGATTGTGACTGTTAAGTGGAACCCAGAAAGTACTTTCCGTCTCATCGAGGGCTCATCAGCCGTTACATCTATACAGAGTCAACTTTAATCATACTTGTAAACTAATACCATATTAAGGGGATCCCTTCAGGATGCATATATTACAAGAGAAACGGATGGATCTCTGTTCTTATAAATTGTTGTGAAGTAATGATGATAATACTTCTTTTCAAATGCTACTCACTATGCTTTCTATGTACTGTATTGTTTAGTACTTTCCTGATCTATTTTTAGAAGAGGCCTAAGGTGTTCGCATGTTTTTACTACGTAAGTTTTATTATTTCCTGATTTTTTGATTGAATTAATTGATCCATATATCTACTTATGAACGACATTTATTCCAGCTTTCTCTTACGAACTGATGTAATTCGAAAAAAATCAATGTGGACTGAAAGTTATCATATCGCTTTTTCACTATTTAATTTTAAAGCGTTCACTCTCTAATCACTAAAATTTAAACACAATGCCGTTGTGTCTTATTTTACTGATGAATGAGCCATTGTAATTATCTCAAAATTTAATGTATCACATCAGTCTACGTAAAAGAAGTTCGAACAGTTGCTTCGAAATTCATTCATTGATTATGTTCAATAAACTGAGGGCTTGGTATCTTTTTCTAGATACATAAAATATATTTCATGTAGAACAGAACAACAACGGTACGTTTTATTAAAGTCAAGATTTATATCACTACTCATTACTTGGATAAAATACAATATAAGGGGAGTAAGTTGGATGCTATGAAATTCTGTCTTTAGCTTTTTCTATATAATGACTTCTATTAGTGAATATCTCTGTTTAATAAAGGAATTAGGAAGTATTAAAGGACTGGATATGAGAAGTAGGACGATTATACTATACGCTCCTATGAACAGCACATACTAGAGAAATAAGAACAAATTAGGAAGTAAATTTTATTTGCAATCACAAGTTATTGTAACAGTTTATATTGAAATGACCTTAGAGGTCTGATGTGAAGACAAGATAAGAGACAGCCGAGGTAATTGTAACACTGACTTTCCATTTAGAATGAACCAGTGAGATCTGCTCCCATATTCTACGATCTCACGACGTTGACTCTGATGAGTTGGATAGAAACCAACGTTACTAAGCTTTTCCAGAGGTAGAGAGTAAGAGAATAAAACACCAGCAAATAGGAGACAGTACCAAGTTTTTTATTGTGCATGAACAAAGGCTTTTATATAACACATTTCGGACCAACTAGTAATAAGAAGTACAAAATCCACTCAAGACTGAACTGGGTGAGGGCGAGTTTCGTACAGAAAACAGGATAATAGGTTCATAGTAAAAATACAATAATTCGGGAAGGAAAATAGATGTAATAATCAATAATGAGTCTATGAAGAGCCTACAACTTAAGCAATACAAATATCATAGATACTAAATCCCTAACAGATGTGCCTTAGCGACAAGAGTCTTGATAACATTTCGAATGAACCTTTAAGGTTGGGATTCCTGATTCTTTGTCCTGTCATAATGTGTATTTAAATGTGCAAATTCAATGTGGGCTACCTCCCCCTCCCGTAAATAATCTAGTATCGAACTGTTTCGTTAATCTTCGATGAGTTGTTTAGTGCTTACTGCTACCTCCTTGTACTTCCATTTTGCATTCTGTTGTTGAATTCTTCAATGAACTATTTGGTTCTCAGCTCATTTAAACCCTCTTCATTCTTGATATCACCATTTCTATGTACTCGAATGAGTGGCACCAGTGAGTTGGTCTCTGTGTTACGTCTATACTTGGAAGGTATTCTACAACACGCCTATAGACGTCCCACAGCATATTTCAGTAAATTGGAGGGGGACAGTCTTCGCATCTTGTAGATTTCTTGATCCAGGTATCTTTGATATTTTCTTCATTCTGTACGTAGAATGATGACTACTTGACTTTCAAATACAGTTGCTTCAATTTCAACTATAACAAAATCTAATGCTCTAAGCTAACGGATCCGCAAAGCGAAAATTTCATTTGTTGTATAAAGTTGCTGAATGTTGTAGTTTTCACCATATAAATTAGCTGAATGTGAACAAGCAGATTTATAGTATTACATGTAGATATACTCATCCAAGCGTTAGCGAATTCATGACACTTAAAGGTTTTAAATTTGGACTGTCTGTTTAATTCGTTCAAGATATGTACATGAGACTGTTTCTTTCGTTCATTATAATGTAAATCAATGGAATAATCATAGTAAATTTCATAAAATGTAATGTCCAGATCTGTGGTAGATAAAGGTGATAAGACCTCACCAATGAAGATATTACGGAAACAACTCTAGATTATTAGATTGTGAAATTTCGAAACTCGTCTTTCTTTGGCTTCTTTTTATACTCCCAGTTGGTTTTTCTACATTATCAACTTTTTGATTCTTATTTGTATATGGGCAGCCTTTATTAATCCACGCCCTTATTGGAGTCAAGAATTTACCACTTATCAGCAAAACTTTTCTGAAATCTTGAGAGAATTTATGTTTCAACTATCTTACGTCAACGACAATGTCAAGTCACTTTAACTAGTAATCATATTGCAACTTGATCCATCGAATTCTACCAATATTAAATGACTTAGGCAAATATAACATTCTTTACCACTCAGTCACTAGCTAATGTGATGTATTTAATTTCTATTTGGTTTAAACTGACTTTAAAATAGATGCTTTATGCTACTTAGTCAATCAGTCAATGCCTGTTACCCCATGTGGAGCATAGGTAGGCGACCAACACTCTCCAACCAACTATGGCCTGGGCTTTCCTTTCCGACTCTTCCCAAGAACTCTTTATCCTCTTCATATCCGTCCCCAATTCCCAACCCAATGTGTTCTTGGGTCTTCCTCTTCTCCTTTGACCTTCAGGAATTCAAGTTAGTGCTTATCTTGTGACACAGTTTAAAGATTTCTTCAATGTGTATCCTATCCACCTACAGCATCTTTTCCTAATTTCTTCCTTGGCTGGAAGTTGATTTATTCTCTGCCATAGAAGGTTGTTGTCGATGGTATTCGGCCAACGGATCTGAAGTATCCTACGCAGACAGTTGTTTATGAATACTTGTATCTTTTAAATGATGCTTTTCGTAGTCCTCTGTGCAAGTTTCAGCTCCATACAACAGAACTGTATTCACATTTGTATTGAAAATTCGAACTTTAATGTTGGCTGACAGTTGAATTTAGTTCCAGATATTTTTTAGTTGTAAAACTGCTGCTCTTGCCTTTCCTATCCACGCCTTTATATCTGTCATAGATCAGAGCCTCCTTGTTTACCGATGATGCTGCCGAAGTATGTAAAGGTTTCTACATCTTCCAGAATTCCTTCATCAAGTGTAATTGGGTTAGTGCTCGTTGTTATGTATAGAAGGATCTTGCTTTTCGTTTTGTGTGTGTTGAGACCTACTGTTACCAAGGCTGTCGCTACACTATCCATCATCATCTGCATTTGTTGCTGTGTGTGGGAAAAGGAGAGCTAGGTCATCTGCAAAGTGTATGTCATATGGCTTCCTCGATGTTGTCCACTGAATTCCAAGGTTGCCTTGAGATGTTGCAGTTTTCATGATCCAGTCAACTACCAGCAGGAAGAGGAAGGGCGACAGTAAGCATCCTTGTCTAACACCGATCTTCAGTTCGAATGAATTTGTGAGTTGACCTCCATGCACGATTTTAAAATGTAGTCCGTCATAGGCGTTCCGTATGATGTTGACTATTTTCTCGGGTACGCCATAAGGTCGTAGAAGCCTCCATAATACTTCCCGATCCACGCTGTAGAATGCTTTTTCTTAGTCGAAGAAGTTGATGTAAAGTGGTGAATTCCATTCGATTGACTGCTCAACAAAAAACCGTAGGGTAGCAATTCAGTCAATACATGATCGGTCCTTACGAAATCTGGCCTGTTAGTCTCGAAGTTGAGCAGTGACTGGGTCTTTCATTCGGTTCAATAACATGCTGTCGAACACTTTTCCTGGTGTCGAAAGGAGGGTGATGTCTCTAGTTTTCGCAGTTACTGAGATCTTTTTTTGGTATATTGATGAAGTACCCTTCTTTCCAATCTGCTGGCACTTGTTGTTTCTTCCAAATTTTCCTGAAGAGAATGTGGAGTATCTTTGCAGTTGCTCCTATATGTGCCTTCAGTACCTCAGCTGGTATGTTGTATGGCTTCGCTGACTTCCTACTCTTGATTTGTCGGATGGCCATTTTGATTTCTTTGGTTGTTAGTGGGTTGGTGTTTATAGGCAGATCTGTGGCTGCTGCTTCGATGGCTGGTGGGTTAAGTGGGGCTGGTTTTTTCATGAGTTATTCGAAGTGTTCTACCCACCTGTTTCGTTGTTCATTCACTTCAGTGATTGGTTAACTAGCCTTGCTTTTGATTGGCCGTTCTGGCTTACTGAACTTCTCAGCTACCTTCTTCGTTGTATCGTATGGGTGCCTCATATTTCCTTCTCTTGCTGCTTTTTCATCTGTTATTGCTAGGTCCTCCACATATCTCCGTTTATCCGACCTGATGCTTCTCTTCACTTGTTTGTTGACTTCTGTTTATTCGGCTTTTGCCTTGGCTTTCTCTGTTCTTGTTCGGCTGTTAATAATTGCTAATTTTCTGCTCCTCCTTTCACGGATCTTGTCCAGAGTACTTACAGAAATCCATGCTTTATAGTGCTGTTTCATGCGACCCATAATCTCCTGACATGTTGAAGTTATTGTTTATTTAATCTCTTTCTAATTGTCATCCATATTTGATCCACCTTTTTCTGGTAGATCATGAAATGCTTGGAACTTGTTGTTGAGAGTTATTTTGAATTCGTTTCGTTTGTTAGTATCCTAAAGAAGGGCTGTGTTAAACTTCTGTAATACTGCTGTTTCAGTTGTCCAGTGCTTCTTCAGCTTCAGTTTCATTTTAGCCACCACCAGATGATGATCCAAAGCCATGCCAGCTCCTTTCCTTGCTCTTACGTCTTCCATAGTCCTTCTAAACATTTTGTTGATGCAGATGTGGTCGATTTGGTTCTCCGTAATGTGGTCCGGTGAAACCCATGTAGCTTTATATATACGTTTATGGTAGAATACAGTGCCACCTATAACCATTTTGTTTGAGGCCACATAGGTTAGCAGAATCTCTCACCGTTTTCGTTCCTTTCTCCTAGTCTATGTTGTCCCATGATATCTTCATATCTGGTATTATCCATTCCAACCTTGACGTTAAACTCTCCCATCATAATGGTCAGGTACTTGACTGGGGATTTATCGATGGTTGACTGCAGCCTCGCATATAACTGGTCTTTATTGTCTTTGTGGCTGTCGTTCGTAGGTGTAAAGCACTGGGTGACATTCAGTGAAATCTGTTCCTTCTTTGTCTTGAATGATGCTTTGATTATCCTAGGTGCATGAGGTTCACATCTTGTAAGCGTATTCCATGCTCCTTGGGACAACATCAGTGCTACTACTTGTGTGTGTGAGGCATTTTCTTCTTTGTTACCTATAGTATAAAAGCACTTCTCGTGAGGATAATCTTTGCTGTCCAGCTTGTAACTAATGGGTTTCACTTATTCCAAGTATTTTCAGGTTGTATCTTTTCATTTCCTTAGCTATTTGTATACTTTTCCATGTCCCCCACATCGTGCGGACATCCTATGTACCTATATTAATTGTTAATCCTATTTAGTAGTCATGTAAAAGGCTTGTATACCTACTTTCAAGTCACGTTTTTTTGTATGGGAGTTTGTGATGTTATCGCCAGTTTTACAAATGATATATGATAGCGAGGTTCAAGTAAACGACCTAGTTGTTAACAGGTAAGTTAAGTCCGTGCACTAAATTTTTGATTAGTGAGTAATCCTAAATTTTTATTCCAATTCTAGTGAAGATGAACCAATAGCTGCACGCTTACGACGCAATACTCGTATGTCTTATTCTGGAATGAAAGTGTAAAAGTATGTTTTCATAATACTAATAGTTCTTATTCTCATTATTATTATATCCTTATGTTTAGCGCCCATGTTTTTAATATTGATCTATATCACACTACAACGTCGTACTAATACATTTCACTAGTTATGTAGGATGTATTTTATATATAAACCAGTATTCACTGTGATCTTATGTTCGTGACAATCGAAGTGAGAACAATTAAACGCTAACATAGATAGTTGATATAAGTAAATAGATATTTGATAACCACATACATAAAGATAGTCTTTTGAGAATAGGAAAGGTATATGTATAAACAATTACAGTAATAAAATATGTCAGATATTGCTGATTATTTGTACATTGTTAAGTATGTTATGTAATATATACATATGTCACAAATTGAATGGAAGTGGGAATTCTACAGTGGATGCCAACTAGCCACGTGATGCAGAGGGTTAGGTGTTCACCAACCTAAAGCACATGAGGATGGAATGTTCCATACTAGGACGAAACGGCTTTCCAGTTGTCCCTTGTTTCCAGTGGTGCCCTGCCAACATCAATCTATGACATTCGATCAAATAATAATACATATTAAGTTATCTATTGAAAATAATGATAGCAATACTATTTACTAATTAATAAAAAGTAGTATATCAAGTTTCGCCAAAATGGGATTGAATAGAGGGTAAGCAGAATTGATAATATCACTGCATTTCATAGACTCTAAAATCTTAAAATTCCTAATCTTGTAAGATAAAGATTAAAAGTTAGCACTTATCGGTTACTTTCTGTGCAATCAATCCTCTCAACTTGATAATGATAATAGTATGTTAGTAGAAAGTTGTTTGAATGAGGAATATTCTTTACGATCAGTTCTTGTCAAGTGTCTATAATTTTACATGTGAAATTAATAATTACAAATAAGTAGTCAAGTTCTAAGTAAATCAGTTAGTACTGTGTTGCATAGAACCAGGCACATATGTTCATCGTTCCAAGTTTCCACATCCCGTTCGCATAGTAAGATGAATATCAAATTGACTTAAAGTAGATAGTTATATCAGTGGTAGTAAGAAAATAGTGTGAGCACATAAAATATGATGCTAAGAGAAATAATTAGTTCATGAAATAAAGTTATCAAGTAGTTTTAAACGAAATGATTTGAATGAGAGATGGAAGTGAATGCACTTGCTCTACTGTAACCAGTTCCAAGCCATGTCACCTCGATTCTCCAACGATCGGTTACGGCTATCACACAGAGCTCATTCCAAGTAGTCTGCGTCTACGAACATGGCTTCATATTAGTAGTCATTCATTTCATGGATTGATACTATGTTTTGGTTTTACCTGCCCCTAGCTTTCTTCCATTCCTCTCCAACACTAGTCAGCGTTCGACATCTAGGTAGTCAGTTGTCAGATACACGTAATACATGATGCAAATACATTATTTAGTTAGATTACTGCATAGTGAATGTAGGATTATTTGTGAAATAATACTGTTGATATTAAAATGAATAATCATGTAATGCTAACCTATATGAGCTTACACGACAAAAAATCTACGTAAGTAACACGCAATTTATGAAATAATACGAATAAAGTATTCAATCAAAGGGATAGAGTAGGTGATATTCAAATTCATTTAATGTTTATACGACTAATAATCATAATACTTATTCAATGAATAGTAGTAATTAAGAGATTTGTAAGTGATAGAAACAATGAGAACAATATTTAGATAGATAAATGCAAATTATGGAAATACAAAGTTAGGAGGCTATATGCGGATTGTCTTTTGTATTCACCACATATTTATATTGGTCGGGTACCTACTGCAAATCAGGGAGTACTGTGCATCTGTCGCGTTCTAGTATGAGACCCCGTAAACAATAGGCACTCTCAAGTCCTGCTAGTGGAATCTAACCAAGAGCCTTTAGGTTGGCAAATGACTATTCATCTGTATCACTGGGATATCCGGTGTTCAGTGGTAGAATTTCCACTTCCATCAATTTGTGATATTATTTGACGATCATACATTATCAGTTGATGATAACTGTTTCACTCGCGATAAGTCTAAACCCTATTAGTCGTGATCCCCTCACAAAAGAACTTCGAGAAGACCATGCAATTAGTCACTAGTGAGCTGATTATTGTAATTGAATTGAACTAGTTTGCTGGAGATAAGGCATTACATTTAGTTTTATCCCTCAACGGAATCGAGGGTCCGCACTGATGAGGAGTTCCGTACTAGGACGAAACATTTGTCAAGTTCTCCCCGGTTTTGAGTAGTATTGAACCAACATCACTCTGTGACGAATACAAACAATTAAGCTTAGTACCTATCTCCTCAAAATTACATTCTAATTAGACATATGTTTAACCAATTAAGTCATCCTTTAATTAAGGTTAATATTAACTTATTAAGTTTGAGGTTAGTTGCAGCAAAAATGAAGTGGTTGAACATACTTATGTATACAAAGTTTGTTTTCAACTTTGTAATTATGAAATGGTTCAGTGCTTATTGTTATTAGTATATTTACTATTTGAAGGTAAATAAATATACTGGGATACAATCATGAATATATATTCTACAAAGAACGCTTTGAAATCATCTAGAAACATTCAAAGAAGACTTTAGAAGAAGCAAACAATTGATTTAACTGTCGAGTTATTGGTTTTTAGTTTTGCTATTTTCAGCCTCATTTTTTTTTCTATGAACAGATTCTTCACCTTTTCCATTGTATTCAATATATTGATTTGTGTTTATCGGTTTCTAATGAACGTGTATGTTAATGTTGTTTAGTGATAAAACGATTTATTTATATGGTTGATATTTTTGTTGCGTGCATGATAGACTCTCTCCTTATTGCCTTATTAGGTCTCTACTGAAACTATCACTCTTCTCTAATGTGTATTTCTTTTGTATGAACATAAATAATGCACTTTTTTTCTTCAATTTTGTAGTAGATATATTTTTCTTAAAAAAAAAATGTATACTTCCTGGTAAATACAGTGTTTTTTTATGGCTTACATTCAGTTATATATTGATTTGACGAAAACAGTTAAACACAATCAATTGACTTCGTTAATCAAATAAAGATGCCATTTGTATTTGTTATTGATTGATCACAATTAGTTGCTATTCGAAATCAAGAGGTTTTATTTTGGAACTTATCAACATTGTACACAATTCCTCATCAAGCATCGAACTCAGGACTCTCTGATGTCAAGGCGAACGGTTAGTCATCAGGACTAATAGGGTGGTACCTAGACGGAATCAATTTGTGATGAATACGAAAAACAAATTGAAACCAAATCACACCAGAACACCTTAACTTATGTAGAGATATTGACAAACATAAAGCCCATCGAAAGGGTATCTTCGTTGAATTTGTATATAAAATATATGAACAAACATAATAGTAGAGTAGTGTGATTATAATACTGAACTACATACTGTAAATGATAATATCGAGAAGGTTGCGTAATGTGTGCAGGATCTGTGTAAATGAAGCCGAGGTGCAAAAGTAGTCAGTTGATATTGAACTAATGACTGGGATACGTTTACAAAATTCAAACATATAATAAGTTAAGGCTATATTAAAAATTAAGATAGGAATAATCCATTTCGAAATTGATTTCACAAATTGACTTAAGTTAAGCAATCACTGAAAACTAAAGAGGCACGGATAAGGTGTTGCATTCTGGAATAGAACCCTCCAAAGGTGCACGTTTACAATCCCACCAAGGAATCAAGCCCTGTGAGTATTTAATTTGAGATTGGCCATAGAAAAACAGAATGGGTTAGACGTACTTCTCTTGTTCACTAATAGCAAACTGAATGAGGTTAGGAAATCAACCATGAGAACGGTCCTTAAGATGACTATCCAGTGCTTCCTGATTTTCATCGGTTGTATAACAGGTTAGTTCATGATATCAACTAAAAAGTTAACAATATCAATAATCGATTACTACACTTTTTGTACACATTTCAGGCATTACTTCGTGAATAAATAGGACTTCTGTTTTAGGATTTTGAATAAACAAAATCTTGGTAGAATTGAACGGATTTTATTAACAACCTTATGAATCTGTCCTAATGATGAAATAATTGCTCTCTTAGCTATTGCACCTTTAAACGCAATCTGGAATATATTCTGGTAGTCGTGTTGAAAGTGAGAGTAAGCTACTGTCTATGTACCTTTCTCTATATAGTAACAGGTGCTCGGGTAGACGCATATCACGGAGACTAGAGTTGATGGATAGTTAATAGTTTCCTGCTCGGAAAAGTTAGACATGTAGACTTGCCTGTCATTTATCTGACCTGTAAATTATTTTCACTTTAAAATATTATCATTAAGGTTAACACGTAACTTGTGGTTCTTTTGATTTCTGAATACCTTATAGTCTAGTGTGTTTCTGTTCTTCGGTAGATTTGTGGCTTGTAAAGAGTGCTATATATTCGACTGAACAGCTGTGATAAGTGACATCCTGGAGAAAATTCTCTTCACTGCTCTGTCTTTAATTCTTCCTCATTGACGTAATATTTATTTGATATTTCGTGGATATTGAAGAGTTCCATCCTAGGACGAAACATCTGTCCGATGCTTTTTGGTGGTCAGTGGTTGTTAATGCCAATTCATGATATCATTGATAGTTAACCAACTCCAAAATACTTAATTACACTAAATTAGTAGTTTTTTACGAATTTTCATGCTACTGAAAAATAATGAGTAGTATAAAATGTAATACAAAACGGATAAAATGGGACAATAGCTTTCATGATTAATTAACCACTAACATTGCAGGGATGTTTGTTATGGCGTAGATGAAGACTGAAAACTACTTCACATATATATTGGTTTCACAATCTAAGGCGATAAGCATACTCTTACAACTTTGCTGCCTGTTTTGGAAGCAGATAGACATCTGACCTTTACCCAAGATAGAATGTATCCAATCAATCATTGTCTGTTACTCCATGTGGAGCATAAGCCGTCAACCAGCATTCTCCAAGCTAAGTGAACTGTTTACATCCTGGAAAAATTTTCATCAGCTATTGTTCTATCATTATTGATGAAATTTCTCAAGTATGTAAAAGTGGTCGGTGCACTAAACTACTTCACTACCAGTAGTTAGACTAGTTTTGAAGCTATATTTGACATATAGAAAGAAAGAAATATATCCCAACCGTTTCTTCAGCTGTCACCTCAATGTATTCAGTAGACTTGTACAGCTTGTAAATGTAGTAAACAATATTTCGATCGTAGCCAGTAATATTAACTCTACTCTTGGATGTCGAACATGACTTTTACCCCCGAATCAATTAGAAGGACTGAAACGTCTCAAAATTACAGCGAACACCTGAAAACATGTTGACGTTAGAGGATCTTCTGAACCCAATCAGTGGATAACAATCTTGTAATTCGTTTGCACACTATAGGATTGTTAAGAAAAGTATTAAATTGTGAATATGGGAAGGAAAATGACAATTTTTTTAAGCCTAAATAACTGGAGATTATTATAACACCGAGATCTGAGTGCACTGAGTATTGGTTGAATGAATGTATGTTTACATTCTTGTTGTTTAAAATTGACTGAATTGTTTAAAAACATTGATAATCTAAATATCAACATACTACTTATTAAATAAAGTATTATATAATTTCATTTGAAAATTTATCTTTGTTTAACTAATGAATGTAGTATTTTGTATAAGACAAAAATTTAATTTATGTACACTTCCTAGTAAAATTATCAATGTGTCGTTCATCATCATCATCATCAACATAATTATCCTTTTCCTGTTCAATAATTATCAACAACAATAATCATTGTCTTCACATTAGAATTATTATTATTGTTATAGTTATTAGTATGGAAGAGTGTATAGTGTAATAAAGTGAAGTTTTCATTAGGGTGATATTATTGTAGTTTTAGATTGCCTAGATTAGTGTAAGATGAATTAAATGTTCATCATTTCTTCATGTGTATTTGAGTGATCATACAGCTACCATTATAAAGAATCATTCTGAATAGTATAAATATAACTCTCATCTTAGTGTGGAATATTGTTTAAAGTATTTCGTTTCCTTTGAATGAATAAGTACTTGAACATGGTGGATGTTAGAGCTTTATTGACTACTGGGAAATATCAATCTTCATAGATAATGAACTGAATATCAGACTAATATCATGATTTGTTTATGAATTATTATTAATCAACCTTTAATCTACAAAGTTTAAAAGTGAACAATTATATATTGGAACATGTTTAGTTAGTGTATAACGTTTAAGTTGAAGATTAATTACATCTTAGTTGATGTATTCACACTAACTTTATTGTGTTAAATTGTAAACCTTTTTTTCTAGAAATAATCAATAAAGTATTGAAACAAAAGTCTTTTTACTTATTTCCTTCAGATACTACCTTCTAATATACTTTCAATAATTAATTGTGACTGCACATGAAATAAGTTACAATGAAAATTGTACTAATAATGTTAGTAAAAGTTAAATCGCATCACTTTATTCAAACTACTTACAAGTAGTAAATTTCCAAGTTTCATTATATCAGTGATACATTTTTGAATAAAATAAGAAGTGATAGTATACTTCTACATGATAAGATAGAGATTATTTCTAGATGAATTGATTATCAACTAAGGGTATTCTAATTTTTAATGATTTAATCTGATTGTTGGTTAGCTACTATCAAATGAAGTTGCTTGATCAAGAAAAAAGATAATAAACTATTCATCGTTGAAACTGTTATCAAATTTTACTTTAATCAGTAAACATTACTGTAAGATTCTTTTTGAAAGTTCTATGTATGAAAATACCCCCAACCCTTCCTTCACTCTCTCTCACTCTCCAAGTATACACTTTACTATGGTAATTTGTTACTTTACTTTTAAAAGTGAGTTTATTCTTCTTAATCCTTTTAGTTGTACATTTTATTGATCTTCTGACTGTAAATGGGATAGTTATTATTTGTTTTCATTGCAATTTTTGTTTTTTTTTCTTACTTGTATACTGAATTTTTATGATTTCTATGTGTTATGGCGGGCACTTAAAGAAGATTGCTTATCTTCTAGAAGTGTTTTTTCTGTTAACGATTCATTATTTTTGGTTGTATACAAAGTAAGCATTTAATTATTATTATTATTGTGACGTTGCTCTTATCCTATACTCCTGTTTAAGGCATTAACTGTTGTTATATCATTTCTCATTTATGAACTATAGTTAATTGACTGCATATACGTTACCCCAGTTCACACTCACTATTACTGTTATTTTGTATTAATGTCAGTTTTCTAATTGGTTTATGATGCGGTCTGATTTTGCATGTATATAAAGGCATGATTGAAATAAAAAAACTGATCTGTCTGTTTGACTCATAAGTCGTTGTTTTCCATCTATTCCGTTTTGGGACTGGTAGTCGAGGGACTGACGTGTCTGTACAGTGATTAGCGATCATCAAGAGCATTGTATATATTGCACAAAACATAACACTATGAACTGAATCCACATTGTTTTACTTGACGTTTAGAAAATGGTAGCCGCCATATTGATTCTCTCTACTTTTGATTGTGTTTCTAGAATTGACAGGAATTTGTGCATTTTCTAACTGTGAATTGAAATACACTTCCATAACTTAAATTATTGTGTTGTATCAAGTAATTCTTGATACTTTGTTATTGATAGTTCTACCTGTTAAACAAACTGATACGTGATCTATCCAAAAAGGATTGGATAATATTTCTGTTTATTAGTTGAAAACGTAATGATTATTTGAATTCGCTGTACAAATTTGGGTTGAATAACTGGGTGATGATGTTTCTTTAGGTAATAATAAATATTTCCACATATAACTTTATATAGAACCATTCGTCACGTAACCATTTTGTTACGGATTACGCTTGAGCAATAGCACATGTATTCAAACTAACCTTGACAGATATTCTTCACTCTAAACTGCCTCAATTCAGAAACTTCAACTACCGGAATAAATGAGTTACTTTATGTAGTCAATTGTGTTTAAATTTTCGCACTAAATATAATTCACCCATTTATCGGTTCGTATTTGTACTCGCATGAAGAAGGTCAATCAGTCATGGTTAAAGATCAACCGAATAAGATCTAGAGATTTGAATCCATTATCTATATTCGATCTATTACAATCAGAGTTACCATGATGAACTGATCTAACACTCCCGGTATAGTTGTGTGGCCTAATTCTACACATATATATATATATATATATATATATATATATATATGATGAATAATAGTAAGAATGTAGGGTGTGCACTGCTGAGGAGTCCCCTACTGGAACGAAACAAGCTGTCCAGTGCTCCCTGGTTTTCAACTGGTACCCTGCTAACATCAGTCCGTGGCATATTCAATTAACTAAACTTGATTAGTTGCTATGTTCAACATTTTACTACCTAATGTTTTAAACAATCAGTTAGTAATTGAAGGATAGAGCGAGGGGGTCATTTATGAAACATGGAAATTGTATAATTAGTAAGGTGGTGACACATTGATTGTCTTTATTGTTAGATTAAAGCGAGGATGTATGAATGAAATTCCGTGAAAATCTTAATGAAAACGGTCTTTGTAATAATAAGACGATAACAATCACTTTTATTAGTAATTATAATTATATAACGGTAAGCTTGAATAGAAGTAGGAGTCCGAAATGAAGAAACAAAATGGACGCCGATGTCAACCTCTTAGTATTTTTGAATAAATTTTATAGATTATGTCAAATGATGAATTTTTAGACTGAATAACTTAGATCTTCTATATGTTACAGAATAAAGAATGTGATTAATTTGAACTGTTCTTTCCTCAACCATGCCGAAAGATGCTCTCGGATACGGCGAAGAAAAGGGCTCAATGAACAGCCTACGTATCTGGCTCTATATGAACAAGTAAACTGGTAAATTCACATATAAGCTAATCAGTTAAGACAGCTTATACTTTAAGCAGAAGCATGTAAGTGGGCCGCTACTAAGAGTTATACGAAAGTTTTTTACAGGAAACTTGTTTCTAATAAACCTTTTCGAACTACATCGCTTGTAATATCTCTCTTAAATGTAAAGTATATACATAATCCATTGATTGAGACATTTTGTGAACAGATTTTACAGTATCGTGAACATATGGAGTGGATTCAATTTTATTTTCTGACTATTAGCACTTCAACTTTATAAGTTGATCTCCCGTTCACTCTACTTAGGCATTAATGACTTAGAATATATATCGTGCAATTAAATAATAGATAGATTAAGTTGTTTATTCAATAAGGAATGAAATTGCCTGACTAAACAATTGACTAACTCTTTATGATCTGTAGCCTACACGCATAGATGCACATAATTGAAGTGATCATAACAATATTTATAAACACTAAATCCAATGGTGGCAAAGGGTTTGACTGAAGCTTACTGAAGCTTAATAATAAGTAATAATCATAATTTTAAGTTCTATGTTTTAAGAGAAACAAGGCGAATCAATTGATTTTGTTTTCGATGAAGTGATGTATGCTGAAATAGTTTAAACTTCAGGGATGATACTCCTGTGGGAATAGATATACATTTAGGTTAAACAAATATAAATGTATATGGTCATTTGTTGTTCTTAATGTTATCTGTAAATCATTAGTTAAATTTTATGTTTTATTATTGATGAATACAGAAAGATGACTATGAGAAGAAAAGAAATAAACAACAACAACAACGACAACAAACCTAATCACCCTCCTTGTTTAATTAGATCATAAATTATAAGGGAAACTAAAGTGTTATAGCCTCTCTTTGAATGTGACAAATACATACACACACACACACAGAATTTATTCACTTTCATCATTTCCTTAGGTTATCAATGAAATGGCAAAGTAAGAAAACAATAATCATAATAAGTTATTTTGTTGCTAATCTATTTTCCTGTTTACCAATCAGATAACTAACGTAACCAAAATAGTTAACAACTAGTCTCCTAGTTACAATGTATTAGGATCATCCTGTTGATCTGTTATAGAATGAAGTTGAAATATACGTCCTGGATTCTGCTTGACTAGCTATAATCCAACTCAAGGAACAGTCTTCTAGTTGTTTTTATTAGCTTAAGATGCGAAGAGTAAAATAAATTCAATGTTTACTTTTTTAATCATGCGTTGTTTTTGGTTACTATTCCGATCGGTATATTATTAAAGTTGGATTACGTTTAACAGTGAAATGCATAAAAACTATTTCGTTCTATTTAAGGCTCACTAACTGCATGCATCCGTAATCGTTTTGATATTTCATGCAATATTCGAACCCAGTATCTATCACTTTAAATATGATATAACGGAAAAAACGCCTACTGTTATACGCTAACTAACTGCAACTCTAATCTGCAAATTTGTCTACACCAACTGATAATCGCAACCGTGACCAACAACTCGACAACTGATTACTCACCTCAAGCCAAAATCAAGAAGACACGAACGTAACACTAGGAAGAATCAATTCTATTATATCCCAACTCTGTATATATAGTTACAAAAGCGACCTTGTGGCAATTAGAGTAATTAGCACACTAAAAAGACACTACAACCAATCACAATTAGCAAGGTCAGAGCGGAGGAAATGAAAGGCAGTACCGGTGACCACCTATTTTACGATTAGCAAAAAATAGCAAAAATAAGAATATTTACATAAAAAATAACTAGTTCTCTCTCTTCTTAGCAAAATACTAATGCGTTGAACAATGAGAGCCATTATTGAGCACAGGTGGCCTGTTTAACAAGTACGAAAGTATCAGTAAGGGTTAATAATTATGTTAACTTTGATAATGCGATAACATGATGAAGTTTATCAGAGCTATGTGATTTACTTGTGCAAAACTTGTTAAGACATTTATATATGAAAAATGAAGGTCAACTAGACAATCGGAAGATAAGAACATAAAGGCAGTGTGTAAAACATTGTGAATCTCACTCTCCTCAGAATATAATATCAATATTATCAAGATAGGTTTAGTGTAAGTACAAAAGTGCTTTCGCATATACTAAGATTTTTCAATCTTTTAAAATAACCAATATGATTGGCTGAAGTAATATCAATCAAAAAACCTAAAGGTAAATAAATCATTGTATTCAAAATGTGACAGTAGTCAGTTGATCAGTCCTATAATAAATGTGATCAAATCCTATTCTTTAGTTGATTGAATTCGTCCCAGATTGATGTTGGTAGGGTACCATTAAGAACCAGAGAGCCCTAAACAGCTGTTTCACCTTAGTATGGTACTCTTCAGAAGTATGCACTCTAGATTCAGCCCCAGAGACTTCAGGTTGACGAACACCTAGCCATCTGAACAAGGACGAAAACAGCCGTTCAGTGCTCCTTGGTTTTCAGTGATGCCCTATCAACATCAATCTGTGATGAATCCAATCAACTAAACTCAATACCAATCTCCATAAACCGTCTCAATTCAAATCCTATTATTGTTATTAATGTTAGGTTACTAGTTATTATTATTATTGTCACTCATCTTGTATTATGTTCTGAAACATACACTTATTATTTTTGATTTACTTTATAATCATCCCATTTATCAGTAATGATTTTAGCTTAGGTTATTAAATTCATGTAATTTTTTTATCAAATCTTCTATGGATATTGCATACTTCATCTTATTGATTTCCGAACTCTAAACAATCTCACTTCTACCACCTTTTCAGTTTTTCACCACTGACCTTTTAAATGACCTTATGCATACATTTCTATTTGTGTATCTATATATTGAAGAAATACATCATATCACTTCAATTTCTTTGTTTGCCATTATCAATGCACATGCTATAGTTCAATAAGAAGTTACGGTTGAAATGCAGCTGGTGAGATCTAATGAAGTAAGAATGAATTCTTATTATTCTGCGTCAATTATTGTTTATGACTTATTCATTTCGAACTGAAGTAGTTTAATGGAGATGGGTTTTAAGTGTAGTCGTTTATATTTATCACAGATTGATGTTGGTACGACTGAATACCAAGGAGCACTGAACAGCTACTTCATCTCAGTATGGGACTCAGAAGTACTCACCCTTGATTACATCAAGGAATCGAATTCATGATGAGAACTAACTATATGAAACCGTTTAAGACAATATGGTGATCTCCAATACTGAGATCATGTGAACTTTAACAATGATATGACTCAAGTGTACTTTAATCTTGCTGTTTTTATAAGCATGCTACAATATACTATCGTTCATATATATTACTTCATGTGTGGAGGTTTACGCGTTAGCCTGCTCCGCTGCCCTTATTTAAGTTGACTATCATATTCTTTACTTGATATTGGTTCATTTCATTCCTTATTCTAAGCCTATTCATATTTAAGACAGTGCTATTCGGACACCGTGATAAATTCTTGATCCAACTACTTTCTTGTGTGTTTGTGTTTCTATTAAAATACAATACTACTATTATTATTAATGCTGAGTTCTCAATGTCTTCTTTTGTAACTGCATTTCTGAATATTGGATTCTAGAAATACTACACTTGGCTTCGTGAACAAGATTCACTACAGGATCATTAACTAATTCTAAAATACTACAGACACAAAAGGAGACTATGTAATACATACGTTACTTACTTACTTGTTGTTTAATCTGGTTAGCGTTTTTTTTTTAGCAAACTTGTGTTTTACGAGGTAGGGGTGCTAGCTCTATGCCCAACCCTCCTCCTTTACCCGTGCTTGGGAACGGCAACAACCCTAGAAGAGATGCGGGCGGAGTTAATACATACGTTAAATCATTGTAATTAATTTACAATTTGGCACTGAGTGATTAATCATGCTTTAATTTTGTGCACAAAAGACATTTCAATACGCTTAACGATAATGGCCTTTTCAAAGAAGAGTAAATGTAGATTCCTCTGCCTTTTAATTATTTTAAGCATGTTCATGATAACCATCTTACTTCCACTTTTTGCTAAGCGTCAAATTATTGCATCTGTTAGAACATTTTACTTCTTTTTAAGCGATTAGTTATCGTTAAAGTCAAATCACTACAACTATTTTTGTATGGAGAGGAAATAGAATCATATCTGTAGAAAACTAACATGACATTATAGATGTAATTAAATGGAGTTTTGAGGTTTCGTCATAATTCTTAGTACAGATAATTATCGTTTACATGAAGTTGTAGTGGACGAGGACATCGTAATGTTGTTATTACGGGAAGGCTGCATGATTCAACTGATATGTTATAACAATATACGTTTCGTTTTCAATTTGACGAACACTGATAAACACGGTCAACAATCGGTGTATATCAGAAGTCAGAATTAAGCATCGATAGAGTTTAGTAATGTAACAACTAACGAACTTGTATCCGAAAGTTTCATTTTTTTATTCAGTAGCAGTCAATATATTCGATGTCTATATAAATGCAGTGAATAAATACTGACTAATATTTCAAATACACTCTAATTTGGCAGTTGTTACTATAGATAAAATGTTCAAAACGTTACTGCTACAAGATTCCTCAGTAATGCATATAAAAAATTATATCGTATAGTGAATTTAACATCCTGAGACCTCATGGCGATTGATTAGGCTTCAAACAAATGAGTTGGAACTTAATCGTTTACATCTCTAACTTCTGTCGATTTACATCAGCTATACTTTTTTAATTCAATATTTTTGACGATAGCATAAAGACCTCTGTAATCTTAACAAAATAATTTTTGTTTTAAGATAAGCTTTATCACTTAATAAAAATCAATTCAATAAGAATAACTAGTTCATAGGTCTACGTCTTATGACAGGTTTAGTCTTCACTCAAATTTTTATGACTATAAAACAGGTTGCAATATCACAAGGATCATCATTTCCCTTCAACATTGACAGTGATTGTTAACTAGTATGAAATCTTGGTGTAAAGCTTTATAAAGATTACTTACAAACTCATAATTGCTTTAAATAACTTAGCGATTGAATAATTGTTAAAGAAACTAAAAGCTGGGTAAACATGATTCATAGTTCCGCCGAACGAATATAAAAATGTGACCATGAAGACAAAGCCAATCACATTAAGGCCAAGAGAAGTAACTGATTTTCTTAAGAAAACAAATGAGATTGTAAGATATATAGTGCCTTCATGACATTAATAAATTGTAAATACCAATAGTGGGAAGGAAATCATAATGACTGCATCATAATGTACACCGTTATTACGAACCTAATCCTGAACAATTTCAAACGTACTTGTAACCGTAAACGCACAGCTAATCTTAATCCTGTAATCGAATGTAATATCAGGAAGATTGATCTTTGAAGTGCTAATTCAGGACAGTAAATAAACGACTCCGTTCTTATAGATATCGTATTCCAATAAACATTGCTACGAATTACGACACCACCTCCCAATTTCCGACATTTCTGGACAGCCATTTAACTGCCTTAATCACGAAAAAGTGTCTTGCGAAATAATCCCACTTCCTGCAAACACGTGGGATACGCCATAGTTCAGCCAAGATTAAATTACACATCAAACAGTCTAGAGTGACAATATCACTTACAAGGACTTCCAACCTTCATACAACTATGCACTATGACCTGGAAACCAGTAAGTCGCCTGTGATTGGTAAATGCTTTAGCGTTCGTTTGTCGAAAATATAAGTCGTGTTAACCGGAGACTGTTATAGTAAACAATAATAGTTTATAGTGGAAATCAAAAGATTCAAAAAAGGGAACCACTAATATTCCGTCTTCGTTTGTAATCTTGCACAAATTTAATATGAACATGTTGGTCAAGTTTGAAAATTTGATGTGAATGACTTCCACTGTATGTAGAGGACGTAACCGTAAATCGTGAGGAAAACATAACAGAGTTTGGTGAATGATTTTCGAAGCATTTCTCACGTCTACTTGATGTTTTGCATCAGTTAGGTATGGCAGTGGTACATTTCGAAACCATACTGTGTATTGAATTGTTTATGTAAATGATTGCTGGCCTAGACTAGTTGTAATAATACAGTCAACTTTCAGTGATCATTACATACAAAGTTTTGTGTTGTTACACAAACCTTTACAATTATTCGACCTTGAAATCAACTTCTTGTATCTCGATTTAAATCGATTATAATAAAAAAGAGAGAAAAATAATCTTAAAAATAAACGAAGTATCCTATTAGTTACCAAGATTAGTTGACGTAGTACCTAAATGCATCAATCACTTATTCATCAAATTTTGAGTAAATTCTTCAGTTACCTTCAGTACTTGTTTATAAAATAAATCTTTTAACTAACTATGAGACAATGATATATGAGATTGATAAATCATGAATAAATTACAAGGATTATTTCAATTATCAATGTTTTTAATCACTATCATCTATGATTGTAATCACAAATCGCAATGTATATCAAAGAAATACCTGTTCACACAAAATATTGTGGCGTCAGTTTCAATAAAGTGCTTCTGTTATGCCGGACCACTAAAGAAGAGTAACAAACTGTTAGTACTGTGTTTTAGAACACTATTTCAATGATTATAACTGTAGGTAATGTAAACATTTTGTTTCTATGATTGTTATATTTCTCTTACCCTATCCTCCTGATTATATATTTATTCTCAGTATATTGTCTTTTACAATGAACTGCAGTTAATTGGTTGTGTACAAGTTGTCCCCATTCACTGCCACTATTTCTTTAGTTCTGCATTAAGGTTAATTTCCTAATTGCGCCGCTGTGTGGTCTGGTTTGATATATATATATATGAAATATAATTCGATTCTGTCTGGTTGGTCTATCGGCTTGCGTACTTGTTATTCCGGCTTGGGACTAAGTGGGCATAGGGCAGACGCGCAAATATCGACTAGGCACAAGTAATTGGCACTCGACCAACCAATCCCAAATTTCATGCATCATGACTGTTGGGATGTTAGATCCCCAGGATTCTCTTGGCAAACCGGTTATTTTTGTGATTTATTTGTGTAAATTAAAATTTTCTGTTTTCGCGCTAAAAAGTTCCTTTCTCACCTTCAGTTCGTGTTTCCTACTTAGCAAGACGCTAAATATTATTGGTTCATTGTTTATTTTAGTACACTATTGATGACATTCCAAGGACGCTCTCGGTTTTTGTACATATGCGCATGAGTTGTGTGTGTTGATATCGTCTGACAGGCTGCTCGTGGAATTAAACGCTTCTTGCTGACATTGGACTTCTTCCTCTAGTTAGCTGAGGCGCTTCAGAATAGCTTAGCTTCCTGTTGTTTTGTCTCTAGTCTTACATTCGTTAGCAGGTATCAAGGTGTCACCTTAATTCGTGAATCCTTAGAAATAATAGATTTCTAATAGCGGGAAATAACAGCATATTACTGAAATAAACACAGTATTTATAGATATAAGAGTATAAATCTTTCTATTATTGATATTATCAACTCTATTTGATTAATCTATGTTACTCTGTGTCCATCCTAAATGGATTTTCCTTACAAATACACGAAGAATTTATCTACACTGAACATGTTAATAAGTATTAGAACTCAGTAGCTCACTGGAATACACGTTGCTGTAAGTATCAACAATAAAATACAGATGCATTCTTCTAATAATTTCTAAACAGAATGCAATACATCACTTTAATTCCAGCAATAACAACGATCTAACTTTACTGATTGCAATAACTGTCTATTAATTACATGCTGTCAAAATGTATAAAAGTTATAAACGATAACATTCAGTTAGTAACTAACTATACAGTATTTTATCATACAATTACAATCAGAGAGTCTAGTAGAATTTTGTAGATAAGTTAATTAATTCATTAGACTATAACGACAGATTCAATTAGTCTACTAATGAATGCTCAACAAAGTAATGTCTACTATACTATTACATAATGATGCTTCATCTGTTCTATTCACCTACAGGTTTTCATTTAACCCAACTTAATGCTTTCGTAGTTATGCAATAATTAATTGTATTTTTCTCTTTTTATCATATTCTTCCTTGATTTTTTTTGTTTTGTCTTACCCAACCATAAAGAAGTGATGCATTGAAATGGTTACATCATTGGGGTTGTTAAATTTGTCAATTTATCATTGTCTCTTAACATCATTATTGGAGGGTTAATGAATAAAAACATTAATCTGATTGCATTAAATGCTCTTCTAAATGGATTTAATCATCAACATAACCATAATTTTACTACATTATTTTTTATCTGTAGTTTCATGAATGATAGTTTTCTCTGTACTATTGACAGTTTAATTGTATGTATTAGTTCAGATGTGTGTATTTCTGTAGGACATGCGATCGATATCTATTTTTGCATAACATTTCATGAATGATTTGTGTTCTTCTTTGATACTATTTAACTATGTAAGCCAAGTATCTATGTTAAGATGGCTCCTAGAAACTTTGATGAAACCTTCTGAAACTCTGAAGGAACCGAAGATATTCTGTCCAATCATCGTTCGAAAAAACCTATTAGAATTTCGGTCTAGAGTATTCTGATTGGATAATAACTGAAAAATATTACTTGGAAATTGAATGAGATGTAATGATGACTTTACTTCCATAGAAAATTATAAATACTCCAGTATTTTATGCATATTTGTCACTTACTAAAATAAACATTCGTTTTATCTTAGTTCTATCTTCTCATTTGGTAATTGAGGAATTACAGTTATTTGACTGCCGAAGTTGTATGCTACATTATCAGTAATCAAAAGTGAAAACTGTTAATGTAACCAGACTTATCTTACACTCCAATGTGATATGACTCAAAAAAAAAACTGAGAAAATTTGCATAAACTGATCAGTTTTGGGTAGACACTTCATTTCTCTGTTCCATCTGAAATGTCTAGATGTAAAATTCTATGATTGTTTTCCTATTTCACTGTACACTATTGAATTTATCTAATAAATTTAACTCATGAATATTTCATTCATATGAAGGCAGTCCTCTAATTTTTTATGTTTTAAAAGATGGAATTCTAGTAACGATTCGAGTGTAGAATAATCAACAGTCTATAGAACTCTTTGTTGACGTTTATCTCCAAAGTACACCTAAAAATAACCCATTTCAGAATGAGAATTTTAATTCTCATTCCTTCAATTTTTAGTTGACTATAGATGAAGTTGATTGTTCATATTAAGGCACTAGTCCTGTATATTGATGAAATGATGAATGATATCACAAATTA
The DNA here is from genome assembly GCA_025215515.1 of Schistosoma japonicum. Lineage (NCBI taxonomy): Eukaryota > Metazoa > Platyhelminthes > Trematoda > Strigeidida > Schistosomatidae > Schistosoma > Schistosoma japonicum. The sequence goes on along the minus strand of CM046061.1, from coordinate 10,086,256 downwards.
CTGGTCCATTTTCAGATCTTTTATTCTACCACAGAATTAAGAACTATTTTTGGTACGTTGTGCAGTATAACTCTATGAAATGACCTCAATAGTTCTACAAGCCATTCTGTTATTTAAGAAGGGATGAAATGGTATTATGCTTTATTCATGAAACTATCAAATCGGCTTAAAACAAATATATATTCAACTGTTAGCAATATTTTATGTCGTTTGAAGTCAAAATGGTTCCGAACACTTGATTGATTGTTTGTCTATTTAAATCTGAGATCACTATAATTTGAATTAGATTGAGACTGGCAAGGAGAATCCAGGGCATGTGTTTCGTTATATTTGGGACTCGTCAGCTGGATGTACCTGAATCCTAGTGTTCATATTCACACGCGTATCCTGGATTTCGTTTGCCAGTCACAATCCAACTTAAACAATTTTTGTGAATAATCGCTGTATTGATGCGATCCGCTAAGGATGTACATATGGCAACAAAGACTGATCGATTTCAGTCTGTGACAGATCAACTTGAAGACCCAAACACACTCTAATAAGATTACTATAGTTAAAAAATAGTAGTTTTATCACTGATATGCTTTTTATTTGTAAATCAATCAATCTAAATAGCTTGAAAGTAAATGTATCAAACTTCACTGAATTCTAGAAGCAATTAGTCACACTTAGACGAATTCTCTATTGACTATGAAAGTCAATCAAACTTCTAACACTCAAATGAGTGTACATACCAAATGAATTAGTTACATTAACACAATTTTAAGTATATATCTTCTAGTAACTATAAATAAACTTTGAGCCTTTTGGACAGATAGATCTAAATACGAATCTATGAGTATGTGCCGATAAAAGACAATTTAGAGCAATAAAAGTGTTTAATAGTTCAATAACCAAACTTCTGATTGGCAGAGGACACCGAATTGATATTTTGGAATCCGTTAAAATGCTCAATAAACAAAAAACGGCAAACATTTTGAAATTTGATGAAGCTATTACATTCAGATGCTTGAAATGAAATTTTTGGGTTCTAAAGGAAACAATTACTAGTCTTTCTTTACCTTGATAACTTAACTGATACTTCATTACATTATTGTAATTATTGTTTCGTTGATTAAATTTGTCACATACTGATGTACCATTGAAAACAAGACAGCACTGGTCAGTTGTTTCGCCCTACTATAAAACTCCTCAGCAGTGTGTATCTTAGATTCCGCCCCGTAAGCTTCAGGTTGGTGAATGATTAATTTCCTTCACCACTGGACTAACTGGCACCCAATAACAGAATTCCCACTTCCATCAATTTGTGATATATAGTGCGTCGATCATCCATTGTTATTGGTAGTAACTATCTCACTTCCAACAAATATGAACTCCATCAGTCACGACTTCTCACTAGAGCTTCAGAAATATCCTGAAGTTACTAGTAGGCTGATTAACGAAATGTCCGTTCAGTTCTCATTGGTTTCCAATGGTACCCTACCAATATCAATTTGTAACGAATTCAGTTAACTAAAACCTTAATACCAATCTCCACAAATTGCCCCACTTTTATACAGACATTTCTTCAATGTTGTTTTAAGTAACATTTATGCTCTCAAAGTTCAGTGAAATAAGGATATTAGTGTTTAAATACTCTTAAATCATTGAATCAAATGGTTATCTCAGTTATTCTAAAAACTTAACTGTACATTTCTATTTCATGTAATGTAGCTAAAATAACCATATGAAATGAATAACTGATGACTTAATGAAAGGACGGAATACATACAGAGTTTATATTATTGAAAGCAGAGTATCATTTTAGTTGATTGTATCCATTTTGTGTATATAACTTGTTGAGTTGGAGTTATTGGGGTAAAACAATACAAGATTAAACGTTTAGTGAATTCATTACTTAATGGTAATAGTGTTTCTGAATTAAAGTGACTAATCCAAATAGACATTTTAGTTTTAGATTAATTCCGTCTACCAAAAACACAAGACATCGTAGTTTTACAGTAAAGAAAAAATATAATTATTTAAAATTGTAAAGGAATTAACATCCGTTTCGTCTTATAATAGCACTTTAGTATCATGTATTCACGGACTGAACTGTGTAACCTTAAGCATATGAAAAAGAACTAACTGAGGAAAGTTAGAAATGCAAGTCATTTAAATACTGACTCATTGACCTAATAGTTTAGAACTCATCGTAAAGCAAGAAGTTCCTTGGCTTGTGGATGTAGATTACTGTGAAGTCCCGTACTAAGATTTAAAATGACCGGTAAGATAAAATGGAAGTCAATGCACACGCCGAATACAAAAAAGCTAGCAGTCAAGTGAAGAAGAGCATTAGAATTGATAAACAAAAGTACGTGGACTTAGAAATTACAACAGAAAAAGCTGCAAGTGAATGAAACATGAGACACCTATACGATGTAATGAAGAAGCTGGTTGAAAAATACAGTAAACAGAAAAGACCAATCAGGAACAAGTGAGGGATACCAATTACAGAGACCCAAAAACAGCGAAACACGTGAGTAGAGAACTTTGAATAACTCGTGAATAGATCATCCCCACTAAACCCATCAGTCATCGAAGTAGCATTTACAGACCCTCCTATAAATGTTGACCCACCAACAATCAAAAAATCAAAATGGCCATCCAACAAATCAAGAATGGTAAGTCATTAGGACCAGACAGCATATCAGCTAAAGTGCTAAAGCCCGTTATAGCAGTAAATGCAAAGATACTCCACATTTTCTTCAGGAAAATCTGAGAGTAAAAACAAGTGTTAGCAGATTGAAAAGAAGGGTACCTTACCATAATTCCAAAGACAGAAGATCTCAGCAATCACGAGAACTACAGGGGGCATCACTCTACTTTCATTATTACAAAAGGTCTTCACAAAAATGTTATTGAACCGAATGAAAGACATAGTCAACGCCAAACTTAGAGATCAACAGGCCGAATCCCGTAAGGATCGATTGTATACCAACCAAATCACGAAGCAACAGGTCATTGTAGGACAATTAATTGAATAAAACACCATTTTGCATCAATTTCCTTGACTCTGAGATAGCATTTAAAGGCTTGGAGAGGAAATATTATAGAGCCTATTTTGACACTACGGTGTACGTTAGAAGAGAGTGAATATCATATGCAGCATATACAAAGAGAATAGCAGAAGCCTTCGATACAAAACATCAAACAACAACCAAATAAAACTTGACGGAGAAGCTCATAAGATATGGAAACTCTAATATATCTGGGCAGCATCATCGATAAACAAGGAGAATCTGATGCAGATATGAAGGTACAGATTGGCAAAACATTACAACGGCAGCATTTTTACGATTGAAAAGCATCTGGTAATGAAATCAACTGTCACTCAACATCAGAGTCAGAATTTTCAATACAAATGATGAGACAGTTCTATTGTATAGAGGATGGAACTTGGAGAACTACGAAAAGCACCATTCAGAAAATACAAGTATTTATAAACGGCTGTCTGATTGAGATGCTTTGGATCCGTTGACCAGACACAATCAACACAGACCAAACCAGCCTCCAGTCGAGGAATAAACAACGAACAGATACTGGAGTTGTATAGGACACACATTGAGGAAATCACCAAATTTATCACAAAACAAGTGCTAACTTAGAATATTCAATGAATAAGAAAAATGGGAAAACCAAAGAGCAGATATGAAAAAAATGAACAACACTTTGGATAAAGTGGTAAGAAGAGCTCAGTAGAATACTGGTTGGCGATCTTCACTCTATGAGGGGTAACATTTACTAATATATTGGTTGATTGATTCCTTCCTCTATGGCACATGTAATACGTTCAGTCAACATGCATGAGACTGGACAATCATAGTGATATTCTATCTCTTATTTGCATTTCTATTTAATAATTCTGATTTTCGGTTACTTCTTTGGTAAATCAAGTACCAACCTGCTGAGAGAAACGATAAAGTTCTCATTAATTTCATTAGTTGAGATTGTCTGCAAATATGATTTATTCAAATGTCTCTCATGAACTCAACACATGAGTTTGCAGATTTTTTCGTTCTTTCTTGGACAAAACTCTTCATAAAAATATTCATCGTTTTTATTTATTAAGTAAGTGCTTTGCATTAGGATAAAATCTTTACTAATGATTTTCATGAGAGCAAGAACAAATATTTGTGCAGAATAAGATGAATTCATTTTATTTTGTTGGTTTCTCATCAGCCACTGCATACAACCTAGAATATTATTTTACAAAATTAATATTTGACATAAGTTTTAACATACTCATGAGAATGGATGGAGTTAGTTGAAATCAAGATTACATAAACATGTGAACATGGCTTAAAATGTTGGAGAAAATGCTGTGAATATATATACGATTGAAGAGAAGGTACCAGAAGGCAAAATAGAGATCAGAGGTCAAATGATTACACAATAAGAGGTGGTTGGAAATATTTGAGAATAAAGTGAATAAAACTAAGTTATTAAACTTTAAATGACCTAATTAAACACGAAAGTTGCACTTTACCATCTAAAAAACGATGATGTAACCAAAACAGGAATTGTTAAGTCTGATCAAAAGAGAAAACGTATTAAAAGAAACTTAGCGAGAGAATAATAACGATGAAAACAATAACGCAAAAGTTAGGTTACCAGGGTAAATAATGGCTTATAACAGTTTCTTTTTGAATACATAAGTTTGGTTCCAATCGTTTAATGGCGATCGCTTCGGTATATTTTAGAAGATTTGAAGATTTTTGTCTATTGAACACTTTAAATGATTGATTAATGTAAATTTGGTGTCCTGTGTCAATTAGATGCTTAGTGATTGCGCTGTTAAATGTCTTTGTTCCTATGAGTCGTAGATTTTTTTGGACATGTTCATTAAATCGTAGGTAGGCCCTTCTTTCTGTTCGGCCAATGTAACTGCTACTGCAGGTACACGTAAATTTATATAGACAGTTGGCGGTAACATGAGAAAGATACTTATCGATTTTAGAATGTTTCAGTGAACATGTTGTTATGTATGATATAAACAGTTTTGAAGCATAATAAGTTCTGTTTAAAGCTGAGTTAAATCTTCTTCTGATTGTTCCAGCAATATCATCATCTTTAAAATCGAGTTGAATGAAAATAGACTTCTTTTGGACTGTAGTTTTATTTGGTTTATCAGGCTTTTATTCGCTGTATTTGTCAATGAATTTTTCCGGATAGCCATTCATTTTAAGATACTGTTTAATGTTAGTGAGTTCTATATCTATCATATCTGAAGTACAAATGTTTTTGGCTATGAGAAACAATGTTTTCACTAATGCTATTTTGTGACGGATTGGACAGAAGCTGTTAAAATTCAAGAACAATCCATTCCACGTCGTTTTTTTGTAGATCGACCGTTGCACTGGACCATCTCCTCGACGTTGCATGGCAATATCCAGGAAATGAAATTTATTGTCTTTTTCTAACTCCATGGTAAATTGAATATCTTTAGGTGCTTGATTGAAAATTTTCAATATGTAGTTAGCATGTTGTTCATTATTGCATACGGTGAAGGTATCATCCACGTACCTTGAATGATGCGTCATTTCCTCAATCACCTTTTTAGTTTTGTGTTTTCAAGATTAGCCATAAAAATATTTTGTAGGATAGGACCTAATAAACTACCTATTGCAACACCATCAATTTGGCGATATATCTTATTATCGAACCGGAACTGGATGTCCTTTGTACACAAAAGTAATAGTCATTTCAATTCAACCACTGGTAGAGGAAGTAGGTCAGAATGTTGGCATATAATGTCAATGGTTTCAAGGAGTGGTATATTGGTAAATAAGGATGTTACATCGAAGGAAACCAAAGAGTTGTCGGAAATGTCAATTTTATCCAACGACATGAAATGAATTCATCTTATTCTGCACAAATATTTGTTCTTGCTCTCATGAAAATAATAAAGGGAACAAAGTGTATGAAACTAATGATTTTCTTTGATGTTATCCAATAATGATTTCTGTGAACAAATCATGTTTGTGCGGTTGAACATACACAAATTTAAGGAAAAATAAAGATTGAGATAAAACTTGAATGTCTTTGAATCTTCCCGTTGATTTATTGTGCATTGAAATTGATTAGTCTCTGTTGCTGTTAGTGCATTCTGAACGGAGTGCCTCAATTTAGCGATAGTTCACAGTAGCCTATTAAAAAACACGGTGGTGTTTAGTACAAAGCAAAGTGAGTTCGAGTCTACATGTGAACATCTCAACATGCGGATGCAGGTACATCCCACCGACGAGTCTTAGATCAAATGAAACGCACCTTCTAGATTCCACTTGTCAATCACAATCCAACTCAAATACCTGAAACAAAACATTTCATTTCTACTATATATATGAACCTTCAGGCCTTTCAATTAGTGCTTAACCTTCTGACCATTAACTTGCGATCCAGTAGCTTAATTTCTTAAATATGATTGAGTCTCTATATTATACCTTAACCATCTAATGCTATTATTTGATAATCTTTTCACTCCTGACATGGTTAAATTACACTGGTCACAGCTTGTAAATATAACTGTGAGAACCACGTCATCAGTATGAACATGGTTGTTGTTTGGGTATGTGACTTATAAAGGTTGTTAAAATTTAACGTTTACACCGTGATTGCTGATGTTCTTTGTTGAAGAGTTCCATACTAGGACGATATAGTATCTGGAAACTGCCTGGATTTTTAACGGTTATTTAGCCATAGCCTATCTGTAATATGAAGCCATATAGCTTTAAATAATATGACTTTGTGTTATTTATGAAATGTGCAAATTTACATTTTAGAAATTGCCCCGCTCCCATTCATTGATTTAATCTGATTTCATATTTTTATGAATTTTGATAGATTCATTAAAATAACGTACTTTGATCAAGTAACTGGCTTAATTATAGATTGAGACATCTCTTTCCAACACTATTGTTAGCAATAATCATCGTGCTAATTATGTAATGATGTTAATATTAAGCATAGAAAAATGTTAAATTGAAACAAAATTACTACCTCTAAAGGATGAAAAAATATGAAGAAACAGACAATATGTATACAAGTTGTCAATAAATGTTTATGATCAGTTGCCTTGTTTCTATGTCACCCATCTTCATTGCTGAATGATTAAATTCTAGCCTCTTGGTTTTACTAACGAGGAAGAAAAAGGGGATAAAAGTGAAGAATAGATGAACTACCTTGTTGAAACTTCTTAAATTTCTTAGTAATTAGATTTACGTAAGCTTGTAAACACTTTATGAAAGCGCCTCAGTATACGCGATCAACGAATGTAATTAATTAGTTAAAATACATTTAGAGGGTTGGTGTAAATGCACCAAACTCTAAGTTGTGCCGCATGCATTGGTCACTGGACGTTGCATGAAGTATCCCAACTCTTTAAGACCAGTATCATCCATGCGGACAATCAACATTCAAAGCATACACACATTTCAGATGGCGCGGGCATAGTCCACGTTCTGAAATTCCCCATCTACATCTCACTAAATGTACTCTATCTCATCAAATTGTTTCTTCTATAACAAGAATTGGAGGGACAGAAAAGTCAGACCACCATGACTAAGGTAGGTTTAGCTACAGAGTGAATGGATAATGAGGCTTTAGTTCAAGTCTACTTAAGTTCGGCAGCTACACCATTCCAAGCAAGTAGGGTAGAGTTAGAGTATAAGTCGATGTCAGCCCAGCATCCAAAAATCTAAAGCAAAAGCTAATCGAAGCAAATATAAGTTTGAGAAACTAGTGACACAGAAATCTGAACAGGTCACCGTATACAGGTATATAACTGTTAGTGGGAGTAGGGTTGAGAGTAGTTAAAACCAAAGCAAACTTTACGTTACTTTTCAATTATCATATAGTCATTTGTCAAAATATCATAATATTATCATATCAGTAGGTGTGATATTACTTAAATAGCTCAATTTATTATTTAAATATAGTCAACAGAGTTTTAAAATTTGAGTATTGTATTTATTATTCCATTTACGGAAAGTTTAAACTTACCTGTATGTTGTCACGTTAATGCGACTATACTTTTTAAATCGATTTTAGGCGCCAATCATTTACGATGATCTAATTTGTCAGTTATGGAGATTTTAAATTGAAATGAATAGGAAACACATTAGGAAAATAGAAAATTGGCAATCTTGTTCACGCACCTTGATCTTATTGAACATCGAGTTAAATAATTTCTGATCTTCGAGAAAAAAATGATATATCCCAATGGGCATGTAGTGTATCACTTTCACGTGAACATCAATAATGAAATCATCAATCTTTATTCTAAATTCTATTGTACTTAAATGTGTTGTCAATCAAAGATTGAACTTTATTCAAGCCTGTGAACGTAAGTAATTACTACATAGTTGAAATTACTCTGAATGTTTCATTTTTCGTCCGGTAAATCAAAAGTAGATTATGTTCTACTTCAACATCTTTGTTGAATGAATTCCTACTTACTATAAATGTGAAAAAGAATCATATTTCTTACGTTTCACTGTATCCTACTGATGACTAGCTTCAAATTTATTACTTCAGAATGTTTCCTAGATGATTTATTGATTTTAAAGAATTCATCATGATTGATAAAATCGATAGAATATAGAAACAGACAAGATATCTAATAGAATATTATGCTTTCTGAAACTAATCCAACAATGAAACATCTACATTTTCATAAAATCCAAGTATCCGATACCATTACAGATGCTTGTTCAATACATAATTTTAGAATTTTATTTGACATTACTAAATGATAATAATTTGAAGAAAACTACTTATTAATCGTATTAAGTAATACGATTCTAATAGGGTTATTACAACCATCATCATTATAAAAGCGTACTTAGTATTGATAAGATTTATGTAGCTAAAGAAATCAAATATGCTTCACATATGTAAATGTTTACAGTTATATTTTAAAATGTCAATCTAAATTTCTTAGTTTATTTTACATAACTGTTGTATGTATGAAAATGTCATGAAATGAAATTGTTTACAACAATAATGAACACTGGACTATTTAAAATTTTAGTAAAAAAAGAAAAATATAAACGTTGATATTTGGTGATTCAAAGATCAAGACAAGATATTCTGAAACTGAGTTCTGTATTAACTAGCACTTATCAACAAGGTGTATCTACAATCTTAATAGAAATAATACACTCTATAGAATACATACTACATTGTTCAGTTTCATAGTATAAAATGTTAGTATTAAACTATTCGGGGCTTTGATTAATCTCCAGTAAAATCAGATCATTTATATCAAAGGAGATCTTAATTGAAGTTAATATGCTTTATTCATTGAACAATCTAAACTTATATATTCAGTATAAATTGAAAAGAATTTCAAACTCTATATTTAAGCTTTTATTATGTAGCTTATTGTCAAGTAACTTAAACATAATCAGAATTCACTTGAACTGGAATTCCAGTACTCTCAACTTAATAAAGTTAGATTGCCTAAGCAATCATATCAAATACTCACAGAGTCAGATTTCGTGTTTTATTTCAACTTATTCAAACTAACAATCTTAAATGTCTAACTGAAATTGACTTAATGACATAAAATCAATTGATTCCGTCTCTTTTCTTTTTCTCTTAATTACTTTCTGATCAAAAAAAAAGAAATCGGAACACGATTAAATTCGATACGTTACAATGTTTTACACAGAATGCATAAAAATATAAAGAATCATAATGATGATAATAAGATTAATGCGTATTTTTGTCTGCAGACTATGGCAAAGAAGTGTATTATATTACTTAATTACATAGTTTAATTTCAAGTTCTTTCACAAGGTAATAACATACAATTACTTTCAGTTTAACATAGTAATAAAAGCAAATGGAGATATGAAAGAAATCATCTTGATATCGTAAGATGGAGATGAAAATAAACGTCTTTTACATAGATTTTATAACTTCATTACTCGTGATCTTAGCTAACTAATTATACTACTTATTATACTACTACTTATTATATATACTACTTATTATATATATTATATTATTATATGTATATTATATACTACTTATTATATATATATATATATATATATATATATATATATATATCATAGTTATACAAAGGTAGAGTTGATATACTTTCATGATTCAACGAAAAAGATAAACAATGACTGTTGTGCAGATCGATGAATCTGAACTATACATGATGCACCTTAAAGGATCATAGCTAGTTAACTAGTGGCTACTAGAAAATATTAAACAATTATTTCGTTTTAGTATTATTGTATTTCTAATAGACTGTCACCAGAAACTTCATATGGAGTGGAACCCAAGCCTCATCCTCCCAGAGTTTGTTACAATCGTAAATATAACAGACGTACATTGATCTAAAAGATCTTATCGAAAAGGATTCCTTCACTGAATAAATTTACTTATCAGATGATACTAAGCTTACTAATCTAGTCTGGTTTTAAGAAACATAGTCTGTTAGTCAGTAGATATCTGCTCATCATGGAAATAAGAGATTTACGTAGCTTAACCATGCAGGATATACTAATAACCATTAATATTTGAAATTCAAAGACTAAATTAATCGAGAGAAAGAAACTGCTCAACTTACTGAATACAAGTTACCTAGAAAACTGTCGGTCGGAGATGATCTAGTTTTATAGTAAATCATATCTATATTGTATTACATAGGTGTTCATTAACTGAGGCGACTATTATGTATTATGATTGCGAACATATACAGTTATTACTCACGTATACAGATCAGAAATTCTCACTAACATTCATAATATCTGTTAGGTTAATGCCAAATGACTATGAATAGACAAAATTGATTAACCAAAAGATGTAGACATGAATAAATTTCTTTGAAAAGTCATTAGTCAGTCATATTAGAGATCAACTTGATAATGAGTTTAGTGACCGGGTTCATTTTAATAACAACAGATTATGTTTCCGTCTATTACTTCAGTTGTATTTCATCAGACTGAATTGTATTTTAACTTAATTTTCAATTTCATATTAGAGAAGATTTAATTGATACTATAATTATATGGTATTGTGTCGATTTTAGAACTTTGCACCGCAGATTGTCATTGTTTAGACAACCATTGAAAATCAGAATACAATGAACAAACGTTCTATTCATAGTATAAAACATTTTAACAGTATACATCCACAACCCTAACAGTTGATTGGAGTTATAATCTTCGGACCAACTAGTGACACTAATGAGTTAACAACCAATAGTTTACAGTATCAATTTCACTCAGTTTGTGATATGCTGCTACAATTATCCCTGTTAGACATAGCTTCTTATTAGAGATCTAGAAATTATTTGTAGGGATATAATGATTACTATTAATAAGCTTTGTGGAAATTTTTGCATTTTTGAAATTTTATATCTTGAATCAACAGTTGCTAGTCAATTTTTGAAGTATGGGATGAAACTAACTGATATTTAGTCCCGTTATTGTATAAACAGTGTGTTTCATATTTGTAATCTGTTAATGAGTACACTACGTTATCAAACATATTTTGGCTACATAAATAAATGATATTAGTAAAAATAGGACACTGGAATGAACTAAATTTAGATAGTTTACAACGTAAGTTTCTACGACACTGGGAAAACTTTAAATCACAATAATCAGCCTCAACCATTCCGATCTCCTTAGTCACCACCCAATCAGGCGCATTCCTTTGAGCTTTATCTGTCATTCCATATCTTCCACATCTTCATTAACAATCGTTTACTTACACATGCCCTTTGTCATTGATTAATACTGAACAAAGCCAATCATCTAACCAAGATTTTGATCATGTTAAATACTAAATAACGGTCATGAGGAAGGAAACAGTACAGGAACTGTAAACAGGGAAGTCGAAAGCAAAGAGCTAAGCTATATTAAGCATCTGGTTTATCTCGCCTCGTCATTCACTGCACACTTCATACATTTTACACACATGTGAGACGCGTGTATTTGATGTGTCAACGATTGCACAACGACCAACGTTTAAGCGCATATGGTGTAAGTAGCATTTGACAAGTTGAAGAATAGTGAGCATTTCCAATTGGCGGTAGACTACATATCTTTATGTATAATGAAGTAGGTGAACTGTTGTATAAAAAAATAGTGACTTGGCATTTCAGATAGTGTTGTTTATATTATAGGTATTGTTTATAATGAAGCAAGTGACGATAATGTAATCGTGAATTGTCAACCGAGGGATGTGTAAATGTGAGAGGAGTAGTTTTGTATGTGTTAGGGGTAAATACGGTCTAAACACACCGATTACTGTCCCGCGTGGTCTAGCGGTTAGGATCCCTGGCTCTCACCCAGGTGGCCCGGGTTCAACTCCCGGCGCGGGAGTGGTTTTCTGAATATGCCCCTCGCTCAAATAAAATCGTCACGGTGGTGGTCTACAGATAATTCTACTTCCGTTCACCTATTGATCACTGTTTCCATGTAGTCAACACACACATATCTTCCGCTCAGCACAATTATAGTAACTTGTTGACTATGCTTAATCATACAGCACCAAATAACTCCAACAAGGTCATAATTGTTCGAAAATTCCCATGTCAGTCAAAACAAAGACGCTTGAATTAACGGGTAGAACTGAAGTTGACTGTGCCTGAAAATGAGTGATTCCAGATATGACCATAAGAAAATTTTAGCCAATAGAAACATAGGTCATGTTAATGGGTGGTTGTGTATGCAAAATTGTTGGGGATTGGTTATAATGGGCTTGTTGTAAAAGTAATTTACCTGAATACTCAACAATGTTTCGTGCATAAGATAAAGGAGTAGATTAGGTGATACGTGATAATCTATTTCAACGACCCATGATCAAACAACCAAATTTGAAATTGCAGCTACAGTAAATTCCTCTCTTCGATTACACTGTAACATATATACCGTAAAAGGAAGTGTACAACCAATAAGGACCCGATACTTTGTCTATGAATATCAGTTGACGTTACAGTGTTTCAATCATACCATTTTAAGTTGGATTGTGACTGGCAAGTGGAACCCCCATTGGGACTCCGCTAGATGTACATGCATACTAGATTTGGTTATCACATTAGGATTCGAACTTCGTCCACTCCGTGTTACACTCCGGCTCCTTTACCACTAGGCTACTGTGTCCAGCCCCTAGGACTTGTGCAGCGGGTACATATGTAATTTTAGAGTAGGCTTGTGATATCCCGTTGAGGTTAACCAGTTTCAGTCCATTACAAATCAACGAGATGTTACAAGCCTATTCTAAAAAGCATATTTTCATTATATATTTCGTCCAAATTAGTGTGTTTTCTTGGTCAAAGCTAACATACTTATTTCCATATGCGCTGTTTTTAAATTAATGCCTTGAAGCAACGCTGGTCTGGTACTATAATTTAGTTCCCCAAGTCTTCTTTTTTTCTGGAACTGCTATCTCAGCTTCAAAACACCTGAGCTAATGAGTCATTTGGCTCACATTAATATCGTCTTCAAAATATTGGGAATTAGTAATTGGTGTTGATTTTCGAGATTTCTGATACTTACGCTGATGTAGGTGATGTCTTTAGTGTATTTTGTGTGTGTGTATACTGGGTGATGATAAACTTTAAGATCATGAATTCGTTTGTATACGTGAAACGTCACCAGAGTATCTCAGTAAAGGAAGCGTCGGACTTAAGATATATGTCAATCATAAATGACTAATCATTCTGAACATCTCAGAACTTTGAGAGGTCTTAATAGACCAGAAATAAAGTCTCAAATTATGAAACTGAATAACTTAAGTTGCAATCTCACAGAAGCACCATTTATAAGAATTTATTGGTAGGTGTTAACTAACACGAGACCTAGACCCAGAGATATCTACTACCTCCAATCTGCCTAACACATCTCATCTCCAAACTATTATTGGATAAACCCAATAATGATTTAAAGGAAAAAAAACGTTTCGTTAACTGAAAGTTTTTCTCTTTGTAAGCATTTAGATTTTAATATTTTAAATGATGGCCAGTATGTACAGAAAGTGCTGAGTTTCGCGTATCTAAGAGGTTCTTATGAAGCGTTTCACATATTTCAAAAAAGATTTCCACTATAGCTTTATTGTGCGTTCAAATGTCTATGCATAGATGATGAACGCTCATTTTGAATGAGACAGTTGTCACAGCTACATAATCTTCACTATTCCTGTAAGTGATGTCAATGTATTACAAGAATATTCTTAAATTATGCTTTATCTTATACTATGTCATTCCGTTACTTCCACACTTATAAGTGAATCATCAACTTTCATTCTAGGAATAGTTTGCATTAAATATTATTACATGCATACTAACTTCAGTGTATACTTTGATTTTAACTTGATAGCATAACATCATATTAGTTCATTCTAAAATGACTAAATCTTTTCCATTCAACATTCATTAACAAGCACAGTAGACTGAAGTGAAAATTTTAATCAACTAAAAGTTCACATCAATTCGTATATGCCATGTATCTTCAGTTGTTAAAGTTCTGTATCAGTTCAGTTCAGTTTAATATATATAAGACATATAAATTCTAAGTGATCAATTTCTCAAGGTTTCAAAGAATAAACAGAGCGGACAATTTGTCAACAACCGTATTGGTTCCATTAGAATTTTCTAGTTTTTGACTAAATGCGGTTGACAATCATAGTTATTCAATTTCATGAAATCTGTCACATGAAAATTAATTTCAATATTTACACAGTTGAATAATCAGGTAGCTTAGAAAAATTTCAATTAACCTGTAAAATAACCAAAATAATCGGCATATACCTTTCTCAACTGAATATGAAGTTTCAGTAGAAAAGAGATAAAGAAATCATAAGTTGATTAAAATTACAAACTGACTTCAGCTTTAGAACCATTAAGAATTTATCGTAAACATTTAGCATATGTTTAGTTGATTTGATTTGTGACAGATTGATATCACTAGGGTACCACTGGAAATTACGAAGCACTTGACAACATTTTCGCCCTAGTACGGGACTTCTCAGAAATGGTCACCCTCGATTCTGACATGGCATCAAACTCAGGACCTTTAGGTCTGACGGCGAGCGCCTAATCAACAATCATTTTTGTCTTAAACCCATTGGTTACAAGCCGAATAGCAAAGATTACCCTCAGGAGAAGTGCTTTTATACTCCGATCACGAAGAAGAAACTGCCTCACACACACAAGTTGTAGCACTGATGTTGTCCCAAGTAGCATGGAATGCGCTTACAGGATGAGAACCTCATGGACCTAGGATCCTCAAAGCATCATTCAAGACAAAGAAGGAACAGATTACACTGAATGTCACCCAGTGCTTTACACCTACAAACGACAGCCACAAAGACAATAAAGACCAGTTCAATGCGAAGCTGCAGTCAACCATCGATAAATCCCCAGTCAAGTACCTGACCATTATGATGGGAGAGTTTAACGTCAAGGTTGGAATGGATAATACCAGATATGAAGATATCATGGGACAACATAGACTAGGACAAAGGAACGAAAACGGTGAGAGATTCGCTAACCTATGTGACCTCAAACAAAATGGTTATAGGTGGCACTGCATTCTACCATAAACGTATATATAAAGCTACATGGGTTTCACCGGACCACATTACGGAGAACCAAATCGACCACATCTGCATCAACAAAAAGTTTTGAAGGACTATGGAAGACGTAAGAGCAAGGAGAGGAGCTGACATGGCTTCGGATCATCATCTGGTAGTGCATAAAATGAAACTGAAGCTGAAGAAGCACTGAACAACTGGAGCAGCAGTAGTACAGAAGTTTAACACAGCCCTTCTTCGGAATACTAACAAACGAAACGAATTCAAACTAACTCTCAACAATAAGTTCTAGGCATTTCGTGGTTTACTAGAAAATGGTGGAACTAATATGGATGACAATTAGAAAGAGATTAAAGAAACAATAACTTCAACATATCAGGAGATTTCGGGTTGCATGAAACAACAACATAAAGCATGGATTTCTGTTGGTACTCTGGACAAGATCCGTGAAAGGAGGAGCAGAAAATTAGCAATTATTAACAGCCGAACAAAAACAGAGAAAGCCAAAGCACAGGCCGAATACGCAGAAGTAAACAGGCAAGTGAAGAGGAGCATCAAGTCGGATAAACGGAGATATGTGGAGGACCTAGCAATGACAGATGAAAAAGCAGCAAGAGAAGGAAACAAGAGATACCCATAAGACACAATGAAGAAGGTAGCTGAGAAGTTCAGTAAGCCAGAACGGCCAATCAAAAGCAAGGCCAGTTAACCAATCACTGAAGTGAATGAACAACGAAACAGGTGGGTAGAACACTTCGAATAACTCATGAAAAAACCAGCCCCACTAAACC
The DNA here is from genome assembly GCA_025215515.1 of Schistosoma japonicum. Classification (NCBI taxonomy): domain Eukaryota; kingdom Metazoa; phylum Platyhelminthes; class Trematoda; order Strigeidida; family Schistosomatidae; genus Schistosoma; species Schistosoma japonicum. The sequence continues at coordinate 10,069,865 of CM046061.1, read as the reverse complement.
CACCAGCCATCGAAGCAGCAGCCACGGATCTGCCTATAAACACCAACCCACTAACAACCAAAGAAATCAAAATGGCCATCCGACAAATCAAGAGTAGGAAGTCAGCGAAGCCATACAACATACCAGCTGAGGTACTGAAGGCACATATAGGAGCAACTGCAAAGATACTCCACATTCTCTTCAGGAAAATTTGGAAGAAACAACAAGTGCCAGCAGATTGGAAAGAAGGGTACTTCATCAAGATACCAAAAAAAGGAGATCTCAGTAACTGCGAAAACTAGAGACATCACCCTCCTTTCGACACCAGGAAAAGTGTTCGACAGCATGTTATTGAACCGAATGAAAGACCCAGTCGCTGCTCAACTTCGAGACCAACAGGCCAGATTTCGTAAGGACCGATCATGTGTTGACTGAATTGCTACCCTACGGTTTTTTGTTGAGCAGTCAATCGAATGGAATTCACCACTTTACATCAACTTCTTCGACTAAGAAAAAGCATTCTACAGCGTGGATCGGGAAGTATTATGGAGGCTTCTACGACCTTATGGCGTACCCGAGAAAATAGTCAACATCATACGGAACGCCTATGACGGACTACATTTTAAAATCGTGCATGGAGGTCAACTCACAAATTCATTCGAACTGAAGATCGGTGTTAGACAAGGATGCTTACTGTCGCCCTTCCTCTTCCTGCTGGTAGTTGACTGGATCATGAAAACTGCAACATCTCAAGGCAACCTTGGAATTCAGTGGACAACATCGAGGAAACTAGATGACATACACTTTGTAGATGACCTAGCTCTCCTTTTCCCACACACAGCAACAAATGCAGATGATGATGGATAGTGTAGCGACAGCCTCGGTAACAGTAGGTCTCAACACACACAAAACGAAAAGCAAGATCCTTCTATACAAAACAACGAGCACTAACCCAACTACACTTGATGAAGGAATTCTGGAAGATGTAGAAACCTTTACATACTTGGGCAGCATCATCGATAAACAAGGAGGCTATGATCTGTGACAGATATAAAGGCGTGGATAGGAAAGGTAAGAGCAGAATTTTCACAACTGAAGGAGATGTAGAACTCAAACGAACTGTTAGTCAAAATTAAAGTTAAAGTTTTCAATAAAAATGTGAAGACGGTTCATTTGTATGAAGCCGAAACTTACACAGAGAACTACGAAGAGCATCATTCGAATGATACAAGTAATTATAAACGACTGTCTGCGTAGGATACTTCAGATCTGTTGGCCAAATACCATCGAAAAACCTCCTATGGCAGAAGACAATTCAACTTTTACTCAAAGTAGATATTAGAAATATATGCTGCAGGTGGATAGGATACACATTGAAGAAATCATCAAACTATGTCACAAGACAAGCATTAACATGGAACCCTGAATGTCGAAGGAGAAGAGGAAGACCCAAGAACACATTGGGTCGTAAATTGGAGATAGACATAAAAAGAATGATAAGCTCTTGGGAAAGGCTCTAAATAAAAGCTGAAGACAAAGTTGGCTTGAGAATACTGGTCGTTGACTTATTCTTTACATGGGGTAAAAGGCATTGATTGATTGATTTTTATCTTACAGGATCCTTACTCTTACCTCAAAATTTGATAATCGGGATATTATCAAAAATTAACTGAAGTGAGAATTCTACCAGCGGACGTCGGCTGCAGTGGATTAAGCATTCACTAACTTGAAAGCCATAGTTTGGAATCTCTGGTGAGGTCCATACTGCTGGAAAGTCACATACTAGTGTGAAACAGCTAACCAATGCTCCATGGTTTTCAGTAGTACCCGAATAACATAAATTTATGACTAATCCACAAAACTAAACTTAACACCTATCTCCACAAAACCATCTTGATTTAGTTAATCTATTTTCCAACTATGAGAATATTTTAATCAATCTTCTTGCTCATGGGATCTAAGAGTTGATAAAATATGAATACTAACTTTATATATTCACGATCCATCATAAAAGACTTGAAAATTACAATGTCATGTAATCGAAATGAAGATATTTTCCTGTTTGTCTTTTCTTTGAAAAAGCAAAATAAAACTATACTGGAATTGACGCCTATCAATGATGAAAAAAAGATTTTGAGTAGTTATACTAGTAGGGAGCTTCCGTAATTGATAATGAGTGATAGATATTAACTATTATGAATGAACTTGTATATAATATATTCTTGAACAATTCAACCTCAATGAATATAATTGCTTGTTATAGTACTGAGTAGTTTGAGGTAAGGATTGTTTAGTGGAACAAAATCTGTAGTGTTAAACAAAGCTATTATTATTATTATTAAACCAAGAAGTGTTATAAAATTATTTTCGATTCGAGACTTCTCAACAATGCACAAAGATAATTTCACTGAAGGATAAATTCAGAATCCTTGAAAATCACGGTAAACTAAGTAAATTCAAAACAGTGAGTTTTCCCCCGATGGAGTGGGATATATTACAATTTCACCCTATCTCTTATAATATTCATTCATTTTTATTGGTAATGACTGTTTTATTCCTTGTGTATTTTGAACATCTATGATAAGACCGTCACATTAGAACTTTAAGAGCTCTTGTTGAAATAGCACATTACTGTTCAACATAAGCTTCCAACTTTTTGAAGATAATGAAACTGATAACTAGTTAGATAGAGATGTAGGACGATGAATAGGAATAGTAAAAACCCGTCAACACAAACAAAAAGGATATTCATCCTTATTTATATAACGGGTGTAATGTTAGTTATAAGGGTGAAATCATAGATGATTTATAAGCTAATTAAGATCTCTAAGTTTATAAAGGCTGAGTTTTAAAGTTGTAAAGTTTCCAGACATTTTATGATGAGGTGTCTCAGAGTATCATGAATGAATACTTCATTTTGTCTTCCTGTTTCAGTTTTCACCGATAAATTGATAATGAATAAAAAATAATCATCACTGCTTTATGCAAATGTTACGAAATGTATCGAATTTCATTTAGTGGAAACGAATTTAACTCATTTCAAAATGGAGGGAATAAAACACTTATATAATGAGTCTTGAATGTTTCTTGTCAGTTTTTCATTAGTTTTGTTGGCGTTTTAATAGTTTCAGGTTTCAATAACGAAAGGAAAATATTCTCATTTGGGCATTTAAAAAAAGACGAAAGGGGAGAAGTATTTCTATTCAATCAGTTTCTCATTAAAGCTCTTTACAATATCAATAAAATTAATAACAATCAAGGAGTGGTGTATTAGAAAATACTGTTATAAATTTACGACTGTTTATCATATATTTAGGAAGCTAGTAAATAATTTTTAAGGCATTCCTCACATCATCAGTTAGGTACCGGAGTATAAAGATTTTTATTGATTACAGCGGTTTTTTACTTAATGAAGTCGAATGTTGTTTAAAAGTTCCATAGCAGATTCATTTTTTCATGGGTCCAATGTAACTGGCCACACAAGCAAAGGTGGATTGGTAGACGCAAATAAGCAAGGCGAATTTATTAAATCAGGTGAGTATTTCCCCCCCCCCTCTCACAATGATAAGATAGTTACAGATTATGGCGTGGAGTTTGTCTGGAGTAAATATCCTTTGCAATACTTTTCTTATTCATTGCATAGTAATTTCAGTGTTATTTACCATCTAGGATGTACTATTTCAACTACGGCTGGAGCCCTCTAGGGTTACTGCCGGTCCAAATCCTGGATAAAGGAGCAGGATTGGGCACAGGTTTTGCATCTCTATCCCGTAAAACAACAACCATGCTAAAAAAAAACGCTAAAAAGTAAAAACCTTTATAATCACTTTGACTCTGCCCTGGAAGTTAGAAGATCTGTTATGAAGCCTCATGGTGAAAGCCGATTTTCTTCGGAAGCCACGAGGCCGATGTCGCTTCTAACAACAAGAGCAACCATTATTATAGGTACATGGACCTTCCGCACGATGTGGAAGACAGGGAGAAGCATGAGAATCGCAGAAGAAATAAAATAAATAATAAACATCATACGGGAAACCTATGACGGACTACATTGCAAAATCGTGCATGGAGATAGACATGAAAAGAATGGTAAGCTCTTAGGAAAGGCTCTAAAGAAAAGCTGAAGACAAAGTTGGCTCAAGAATACTGGTCGGTGACTTATACTTTACATGGGGTAAAAGGCACTGATTGATTGATTGATTGATGTACTATATCAGGAAAACGCGTTTATAGAGACTGTTATTTTTAATCATTTTGTTACATCCTACTTCATACACTTATTTATGAATTTCATTGGGTGCATATTCATGCTAATTATGTTGCAGATAGCGGTTATTGCATCTTTAACAGTGTCCTCAAAGTAAGTACGTTTAGTGTGATGTGTTTAAACTGTCACTGAATTTATTTTGCATAACAGAGTTAGAAAAATATAGAAATGAGTTTAATGACTAGGTGATACTACTTTTGTAGATAAAGTATGTTCTCAACCTAGCATCATTACTTATTCATTGTCAAAATGATGTCTGTTATGTTTTACGCCTTATAACAGGCATATATATATATATATATATATATATATATATATATATATATATACAGGCGCATGTTAGGCTCAAGGAACATCTGTCAGCAGGTGAAAGTACTCTGATGATTATTATCAAATGAAATGCAGAATCAAACCGTAAGATAACAGTAATTTCAATATAGAAAATATCATGACGTTATATGGTTTAAAGCGTTCTGCAGGTTACCATAGCTTCCTGTGTCAGTGCTTTCAAAATTGATGATATTTTATGACGCTTAGTTAAAATTGGCGTAAAATGAAAGCAAAGATTTCTGCTGACTACCAATGATTTACATCAAAACATAATGAACGTATTGTTAAATCACTGAAACTAGTGACTATATTCCAACTTAGCGGTTACTATTCAATGAAAAAAAGAACTAAATAAACATAACATTATTCATTACTCAATGATCATTCAATAAAGAAATATTTCTAAGTTTATAGTAATTTAAATTAATTGTCTATTCTTCCACCTTCCCCCCACCCCAACCCCATAGTAGTTTGATAATAAGTTGACGACTTCAAGTTTTTGTTGCCTACAAACTTGAATGTAACATTCAGTTAATTGAATTTATCACAGATTGATATAAGTAAGGTATCATTGAAAACCAAGGAGCACTGATGTAATGATACCCTGCCAAAATCAATCTGTGACGAATTCAATCAACCAAAATTAATAACCAATCTCCATAAACCATCTTAATTCAATTTCAAATGTAAAATATAAAAAATGAATAATGTACTTATACGTATACTGTACACAACATTATAAAGTTTTTATCTATTGTATACTATTCGAGAACTATCTATCATCAATAGGCAGTAACTAAGTCATATTCTGTGATTAATGAATTCAATAATAAAGATTTTTCTTAGAAAAAAACATTCATATGTTTATCCGAAAAAATTTATTGATTACATTTTTGATTAAATTAGTTACTACACATTCATGTTGTTGTTAAAAAAAAAAACAAAAGAAAAACACGTATTATTAATAATTTTCTTGAATCAATGTTTTCTCTTTCTTTTTGTCTTTTTAATGTTTCTCTAATTGTTCTTTTTTCTTTCTTATATAATCGTAAATTAATCCATTTTTTTTTCTTTTCTTCTAAAACTTTATTCTGGTATTCCTTTAAAGTTTTATTTCCTTTAGTATAAATGTAAGTACCACATTTTGTTTGTTTGTTTCTTTCTTTTGTTTTACTTTAGTTGTATGTAACCATTAATTACAATTTCAATGAAAATTATAATTAAAAAAAATTACTGTTCTAATAGAAATAAGTAAAGTTTTCTTATGTTCATTTGTCTTTTTCATTCATACAGTTATGAATTTGTTAAGCCTTATGATGATGATGATTTCTAGTGAGTTACAATGTAATTGATTGGAATGGAATAGGATTTTGTGTTTAGGTAAAATGGTAATTAAAATATAAACTATGAGAAGTTATTATGCTTTGTATGCATAGTTTCTATAATATTGGTTAATGTTATTAACATTTTGAATCATATCAAGTTATTATTTAAATTGGAATTGTGACTAGTAAGTGGAATCCAGGACGCATGTTTCATCCTATTTGGGACTTGTCAGTTAAATGTAACTGTATCCTAATGTTGATGCTTACAGTGAGATTTGTGAATAATCGTTATAAAGAGGCAATCCGCTTAGGATGCACATATAGTAACAGAGACTGTGCAGTTTCAGTCTATAACATATCAATGGGAATATACAAATTCATCCTAAAATTAAGTTATTATATTCTTCTAAAGTAAAGTTGTATTCAATTAATTTCAGCATATTATACAATGAAATTTATGATACAGTTGTGTTTCTATCCAAGACTAATTATGTGAATGCACTTAAAATCCATTATTGATGTTTACACTACTCACTGCATAATAAATATACTAAAACTTGTAAAGAAGTGACTACATCGTGAAAATTTGCGTAGAAACACAGACTGATTAACTGTATTCCTGAATATTAATATTAGGGGAATGCAAACCCTTCTAATAACATTCAGACTGTTGAAAAAATTTAGTGGTGTCAGTAGCTCAGTCGATAACTTGCTGGTATTGAAAGTAACATAAACTGTGTTTGCATCTGACAATAAAAGTTAACATAAAGACATTATAGATGCATCCATCTGATTAGTCTTGTATTTGATGAAACATACATCACATGTCATATATATCCATGAAATCCACTTAAGATATGCAAACGTAAACCATAATCCTGATTATCATAAGTAAGAAATTGCAAATTCTTTCTAAAATGCCATATACATTATCAAAAAGTCTAGTAAAGCACAAGTACAATGTAGTTTGTAAAAGACAAAGGTACATTAAGTAGTCTATAAAATATAACTGTGAAAATGATTCTAAATGCGTTAAATTATAAGGATTATCAGAATTATTTTAACTTTTATTCCAATTGGTAAGCCTCATACACAGGATACTTGAAATACTGATCCTTAATATCTCACAAACATAAACTCTTTAATACTAAACAAAAGTAGGCGACAATATGAAAGAATCAGTTCAGTAGTTTGTAAACAGGAAATAATTGTATAAATTGGATTGTCAAGTAACCTAGAAAAAAACTAAAAGAGGCAATAATTTCGTCACCTGATTAATCCGATTCGAGGATGAGTAAATTATATGCAACTGATAGTTTATGCATGAATTACATCACAGATAGATTCTTGTTAGAAAATCATTGAAAATCATACAGCATTCGACAATTGTTTTGTCTTAGTAAAGGTCACTTTAAGATGGGAACACTCACTATCTCATCAAGGAATAAGGACTAGAACTTGGTTAGGAAAACAATATCTATTAAGTTTGGAAGGATATTTTCGATATCTGACACTGCTGAAGAGTCCTTTATTATGGTTAAACATCTCTTTAATCAGAATAATGCCTTGATATGAGCTACACAAACGTATTCTCGACTTTGTATTAACTTAATTTCGATTGGTGTTTATATGAACCTTAATCAGCCATATTACTTTTTCAAATGCTTCTGATACTTGTTAATTAAGCACCATCCTTGTTATACTACAGTTATCATGAGGTTATTTTAATTTGTTTACTTTCTTTTCTAATCAGAACCTTAAATGTTCGCATTCCATACTGCTGGTTACTTAGATATCCGAATACATTCAATGGCAACTATTTTAAAGTCTTTTCCTTGAAAAACTTTACAACATTAAAGAAAATAAACAGTAGTTTTCGTATGTTATTCAATCGGAATACTCTATGTCATCCGTTATTTCCTGTCAATATTTAGTGGAACTAAACATTCCTGGAGAACTTGTACAGCTATACATGACCTAAAGCATCTTTTAGCTAATGAGAACGGACTGGTAGATAAAGTCATAATTTATTATGAAAAACGATAAAAGTCACACAGGATACAAAGCTTTTCAATGATTTATGAATTTTGAAGGTTAAGTATTGTTTATTCAATTTAAAATCATAATATGAGCAATATTGGAACTCATTCATATGACTTCATATCAAGTTGTTTCTAGAACCTTTTAAGGTCTAAGAAACCCTTTCAGACGTGACTATTATCCTTTGATGTTTTGCGTGTGAACACCAGTACTTGGGTCCACAAATTGTCTTTCGTAAACTACGACATGTTGAACATATCCAAGTCCACAAAAAGGCCGATAAGCTCTCCAGTTGTCAGCATAAATTGTGGATCCTGGTAGAACGTTCATCTGGATTATTGGTATCATTGTTTTCGCAGTTTGATCTGGGACATAGTAAAGGTGTCTCTTTTCTAATGTTCAGTCGTAGATACCAAGAACCTACCAGTAAGTAATTAGTACTTACCCATTCAGTTTTCAGATATTTTCCTCTATTATATTTTCTTTTCCTACTATCTGTTTTATCTATTTCAATAATTTTTTCTACATCTCCTAGCGACAGATTTATACGTAACATCATTTCTGAGCATGTCTCTACAGTGCTAATATCAATCCACTGCTGACACTTTGTCTACATTTATAAGAGACGATGCCAATGAAACAGGGAACTGCATAACCCACAATACAACTAACATGTAGGTTTGCACAAGTGTCAGTCTAGACTGGCTAAATAAGCTACCTGTTCTTGTTGATTTCTTTTGCCAGGAACCATAACAATCGAAGAGGATTCCATGTCGAGTATCTGTGGATAGTACTTGGGCTACATTGAGTCCACAACCACAAATCAACCCTGTGCGAAGTAATCCAACAGCTTGTAGTGTACTAATTATAATGCTCTTATAAAAGAATTCTAATCAACCGATCCAATGTAAGCATTTTGAGCTAGACTAAACGTATGACATTGAAGCAATTAACTCGATTATCATTGGCTCCTTGAAGTTTGCCAGTAAAGTTTAGTTTCACCCAATATTCCATTCAGTGAGAGAGATCTGCATAAAAATACATAATTTACTTAATGATTTCTGCTAGAGTACATTATAGAAACGAGCAGAGACAACACTTAAATGACCGCATAAAATTCTCAAACCTAACCAATGAAAGAAACGCTCTTTGTGCTGTATTGTAATTGGTAACAGGATTTTCGCCTTATTGAAATAATGTCTATTATATAATGCATTCTATATAAAAACCTAGAGTGAAACTAAACTTATAATAAGAACATATATATGTTAGTTTATGATTGGAACCACTGTGCTGTGCGCTCATCTGTGGATAAATATTTGCCTTCTAGTAGAGATTTTTGTTGGAAGAGGAGGGGAGCGAGGCATATTGTTACTAGTGTTTATTTCATGTTCGTTGAAAAATGAACAGACAGCCTTTCAGTCACAAAAATGAATTTCTATATCATTGTCTCTTACGGCGACATCCCCACTACAAAGCAATGTTTCATTTATTTACCATGTAAATATTTATATCCCCTGTATTATAACTGATTTTTTCAAGGTAAACTATCTAATTCATAAATGATATCTTCTCATTGCCTCGTTATGATTAATGATGATTGACCAATTCGTAAAGTGACCACGGATATTTCATGTATTTTGTTTGATCGTTACTATACTAAACATAAGTCAATATTTAAGTGTAAGCCTTTAAGTGTTACTTCATGCTATAGAAATGTTATATATTTCAGTTATATATATCGAATGAATTAGACGGGAAAAATTGATAAAATGTGTGGGAACAATAATATTAATTAAACAATGAAAACATTTCAAACAACTTCAGTTGGGAGAAATTAACAAATCAAGTGAGTTTACTAACAGCCAATCAAATAACAGAATATAATAGCTAAAATGTGATTGGTTGAAATGATAATGAACCTATTATAATTCATTGTAGATCATTATTATTACTTATTATTTTTTCATTATTGAACAATGCACATTTAACAGCATTAAGTTGATTTTTTTTGTTTAATTTCCTCTGAAAATAAACAAGTACAAAAAAAATTAAAACAAAATAAAAGAAGAATTAAATTAAGAACCAATGCGAATCATGACCAGTAGGCAATTGTGCCTATCACTACCAGAATCTTATCAAATTAATAGTATAAAAATTATCTATTTAACATGTGCTACAGTGATAACAACAACATTTATTGTAGAATGTATATTAATTCATTTAGTTGTACAACCATATTTTCATGAATCAGCATTTACACATACAAATTGTAGTTTTTTACATGCATTATATTGTTAGAACTGATGTTAAATGTGAAAATAAATGTTCAAAGGATAGATCAAAATTTCCATGTTTAAAAGTTATTGTACAATATTTAAGTGGAAATAAAAATCATACAGTTATATTATTTGATAATATTGCAACATATAATCATTACAAGTTACTTGGAGTAAGTTAGTTATTACATAAATGAATTGATTTATTATTGTATATGGTGAAATAGTGAAGTACAATTTAAAAATTGAATGTGCAATAAGATTTGATAAGTTGTAGATTGATGAAAGGTAGCTTTAAGGAGTCTTTGATTGATTTAGGCTACAAGTTGGTACTTGTCAACATAATATGCCTTTCATTTTGTGGAATACAAGGATATTACAAAGAATCTTTTATGCGGCTAAATTAAATTTGACATTTTACAACTGACCCATGACACTAACGAAAAGTAGACTTTTCTGATTTGACACCTTTATGTGTAATTATGGTTTTAACTCCTCCTATGGAAGCAGCTATTTAAACTGCACAATATGACATCTCCGTCGTCGTGCAGTAGAACACCATCCATCCTGGTTATGCCAAGGGTAAGTTACACAGATGAAAAGTTCTATTTTTACCCAAAGGATTGAAACAGGACATCGATTTAATCTAATTAAATATTTTAGAATCATTTATCGGATTCCCTCAACGACTCTATATGCTTTTCGAGTTTGTCTTCTGCATAGGGTGGAAGCTATTGCCATCCTTACCCACAAAACTGATCTGTATATTCAGAAAGAGTTTGTACAACCATTCGCTCTACCCTGGCCACTGACATAGGCTACATCAAGCGACCTTAAGATAGGAATTTGTTTAATGTTCTTTCTCTTTTCAGTTTTCCTTAATTTCTGTTACGAATTGACTGAATTAGAAATATCAACCGTTAAGAGACAACTCAGTGGTTAAATGGTAAAACGGGGTCTTATGTCAGGACGAAATAGTTACCAGTTCTTCCAGGTGGTTGTCCAATTCAGACCAATTCGTGATTTCAAAATTGACAACTTGTTTAACGTTGTTTGTCTTTTCAATTTTTCTTTAGTTTGTTCAAATCGTTCATTATTGTGTGCTTAAATCGTCTTAAAATCGTCTCTTTATTCTTACGTAACATTTTTAAATATATTTTTCTAACCTCATTATGCGTTTACATTAAAACCCATCTCCTCTCCACTACTGACAATTATTGTTAGCGTCATTATTATTTTTTGGTGTAGTTGAAACTTGTCTACCTCTTTTGCATGTGCACTTCCCTCAGTTTGCTATTACAGACTTAGTATTAATACTCAATCCCTATTCATAACGTTTTATCTATTCTCCTACTTGATATTACATAATCAGTCAACTCAATATCGACATACCCTTATTCATTCATCTATAATTTATAACCTTTGATTATTAGTTACATTGTCCCCCTTGCGTTTTTGTTACTCATTCGCAATTATCTTCATGAACACACCACCAAAAAAGTTGGTATCAATTTTATTTTTATAGTAAATTATGTAAATATTAATGTGGTATCTTGATGAAAAATTAAGTGAATGGAATATTCTTCATTCAATTGTTTTCTTTATTCAATAACTATCCTTTGAGGTTCCAACATGGATTATTAAACTGTTTAACTCAGTGAGTAACCTCAGTCATCAAAACCTACAATAAGAATTCAGTTTTATTATGGCAAATGTGAGTGTCTTGAACTGGAACAGTTGTAAAGCTTTCATCATTGTTCAAGATGAAAAATTTGATGTTAGTGGTGTCGTTGGAGAGAACGGTTGATGCTTCATGAATAAACCAACAAGCTCACAGAACACAAATTCAACCGAATCAATTAATTGAGTTACTCATTACTTCATTGTTTCAAGACCCAATTTCTGTAGTCGGATACCTGTGATGAGTTATTTTTTGAATTCGGAGATTGTGTTTTGACTAGAAAAACAAATTGTCTAACAATAGCTTTATTCAGTTTACCCCTTTAATAGTGTTGTATAATGACAAATGTCAGTATAACATACGTTTAGAATTTTGATGACCCAAATTTATTGTTTTATAAGCGTTTTTCAACAGTCTTTATTTATCATCCGACTTCATTATCAAACATTTTCTATCAGTTTAGCTGATACAACAACTTTTTTTCTCGTTCATCACATTGCTATTCTACATTATACCTGATTTGAAGTAGCCATAAAGCACCTTTTCATGGAATCTTTGTTCATATATTAACTAGAATTAATATCACGCATAATAGTAGTACTGATAGGTTTAATCTTTACTCATTAAAATATTAATATTGATCGAATTATCCTGGTCTTCAGTAACATCATTTCATAATTTCTCACAGAACATGCTTTATAAGCCTGACATCAGTATTAAGTCATCTAATATAGTTAAAATATAGGTCTTAGCCACTATAAATTCATGATAACCAGTTAAGTGTTATGTAACTAGAATGCATAGATACACAATACATGTTTTTTGCTTATTACGAAAATGTTTATGATGATGCTAATCAGAAATTAGACTGATATAATTACGATATAAAACTGCAGCTACATTCGAAGGTTATCCATCTCAGAGAAGGCAGTATAACCGTAACTATCGTCTTGAGTTACAAATCTTTTCTACCTGCTCACATTCACAAATTTTCATCAGATTTTGCTATTTAGCATAATATTATTGAGTGAATCAATGTACTAATCAACAATGGAAAGTGAAACATTAAAGTTTCAGGTTTTGTTGATAATCATTTATAAAAGTTAGACAATACAAAATATGTACTACATATTAAATGACTTGGAATTGAATAGCTATACAACAATTATGCAATAGTTATTACTTTGATCTACGTGCTAGTTATTACAGGGTAGCATTCAAATAAAAGAAACATATTTATTGTTTGTCTATTAAGTCTCATTCGCCTACATTTAATTATAATAAATGATTACTTTAAAGCATAATACAATCCGGAAGTTATTTATTCATAATTAATTGACTGGAAAATAGTTGATAAATTCAAATTTCCTCATTTGCATAATGAATATATGAGACTACATCATTTAAACAATCTAATAACAAAATCTCTAATCATCTAGTTACAGTATTATTTATTTTAGAAAAATATTCAGTAGTAGACTTGCATGAAAACAAAACATTTTAATGAATTATGTAACTCTATTTTTGAGTAAATGAGCCAATAACTCTTCAAATGATAGTAGTAAGTTTTCTATAGTTAATAGTAGTTTATGTTAGTGAATAGGATTATTCACTGACTTGAACATTTCTAATCTGAAATTAAAACATACTCTTATATACATTATTGCTAAACTTCTTCCAGGACACTAAAACACACATAGGTCTATGAACCCGATGTTTAGATTGTTAGGCTCACATCCACCTCTTAGATAACATTACCAGGATAAACTTCAAGTTAAAGAGGTGTGTTAAACTTTATCTATAAATTAAAATCAAGGTAGTTTGTTTGCCTAAGGTGGGAATAAATATAGTCAATAAATGCACCACTGATATTTGCATGTTTATTTTAATAAATGTTTGTTGGGTGCCACTGAAAACCAAGAAACACTGGACAGCTGTTTCGTCCTAGTATGGGACTCCTCAGTAGCACAGCTATCCAGTGCCCCATGGTTTTTAATGATATCTTACTAACATCAATCTGTGAAGAATTCATTAACCGAAACTTAATACTTATCTCCAGAAACCATGTAAAACTCAATTATTTTAGTAAATAACGAAGATATCAGTAATATCCAGTTGCATTCTAGATTGACAGAATGAATACTAATTAATTTTAAAGCAACTGTACAATCTCTCTTCCCTCTAAAGTTTATGCTAATGATGTTGTCTGGAGGGACAGTAAAAAATTTACAATTGGACTATCCGCTTCAGTGAATTTAATTTAAACACAATAGTTGCATAAAATTATCTAATTATAAAACAGCTATGAATAGTGGTTTTTTCATTGTGACAGTTAAAGACGACAATAATGGAAACATCAGACAAAGTGAAATTATTTAACTAGATGACCTGTTTTTATCATCAGATTCATTTTTAAAGCTATACGACTATACAAAGCGGTAGATTTTCAAATTCTAAATTATTTTTGTTAGTAATAGTATTTCTGTTATGCATACTGTAACTATATGAAGATGCCATTTGTGTGATCTCGAGTGCTGTTAGAGGTCTGAGGGCGATTATCACTTCCCGGTCGCCCACATCGTGGAAGTGTTCTTTTTGAGGCACTTGAAAAAGAAAGTGGATAAGAGGAGAGCTTGATGACCCGAGAGCGTGACCCCAGTGCCTAAGGGACAGCTGTTTGAGGTCGGTCAGCTATACTAGTTGTTGCTCCGGTTGTTAGGAGAGGCATCGGCCTCATAGTTTTCGAAGAAGTCCGGCTTTCATCATGAGGCGTCATTAACCTTCAAAGTGAAGACCTTTCAACTCCCAGGGCGGAATTTAGATGTTTTTTTCTGATTTGCACTTTTTAGCGGAGTTCTTGATTTAAAAGGGACAGGGTTGTTAACCCTATCCCCAACCCTCCTCCTTTATCCGGGTTTGAGACCGGCAGTAACCCTAGGAGGGTTCCAGGCGGAGTTACCATTTATGTGACATTTTAATCATCATCTTTCAAGTTAAAGCTCATAAAAAGCATCTTTTGGGGTATAGAGATGAATATCTCATACACTCTTCTCTTACTCTGTCTTAATCTGTTCCTCTCATATTTCAAATGAATGTGTCTCTGTCTTTACATCATTCCTTATTATACTACATTTGCAAATTTAGCTTATATTGACAGTCATTTGTATTGTTTGTAGTAGTAGTATTTCTGAAGAATGTTTAAAGCTCTATAGAAATACAAGGTTTCCAGTTTCTTATTTGGAATAAAATATGTTCTGTAGTGTTTCACAACTTCTGATTATATAAGTCCTCCCTGAATACATCACTATCATCAAAGGAAAAGTGTAAAAATATAATTGTTTAAATTGCATCATTATAAAGACTGTAACTAAAGTGTAAACGTTTAGTGGTGTTGTTTCATTCAATCATATGAACAGAGATAATTAGGAGGGATTAGAGGAATAAATAAAGTTAACGAAACCTAGATAAGCAACCACTTGAAAACAAGTGCAAAAGCTAACAAAGTGATTTACTACTTGTAGAATGACTGAAAAGCTTGCTTCTATATAAAACGACAATGGAAGCCCAACAATTAAGCTGTTTAACCCAGTGAACATAACATCTCTAAATGACTGTATGGTTGCCTTTAACTCATAATTCATAACATTTTGGCGACATCTGTGACAGCGCCTAGATTATTACTACTACTAAATTGAATATAATTCCGATACTTTTAGTACATTTATAGATATCATTACCAAAGGTTGACTTGATAATTAGAGATAAATTGAGCTCTGGTTTGGATAGTTTATTATAAATAACATAGTTTCAAAATCTAGTGTTACAAAACTTAAATTTCAGACATTTCGCGGCTTTAGTTTGTCGTTTCTTTAGAAAATAAATAACTGGACCATATTAACATGGGTTTCTATGGTATGGAGGAGTGAATCAAATCAAATATTAGTTTCCAAACCAACCACAAAGATCCACTTGACCCTGCTAAATGTCAAGTGTGCCACAGTTTAAATCTATGTTTGTGCATTAGATGTAAACTGTTTTGGAGTGGAACAAAAAGGTGATGAATATTTGTAATGTAAAAGGTTGGAGGTAATTCATTGGTATCTTTCTTATGTGACACAGAATGCATTAGTTAGACGTGTGATTGATTGGGGAAACTATTAGACTTAGATGAATCATAAAGCTTTCTTTTGTGTAGTGCAGTTGAGTTTTGCAATATATGAAAAGCCTCAACCACTCGCCTTTTTTGTAGTTGGTAAAGCCTTTTTGAATTGGTCTGATGCTTTCGTAATATTGATCTGATGGTAGTGAAAGATAGTATGTACTGCTACTGCTGATTTTATTTGTAGTATTAATAATCTACAGGATTATTAAGTGACCTTTTTGTGTAACTCAGATGTTCTTTGACTTGAGTTGAAGTTTTTTGAGATTCTTCAAGGCATCACAGTTGACACAGCGTAGTTAGTAGTTGCAGCTTTGTGTGAAAGTGAAGGGAATCTTCTCTTTCACTGACTAATGCATTGCAAAGTGTATTAGTTTAGTACATCTGTCTTGTCTGTGTAAATTCAGTCACTGTTGAAGAGTAATAAGCAATATAAATTCGTTATTAAGCCATTACAAATTGTATCACAAGTGAAACGACATGATTTTAATACAGAAAACATAAAAGTTATTATTAACAAGAAAATTCTGAGGTTTCGAATTTGAAATCACGAATCTACCTGTATTTGACATCCACTAAAAATCCTGAAAGCATTGAACATATGCTTTGTTTTGGTATGAAACTCATTAATATTGCGCAGCCATGATCCAGATGGTTCGTGAAAAACACTTAAACTTACTAGTAGGATGATTTTTCATAGACTGAAGCTGTTCAGTCACTGTTGATATATGTGCAAACTGGAATGCAAGTACATCCAGACGACCAGTCCCAAATAGGACGAAACGTGCGTCCTGGATTCCACTTGCCAGTCACAATCCAACTTAAATGATACTTAAACTTACTATTATTACTTATAATTTTAGTCGATTACTAATTTACTATGCAACCTAATCTGTTATCATTGATGACGATATTTATCCCATATCTATGATGGTGTTCATTAAAAATTTCTTACCTCCGTAAGTTAAAGTACATTTCGTCATTTCAGCGTAAAAGGAAGTCAGAAAGGGCTAAAACAAGTTAGAGATTTAACTTTTTGTTCATAGGTTTATTTAGATTTAAAAAAATATAATATAACTTTCTGAAGTTATGTGTTCGCCTCTAGACCTAAAAGCCCTGAATCTGATTCCCTATTGGAATTATTTGGGTGTGTCGTTTAAGAGTCCCATACTACAACAAAATAGCTATCCAGTACCTCATGATTTAAAGTGTTGCTCAACCGATATCAATCTATGACGAATACAAACGACTAAACTTAATGCTTTTTTCCGTAGAACTACGTCAGTTCAATTAATATTAAATAACCCAATTTACTGTCTTTCTCAATGTCTTAGCATGAAATCATTACAATTATCAGACAGACAGTATACTGAAGGTGATGAAGTTTAGGTTTGAAAGTATAAATTAAAAGACAGTCTTCAATTGTCATCTAAATAACTTTATTCTTTATTTATCAAACTACAGTTTTACTTCACTCTTGTTTAATTCAATGGTTTTTTTCTTTTGGTCATCAGATACACTACTTATTGCATTACTCTCCTTCACTTTACTCTAACTAACCTATAGTGATTACCTATTTCATGTTATCTTATAGAATATTTAAATGAGACATTTTAATATAGTTACGTAATATAAAGAATTATATTGTCGTCGAAAGAATACAGAAAAAAATAAAAGACAAATAACTTGTACACTGTGTTTTTCTTTAACTCACTATCACACAAATCCTCAGAGACACATGTATACATTATATATGCGTACATTTACAGAATTATTCATTATTCTCTACTACTTTTAAGTAATGCTAATGCATAGTAGTCTTGTCTAAGATAACTAATCATATCCACAAGCATAACTAACTCATCATTCCTCATCTTCTTATTAGTATTTGTAACGTGTTGTATTACGATTGTTTATAAAATCAGTCATGTAATAAACAAAAGGGACAGTAATGATGATGTAAACAAGATACAAAAAAAATTGTAGGAAAAATCAAGAAACCTGATTATCCAATAGAAAATAAGGACAAACTTGGTGTTACGGACAAAATAAATTACCTAAACTTAGAGTAACATTGTATTCGACAATGTGGATGACATTCACTTACGTACAATGAAAAAACATTATGTGTTATCATTTAAATTGAAGCAAGTATTCAACTATAGATACTGATTTCAACTAAAAACTTGTCAGAATTCGGGATGGAAGAAGTTTCAAGAATACCAATCAGTTTCGAGAATCATTTTATTTACGTTAATTTGTAATTGGCAAACGCGGATATAGATTTACTTTATCAATACTTGTAGAAAACATCAGTCACTCACATGACCAGAGAACAAATGAATAAACGGCCCTACTGGCATTAAACAACATATGAAGATATTAAGATCTGCAAAAACAGAGTTAGAAAAATGCTCATTTCTACTAAGATTATGGCAAGATGATGCAGTGTAGATCGAAAACAAAAGCGTAACAACTAAACCATCTTTGAGGATATCAAATCCTGAAAAACTCAATTACTCAAAAGCCGAGCGAAAGACTTTGTACTAGTTTTTTCTGTAAGCTTGATTTGTTAAACTCTGATCACATCCAAATAATTCAATGTGAAATTAAAGAGGTCTATTGCATTATTAAATCAGAATAAGGATGTTTCAGTAAAGAATTTTTTTTCGACGAAGTCATCTACTAGAGCAGTACATTTGTATTTGTAGTAAATTTAGCGGATAATATGAGTTGAATGGTAATGAGAAAGTGGAATCCATGGCGTCCTTTTCGTCCTGTTTAAGACTCGTCAGCTGGATGTTCCTACATCTTAGTGTTGATGCTCATACCAGTACTCTAACTCACTTCATTTCGTACCAAAGTTCATCGTGTTGATCACTGGGCTATCGAGTCCGAATAGCCATACATATGCAACGCTTAAGTGTATGATTTGAATATGTTTGAATCCTCCATTAGTTTGATGCCAACTGATATTGATCAGTGTTTGTTGCTGTATGTGCATCCTGAGAAGATTTTCTCATAAGTATGACGAGTTACAAATAAGACTTTAACTCGCTTCCTAGATTCCGCTTTACGGTCACCGCCTAACTCAAGTCACACTTGTGTGCTGTCGCTGCATCGAAGCAATCTTCCCAGGGTGCATATACAGCAACAAAGACTGATCATTTTTAGTTCAAATCTAATAAATGAAACTTTCAAACGCATCCAGATTAGTCAATAAATTTTTATAAGTAAACAGTGTTCACAACATCTACCAAACTAATCAAGAAATGTTCACATTCTCAAGTATCCTAATAAGTTGAAAGTGAAGGGGGCGTTCATAATTAATTTCTTCGTGGAGTCATCTAGAGAGGTTTCGCGTTACCTAACTAAGTTGTTAAAATCGTTTAGAAGTCCTCGAGTATCGTATTTAATAAGTTAAAAATTCAGTCTTTTAAATGTAATAGATTAAACTGTGACGAATATTAAGAAGATAAAGAATAAGTGGTGATAATAACTCTTCGAGTAATTAGAACATTGACAAAAATGAAATAATATAATGAAAGGGAGGATATTAAGACCATAGTGTAATCAAGGATTGAACATATTTCTTTTGATGCACAAATATCAGGCTGGAATTATTAGATTTCCAACTGCTCGGTTGACCTGAACTCCCTTCGAACCAGCTGTTCTGACTATGTAAATGGCTTTGAAGTCTGATCCTTAGATCGGCATATGAATTGAACTAACCTAAATACTTAAAAATTGAGCTACTGACCGATTTACAGCATCCTTTAGATAACCTTGCAGTTTAGTGCTCGAATATCCGTTCGAAAGTGCACGTTTCATGATGCTAACAAAACTTGCCTAACAGGAACAGGTAAACTAATAAACACACAGTGAGTCGGTCTAAGGCGATTTTTTTCCTTCCTATTCTCTAAAATAAGATTCCTACTAAAGAAGACCATTT
The DNA here is from genome assembly GCA_025215515.1 of Schistosoma japonicum. NCBI lineage: Eukaryota > Metazoa > Platyhelminthes > Trematoda > Strigeidida > Schistosomatidae > Schistosoma > Schistosoma japonicum. Next base: position 10,049,853 of record CM046061.1, on the reverse strand, counting down.
GGAGTTCTGCCAAATAAAATGTTCTCTTAAGAGATCTGGAGATTCGGTTTTCAGTGATTTCTACTGATGTGTCTTTTTAAAGATGATACCCATCAATTTTGCTATCTTCACCACAGTAGTGATCCTTCCTAATTGTTGTTTCGGTAAATCAATCTAGTGGAGTAAACCATTCTCCAAAATGTTATGCAGATGTTATCCAATTTATTTATTGCATAAATGAAAACGCTTTAACCCACTAGTCTTGGTTGCTTGTAGTATATGCCAAGAAATGTAGACTGTTAACCCATTTTTGTTTTCTTTCAATCTAAGTACTTTAGAATGAACATATTAACTGTTTAACACAATTAGAGGTAACATGAATTAAGAGTGTATCCACTAATGTTTGCTTACTGAGTAATTTCTTTGATTCAAAGAGACCAGTTTAGAGACCACTTACGTTCCATCCAACTTAATACGTAGTATAATCGTAACTCTGTCAACAATTTAATCAACTGTGAATTTTAGTCAAAATAAATGGGCTCATCTTATTTCGAAACGTTTATTGTTTACTTTTATTCAAGTTTATAGATGGGAAAAATTTTAACAAATACACTGATGTATATTGATTGTACATTCCAAAACAAAAAACATAATTAAATAGATTCATTTTTAACGAAAGAAAAGTTATTGTAGGTTGTCACAAAAACTGTAGACTTTAAAGTCTTATACTTCTGATTGATTTTTCCTAGACAACTACTTGAAATAAAGAAACACCTGGGAAATGTTTCATTTTTTTATGAAACTCCTCTGATGTGTTTATAGACGACTTCGAAAGGAATTAAGGTCAGGCTATTCAGAGTTCTAGATAAACTATTAAACTTTACAACACTGTATTGGTTAGTACAATGGTTTAAACTTTTATCAGTAGATTCGTGATATTGCTCATCTGTCACCTGATATAATTTGTGGGTAATATTGTATACTTTGAAGAATTTAATATCATATCTTCTCTCTCGTACTGTGCAGGATTACTTGAAGAAGTCAGTTACTAGTAAGTGCATATAGGGTGTCATTGAAATTATTAAATGAATTGACTGTTTAGTGAACTAGGCTGAAGTTGGAAATGTATTTCACTCCAAAGTTTGGATGGCTGAGTGCTCTATCAGATGACTGAAATTCTTAATTTTGATCTCAAACAAGATTACAGATACACACAAATGAAGAGTTAAAACCTACAGTAAGATAGGCATTCAATGGTTCCTGGTTTTTAAATGATGTCCAACTTCATCCACTAAGTGAAGAAAAAAAATGCAAATGCAAAAACACTAATTCAGAAATAAGGCCATTAGAGCAGACTGACCAATACAAATTGAATAATCGGAATTCAAACATCCACTTGAAGTTAGTAGATATGTAGTTTTGTAAAATAACGAAAGCGTCGCTACTAAACTATCCAACCCAGTGTACTCAACAACACCGAAAATATCTACCTAAGATTCGCGTTTCCGCCGTTATCCGACACTTAACATTACCAATAATTATTATACTTATAGTTATTCTCTGATTGGGACTACACGTTACCATAACTGAAACTAAAACCAGTTTAATATCTTGCATTATGAAATATGATTTGTTAAGGGTTTTTTACAAGTTATTCCATTATTCAACTTCATTTCTTACATGCTCAACAAAATTGTTTTTCCTCGCACACATCACTCTAAATTCATTGTAAGCAGAGACAGTAAATTTTTAACTTCTTTGGTTTTAAACACATCTTCGTTGTACAGATTGATGGATTGGTGTGTAGTGACAAATTTAATATTCGTTAAGTCAGTTATAGTGTTGATCGAATTCTGTCGGTTGAGTTGTAACTTAGCCGCTAGTCTAAGTGACTCGATATCACTAGACTATGTAAAGATAAAGGGTGGTTTGGAGGAGTCAGCGAAAAACTTCTGAACCTAAGTTTCTTGCTATTTAGCACTCGTAAAAAAATATACCTACAATCTTTGAGAAAACTTATATTTTTATGATGATTCCACCCCAAGGTCATCCTGTTTCACAGTCTGAGATTGTTACCACTGAGCTATTGGGGCTGCTAATGACTCTGTACAGAGCTGATTAGTGTCAAGTAGCACGAAACCTAGGTCCGGAGTTCTCTGCACACTACCCCTTCTAACCACTTCACATTATTATTGTCTATTGATTACCAGGTAAATAAATGATTACTTTGGTTAGTGAATTAAACAAGGGCAAGCTATAATTATAGCAAATTATTTTCAATTGTACTAGCTCTTAATCAAATCTCACTTACCTCATCTAAAACCACTCCCACTCTCCTCTCACTTACTTATTTCCTTAAATAGTCCATGAAAAATATAGGAATCTTTTGATCTATGGTTATTCTGTCGCCATTCTTTTTTTCAACCTATCTCCCTACTGAATAATAATCTGATATGATTTTACTTATTGTGAAAAAAGTGATGTTTGTAGTAAATGATTTATATACTTATGTATACATAAGCTAGAATTCTAATGGCGAAAAAACGCCAGGCGACAGGTGTAGTAACCATGGTACTATGTTTTTGTGTACATCTGCATATATGTGGCTGGGTGTGTGTGAACGTATGTATTTGTGCATAAAACGTTATCACCACTTTTCGCTAAGTCCTAAGTAGAAAAAATAACAAACGATACAAAAGTCAAGGTAAGCGTTATAGTCAATATATCATAAATGTTTGATTTTTTCTAATGGCATTAGAGACTAGATTAAAGTTAATTATAGTTAATGTCCAATTTATCATAGAATAATTGACTGAATACGTCACAGATTGACGTTGGCAGGGTACTATTGAAAATCAGGGATCACTGGACAGCAATTTCGTTTGAGTGTGGAACTTGTTAGTAATGGGAACTGTATATCCCGTCTTATGAAATTTAGGTTGGCGAATGCCTAACCCTCTGTACTACTGGTCCAGTTGAGATCGAATAGTAGAATTCCTACTTTTATCAATTAGTGATATATAGCCCAACGGGAGTGAGACAGTTTTCACCAATGACGATGGATGATCGTCACACTACATGTTACAAATTGTTGAAAGTGGAAATTCTATCATTCGATGAACCAAATGGCCTAGTAGTGCAGAGGGTTAGGTGATCGCCAACTTGAAGCTATTAGGGAGGAATCTGGGATGTGCTCTACTGAGGAGTCTCATAATAGAACGAAACGGCTGTTCAGTGCCAACATCAATCTGTGACATTCAATCAAATTAAAATAACAATCTCCACAAACTACCTCAATTTAATTATCATAAAATACTTGATCATTCACACCAGTAAGATAGTGTTGCATAAGTATGCGTTGGTAAATTGAATATAACTTAATGTAAACTCTTATAGTATTGACAGATGTTTAAGTTCACAATAGTTGGTCTAATTTCGATCACATAATCGTTGTGTATCTCTTTGTATCAAACACACTACATGTAAACACTGTTACTAAAGTTAGTTTACAGGAAATTATAGTGTGTTTCACTGAGAATGATATGGATTTTGAAGTCATGTTTGGATTGTTATAAAAAGTCACAATGACAATTCAATTTATAACAAATAAAATGTCTGAAGTATTGGATATGTATTTTAACCGATTCATGGATTTACCACCATTGAGAGGCGAAGGTAATGTTGGTTCAGTCATGTTTTTGATGATTGAATTTCATTGATGAAGTTACAGTGTAATCGCATGCTATGCTATGTGACCTATTAGTGAGTCCCCTATGTTCGGGGAGGGAATAATCAGCAGGAAACTCTATCTAATATGAGCTTTTTTGTTATTCATCACTAATCATCATAGCTCACCCTTGGTCTTTAGAGAACTGATGCTCTGCGTGGGATTCGAATCCACGTAAGTCAAATTTTATAGTATAAGACGTTGTTACTTAGCTGTGTGAGCCAAAAACAGTCCATGTGCTCAATGCAGTCACACTGACTAGTATTTATTATTATTAGTAATTAAAATCAATTATTCGAAACTAGTGTGCATACTTGATATCACTAGCAAGGAATAATAAAGAATAATAATAGGAAATAGTGTTTCTAATAGAGTAACTGGTGGGAAAGGAATTAATCTTACCAGAAATTTCATCATCTTTGAAGCCAAGCTGTATAAAGTTAAACGTTTTCATAGCCATGACTTCTAATTATTCCTTTGTATTGTTGTCTTCTCATACCTACTGATACTGTTATGGTAAATTGTCGTTATCTCTTAGATAACTTATACTTGTAATTACTTTTACTTCAACTCACCCCTTCCTCTTCACCACTAAACATAACTACTGAATACTACCATTCAGTGAGTAGATTTCATTAGTAAATAACAATGTAAATTCATATTCTATAGAATTACCAATATTTTCAAACGTTGAAAATGATATACATGAAATCCTATAATCGGAATGTATTTGAATGTTTCGATTAATTCATCATGGATTGAAAGTGATCGCTTTGTCGAGGCAATCCGTTCACGATGCAGATATAGCAACAAAGATTAATCAACTTCAGTCCATGACAAGTCAACGAAAAGATTCAAATACATTCTTGTTATGTATACATACTCGTTACACAACTTCGGTTGGCCGGATTCAGTAACCTAATAGTAGACATGGTAGCGTTTGGCACGAAATGAGCTGAGTTTGAATCTTAGTGTGAACAATACTAGGATGTAGGTACATCTGACTGATGAGTCCCAAATAGAACGAAATGCGTTTCCTGGATTCCGCTTTTCAGCCATAATCCAACTCAAATAAAACATGCAATTCTGTTTTAAAAAGCGAGAAATGAATCAAATCAATTACTATCAGAGATTTAGTCTACAGAATTTAAATGACTGACCACGAGGTTAGCTTATGATAAATGCAACTGGATACAAGATCGTAGTCTGTCCATCTCCAATTGTTCATCACTATCTTCCTATTAAGCGTACCAATTAAGTTTAAATAAGCAATTTTTATTTTATATTGTTTTCATTATTAATAACATCATTTAACGGTTGACAATGATTGCATAAATGTTATAGCTTGATGTTTTGAGATTTCAAATGTATAAGAGCCAAATTATACTTTGCATTAAAACAAAGTCCCATTATGGTTAACAGGGAAATTCAGAATACATTTGACACTTACCAGTTGACTTTTACTGCATCTCATCATTAATGTTCATACAGAGACTAGAGGTTATCATTTATTGCATAATAAAGTCGAAAATCATCAAATTCTTTTATCTTTCTCTCTGTAAATATTCATCCAACAGAATTACTAATGTTCAATATTTGTATGAATTACAGTAGATGTGAATAAATAGGATTATCTCAGGTGATTTAATTTGCCACAGATTGATAATGACAGGGTAATATTAAAAATCATGGATAACTGGACAGTTGTTCCGCCCTGCTATGGGACTCAGCAGTGCACACCCTAGATTTCGCTCCATGGGCTTCAGGTTGGCGAATGAATAATTCTCTTCACCACTGGGCTAGTTGAAATCCAGTGATAAAATTCCCACTTCCATCAATTTGTAATATATAGTGTTGCGATCATCCATTGTCATTGGTGGTAATTTTCTCATTCCCAACAAGTGCGAACTCTACCCTATCACGATTTCTCACCAGAGCTTCATGAAGATTCTGAAGTTAGTCACTTGTGGACAGATTAACAAAACGGCTGTCCACTACTCTTTGGTTTTCACTGGTTTCCTGCAAACATCAGTATGTCATGAATTCAATCAGTTAGTCTCTCCAAACAATCTGAATTCAAATAGCATTATTAATTGTAAATTGAAATTGTGATTGAACTTCAAAAAGCTTTATAATGATACTATGGAACTAAATAACACAATAACAAGTTAGTATTTGTACTAGTCACTGTCCAATCATGAAATATATATTGCTTTCCTGCGATTTACATATGGTTCTTATTTGCAAGATGGTGATGCCGTCATCTCTATCATACTTGATGTAGAAAGGATTTGATTTTGACGAATTTGGACTATCAGTGCTTTTGCGGGTATGATGGCGGTTGTCACTTCCCGGCTGCCCACATCCGTGGAAGGGTGTTTCTTGACGAACCTGAAAAATAAGGTAGATTAATGTCGGTCTAAGAGACCTGAGAGCGTGACCGCAGAGCCTAAGGGACGACTGCATGACACCTGTCACGCACGGCCTTTTAATGAAGGGTTTTTGAGTATTAGCTCTGCACTTAAAAGCCCTCAGTCGGCACCCTTACCGCCGGAGACGGAAATCCGTGAGGTAGGGTGGGTTGTGACATTTTTAGGGCCGACCTTTTCTTACCCCTCCTTCCTTGTGAGAAGGCAGCATCGCTGCAGATGCTGGTTGTCCGAGGTAAACACCTTACTGCTGTCACACCCCTCTGCAGTCAGCAGTACGATTTCGCCCTCAGACCTTGAGTAGCTGCTTTTAGTCTCATCGTTCTCCAATCGACCTGCCTGGGATGGTAGAACCTACAGGAACATATGTTCCAGCCAGTATAGCTCGGTTGGGTCATCACGATAGGCAGGCCCAACCACCACGTCAAGGTAGCAGCTACATCCAAATAATCAGGAAATTCTAGACTCTATCAACAGACTGGATCTATTTGATGTAATAAAAACTATCTGATTCATTGTTGACATTTTCTAAAGAATGTGTTTAATTCAACTCTTTCTGTCTCATACACTTACTGGAACTGTATTTTGTGTAGGAAAGCACATTTTCAGATTAATAGTAAATCAGCAACAAGTGAGGCTTTGGGGAAGAGACGGGCAATCCTATTACTATAGCATCTATGTGATCTACTGGATTATGAATTCGTATTATCAACTAATGATGGTCCCATAAATTTTAGGGTTATAGGGCTTTACTAAAAGTAACAAACCATAATCAAATTCCTGGTTTCACTTTTGTTGACTGTAATATGTTGACTGTTTTAGTCTTAAGTTTGTTCAGTGTAGCATAACACTCAGTTTCTTTTATATTATGAATATATTCACTAATTTTTTGTTATAACATCAAATATATTCATGATCAAAGTTTAATAAAATTCAAATCTTAATTACATTTCAAATGTAATTTACATCTACTACTTATATCTTCTATTCAGTGATTCAAACTATTTTTTCAACTAACCAAACATTTTTTCGTAAGAATAAGAAAATAGAACCTTTTAGTAATAACTTCATTGTACACATTCACATTCATTCACTGAAATAAGTAAATTTTACACTGATTTAAATGTAATACTAGTCGGTTTATCATATAGATGAACATTGAACGAGGTTCAACTGTGAATTATCACTAAACTAATTGTGTTTGTTAAAATAACGAGTTTGAGTAAATCTATCTGACAGTCTTTATCTATGTACAAAAGTAAAGAATGAAAAATCTGATTCTCTAAAGTAAAATACATTCATTGAATAGAATTTCTGAACATATGTTATCAATTGGTTTGTTTGCGGAAACCATAGTAAATCATTCAAAGTATTATTAAACCATCAGTCGACTTGAGGTGGCTAGGGACATGTGTTACATATACCTGTCCCCACCACCTACCTCATAGTGTAATATTTGCTGGAACAGATGTGAGATGAAAAGAGGGTAGGAGAGGTCAAATGAAAGACATGTCATCAGTTCGTAATATCTTTGACTGTTGGTTTAAGCCATGTTGATAAATGCAGACTACTTGATTGGAATTCATATGATAATCTCCATGAGTGGCTGAAAACACTGGGTGAGATTGCTCAGAATCAGTCATATTCGCACAAGTATATTCACTTTTTATCTTTTTCTAAATTTTAAATTGCATTACTCTTTCGTAAATACTTTTGCTTTACTCGTTACTGTCGAATTATATTGTCGTGTTAACCCTGTAAATTTGACCTCGTTGTATTAATGTTAGTATGACAACCTGGTAACATGCGTATAATCGTAGGTTTCTGTATTGTTCATGACTGCAAGTTTATTAAATATACAAATTAACTGAAACTATGTACTCACCATACAATTACTGTACTATCCTATAAGTAACTGTTTTCAATTTGACAGTATCATATCTTAACGTTTTTTCTTAACTTCATTTAGTACTATCTAATTCAGTTCACTGATTCTACAACTATTTTAGTTCCATAGAATAATCATTTTCTCATGAGAATAAACATAAATTGTACCTAACATTATTGTAAGTTATCAATTAAAGATTAGTTCTTTTTTTTCTTCAAGAAGTGATTTTATCTAAAGAAAAAAAAAGCATTCGAAATTCATGACACTGAAAATATGTTTTGTCATAGTTTGAGATTCCTTAGTAGCGAGCAGCCATAAAACTGATTAAATAAAAAAAATTTGAGGCCTTCTGATGAACAGCTTCACCATTGTGTTGACATTAATTGGTCTATATTTTTAAATTCAGTCAATCCATGATACTGTGCAGTCGTCATTTAATACCACTCTTGGACAGCTGTCACACTCCCAATATGATGATACTTCAAATACTTACATTTTCTTTTTTTTTCTAAACTAAGCTTTCTAATAAGCAAAAAGAGTGGAAATTTAAAACTTGCCTACTTAATTCTAAGTGACCAATCCAAAGGTTAGATGGCTTGCAGTCACACTTGAAAGTCATACACGCATAGATACTAGGGGGTCCAATGTTAATAAAATACATAGACCTAGGTAACAAATAAACCCTTGCCTTTTATAATAAAACTTCATTAAGTTACGTGGTATAAATATAATCAGTTTAACAAAACTGTTCCAAACCCAGTCCATAAAATAAGTTAAAAGATGTAATTGCAAACAACTTGAGTTGTTCAGTAACATCATCCTAAAGTACTGAATTATTATTTGAATGAATATCATTTAGATTTAAAATCACTTGACAACAAAGAGGAAAACTAGAGCTAAAATTATTTATCAAGTTTCTAAATCAATATAATGTAATATTGGACAACATAAATGTCTCCCTAATATCAACCTTCATTTTAGGTATACTGATCATAATTACCTATGCCATAATGTTTAAATCACTGATCGATTAATGCAACCTTGTGTTTATAGCCAATAAACCCATTATAAACCACTGCTTTGCTCATTGAATGTCACTTATATATGTATATAAATGAACAGATAAATAGGTGGCAGGCAACATCCGGAAACTGTTAGAAATTAGAATTTGTTAAAACAAGTAGCAAGAAACAGTTTCCTGCCCTTTTTCATTTTTTTTAATTATTATTGATGATTATGGTTCTTTCTTTTCTAATTCAAACGTAGTTAGTCTACTTCCCATTTAATATAAACAAGAATTATCAAAGTGTATCTGTGAATGTATACAGAAAGAATAATCTTGAATAAGTTAATTACATAAAATACTTAGAAAAAAAATATTTGATTGAATAATAAAAAAAGGAGGAATAAAACAAAAGAAAAATAAAATTGATGAATAAAAAAATTTCTACAGAATGTTGTCAAATTAGAATAATCATGTGAAGAAAGAAACAAAAAAATTATTGTCATTTTCTAGTTTTTTTTTTGAAATTCTACTAGGAAATTAAATCACTTAGATACAAGAGAAAGAAAAAAAGGAAAAAGAACAATAACAATTAAATGATACTTAATTGAACAATTGTAAAAAACGTTTCTATTTTGTTAATGAATAACATTTTAATTAGATGTTGTCAAGATGATAACATGAAGTTGACAAAATTTAACATGAATTAATTGAGTTTAAAATAACTGTTGAATACCAGATGATTTAATGGATTGTTGATAAAGTGTTCTTTATGGATAAAAAAAAGTATTGGATTGAATCCCTGATGGAGTCATGGGTTAACACTGTTGAAGAGTTCTTAACTAAGATGAAACAACTATTCAATGTTATCTGGTTGTTAGTGGCCTTCTAGTTTGTATTAATTCATGATATCAAGATAGTATTTTAATATGTCATTAATGCGTGATTGTTGAATTTTAAGTTTGATGTCATAAACAGGATGTTAATTGGATAAAATTTGTAAGAAAATAACTGGAAAATAATGTACAGATATTTCGTCACAAAATAGGGCACCTATAGTAGCATACATCAATAACCTCTCCAGGAATGGAACTCATGATATACAACTTGAGTAGCGTAGGTTTTTCTTCTAGACCACTGGTTTGAATGTATGACTTCATTCACATTAGCAAAAGACATCTAGTCCTATCTACTGGTAACTGCTTTACTCTCCAACATGTTCGTAATTAACTTGAGTAGATAATTTTTTTGGGCTGACATGAGAAGACATAATCAGAAGAGTTCAACAATGTAGGACTATAGGGTAGCTAGTATGTACGGATTAACCAGACTACCTATCCTATTAAAGTTTGTAATATAAATCGTAATTACTTATTTCTGTTGGATTATAATTAAACTTAATACAGTAATGACAGTACATTCATATATCACCATGTCACATTTATTCATACACACCTACAAACAATAGGATATGTGTATGTATTAGAAATCAGTAAAGCTGTGTTTATGAAAATTATATTTGAACTAAACGCAAATCCAAAATGCTGGACTGAATTAGTGTTATTCGTATGTATGCAGTCATTAACTGAAGAAGAGATCTTGGAACCAGAGGTGAATAGTCTACAAGATAGAAAAGTGAACAAAACAAACATGGTCAAAAGCCTAGTAAGTTCATATAGGATTACTCATGTGCAAAATCTAAATTGGCGCTAAAGTACGTCGTGCAAGTCATACAAAACAATAATTCAAGACCACCACCAGTAGTTATCTACTTTCATGATGAGTTCAATCACACGTTTAGTAATACATACTATAGAGAAAAGTGCATTATGTAACACATAATGTTCAGAGTCATATCAACTGATGCATAATGAATTCATTGTATTCAGATCATCTTTTTATTCTTACTTGTCTTAATTTGTCTAGTAGTAACGCATTGTAAATTCTGCTTAAACTATGCACACCTATAGTTTAGTTAGGATCATTACACTAAAACTTTGATAATTATCAGTTAAATGATTCTTATTATCTCACACAGGTAACTATTCACTATTGTTAGTTTCTGTTTTAAGTTTAAGAAAGACTGTGTTTGTCATGCAACATTAAGTTATCATCACTTTAATATTGTAATTTAAACTTTCAATGAATGTTTCATTGTCTGATAACATAAAACTTGTTTACTTAATTGTTTTACGATAAATAAGCATTTTTCAGGTTGTGAAAAGGATTATTTTACAAGTCATTGTTGTCAGGTACTTTAGTTTTCTTGTTAAATTTAGTTTTTCAATGACAAATAACATGAAATTACTACGTATTGTACAGGTGTAACGAAGCATTCGAGTATTTTTTCTTTTCTGTAATGATGCCTAGAGATTTAGTGTTACAATCAAGTTGTCAACTAAAATCCATTTGAATATCAAGTCTTAAATGACTTTTCTTGTAAGAAGGATCACAATTTGAGAAATTTTAACATCATTAAATTACGAATCGATTGTTAGTTCTACTATCAAATATAACCCTAAATTCTGAAACTATTATGAATTTGTTTGTGCTAAGATAAATAATTACGTGTAATTGGATACTGTGGAAATTATCAATTTTAAATAACGAATTGGTCTCAATTAGAAACCAATGACAACCAGGAATTACTGAACAGCTGTTTCGTTCTAGTATGGGACTCCACGGCTGTGCGCGTCTACGGTCATATGAGGGATCTAACCCGCGACCATCTGGTCCCAAAGTGAACATTTTAAAATCAGACTACTGAGCCTGCTGGCTCCTAACGGCTGTTAATTTCAACTCAATCACATCAGTGTGATTCCTGAAATTCTAGTGAGAAGACGTTACTAGTGGACTTCAACCATATCGAGTGTGAGGCAGTTTCCCACCAAAGGTAATGGGTGAGGTCGCGAAAATACACCGCGAATAGACTGAATTAGAAATATGGACCGTTGGATGTCAACCGGATTAGTGAAGCGCCTTTAGCAGAGCCAGAAAGTTCTGCGTTTGATCCTTGGTGGAGTTGTGGATGCGCACTGATGAAGAGTCTCGTACTAGAACAAAATACCTATCCCATGTTTGCTGGTTATCTAACTCATATCACTTTGTGTTTTTTAAATTTTACGCTTGGCGTCATGAACAAATGTGAATTGGATAGCAATAAAAAAAACAGGAAATAGTCAACAGATATTTCCTGGTGGTCAATGATTGTCGAATTCAGATGGATTTGTAATATCTAATAAACAAATAATTATAATTTATCATTATTAAATGTTACATATTTCAATTCAAAGTAATTTATTTTTGTTATCCTTTGTTTATTTTAGTGCGCTACAAGTGCATGTCATCATCGTGATATGGACAATACTGAATGGGTAGAGAAATTTCAACGACGTATTCGTTTACAACGACATTTTCGTTGTTATGTACATGCAACACATGAAGATGAAGCATTATTGTATAAATTTTATACATTTACATCAGTTTTTCATGCAGTATTTTGGCCAATTAGTTTATTTCTAATTTCAAGTATTTGTTTATTATTAATTTATATTATGGATAAATGTCGTGTATGGACTGGTGATCAAGATGTTATTGTTTGAATTCTTCTATTAGTTTTTATGAAATAACCTTAGAACATTTAAATCTGTGACATAATCATCTCTTTGTAAATCTTTTGTAAATTTCATTATCTACATACTTTTTTATTTCTTCTTGTTACATTGTTACTGTGCTTTTTTTTTAACAAGAATGTAAATAGACAATGTCATTATTGCCATGTGTTACATTTGCTTTTTCAATTAAATATTTCTTTGAAGAGAAAAGAGAATAATCAATAACATCGTGAATACATCAGAAGATATTGAATTGTTATATACAACTGTGAATCAAACCTAACCACTTTTCTGATATTTTTCAACCAATCTCAGCTTAAGCAAATATTGCATGATATGGGGGCCGTTGGGATGATATACGTAAAATATCACCAAACTACCAAAACCAGTGTTTTAAGATAGTGGCATCAATGAAGTTGTCATCATTGCCTATAAACATATCATGTTGAACTTCAACACTACTAACAAGACGTTCCCACACGACATGAAATTCTTTAGATAGAATGACGATCAAGCATAGAGGGAAACTGAACATTATTAGCTTAGAGAGGCGAGGTCTCGTAAGCATAAAGTAGAACGGTCATCATCCAAGAGTTGTAAAGCCTACTTTACACACTCATATTAACATCACGACGACCCCGAAGATAGTCTGGTTCGGGATATGCTGATCTTGATTTAATCATCCGTAGATTGATCTCATTCGACACATCACTAGCACTCATACAACTACTCAGATACACAAACATTTTGACCACTTCTAGAGGTTTACCAAGAAGAGTGTAAGCAGGTACACGTTTCAGCTAGTCTAACATAAGTACTTTGTACTTGAAAGGCACAAAGTATATACCATATCTATGGATACTAATTACCAACTAATTAAGTGCCATTTGAATGGCATATGTGTTATCGCACAGCATGACAATATCATCAGTATTACCAAAGTCATACAGTTTTCTCCAGCATAGCAATTCCACACCATCAGCACGCTATTTCAAGAATGTCATTAATGACAAAGTTGAAGAGGGATGGTAAGAATGAACACTACTAACCACTTGGTGAAAATAAACCAAAGAAACGTAAAGTAAAATTAAGAAAATTCTCCTTGAAATGACCATAAATATCTCTATGCATAGATATTGTTCGCTTGAGAAGCCATGTGAAAACCAACCTATTCTAAGTAATAAAGTTCATTTGAATTAATATTAATAAGGATTTCAAAAGTTCTAAGTGTAGAAATTCACTTTCTGAGACGTAGTTTCAAAGTTGGATGTTGTAAAAGTCTTTTAGATAAAATGTTGGATGTGGTGCATACATGACAATTCTAAATAACTACTAAGTACAAGAATGTTCACTTATAATCTAAGTTACGGAGGCCGTTGAATCCCAATATGCTTTAACGAATTAACCTACGTTATACAACCACTGAAATACAGGAGACACTGGATATCTATTTTTTCCTGATAAGACTCAGCTGTGTACCTTTATGATCCCACTGGAAGCTTCAGGTTTCTCAGCCAATAATAAGTCAACATCTCTCGTTTAGTATTTATAATCTTCGCCAGTGGAGTTTAATCATGCCAGCTGTAAGACACTTACCTATAGACGTGATCACGAATTGATTGAAACTAGAAATATGTCCTATGATTAAGCTTTAATTGCCAAACCTGAAGTTTGTGGGAACGTAGATAAACAATGCTGAATAGTCTCAGGGTAGAACAAAACAATTAAGTAATGTTTCCTGCTGAGAATTTAATTGTGATTAGTTTTGTTCATAATACACAATTGTTACAAGCAGTACTGATTCTAAAAAAACTTGATGCTTTGAGGACTAAAATGTCAGTAGAACAAGTATATGTTAGTACATAGGTTGTAGGGGTAAAATATCATGTTTACAACCTTTTAAAGGTAAGCAGAATAAAATTATGTTAATAACAAAATCAAAACACCTAGGTATAAAACTAACTAACTCTGATACACATATATGTGGGCTGTCAATTAAACCCGCGAGTGTATTTCAGACATAAATTACACTGATGATTGAGAACCACTTCATATAATGGTATAATGTTATGAGCTGTAGTTCTGTTCACTGCTGTCATATTAGGGCTCATTCAATACATTACAATCGAACCATTAATCAACTGATATTCTCTAGATATTCTGCTTCAGTTGCTCAATGAGTTGACTTTTCCATTCAATTACAATAGCTATTAAAATACGATTAGTTATATGCCTGGATTTACATTTACTCTAAACGATCAAAAAATGATGATAGAACAATGAGATATATCATAGGAACATATTCATTTCTGAAGGTAATAATTTCTATCCTACCTAATATTACCAGTCAGTGAATGCATAACATTAAATCTAGCAGAGATGTATATCGATCCAATTTGCCACACCATTGAAGCACCATAAGATGAATAAAAGAATATCAGTAGTAGTCATTATATCAGTGGTAGTAAAGAATATTAAATATGAAATATATGATAGATTGTGTGCAACTGATGAGAACCTTATGAAACAAAACAAATTCCACTAATTCTGCCATATTCATTTGTTCTTACTCATTTCATATTGTCTTAAAATAGTTAAATTTATTGTGAATAAATTGTTACATTCATTGTAATACAATATAAACCATGTTAAAAGTGATCATTTCATTTTGTTGAAAAAATATTATGTAACAATAAATTACTTGTTAAAATAAAAATGACTATCATAATTATTAACTAGTTTATGAACACTTTAAATTTTTATCCTATGAAATAAAATTATAATTATGATAAGAAAAACAATTCTTTGCCTCTTCCCTTAATGATATTGTTATGTCGGATCCCCAAAGAAGTGTAACAAACTCTCAGAACTGTGTATCAATTATTCTAACTGTGAGTTATGTAAACATTTCGTTTCTATGTTTGTTACGTTCCTCTTATTCTGTTCTCCTGATTAGTATATTTACTCTTAGTCTATTGTCTCTTAATATGAACTACAGTTAATTGGTTATGTACAAGTTGTTCCTATTCACTGCCACTATTTCTTTAGTTCTGTATTAATGTTAATTTCCTTATTGGTATTACGGTCACCCAACCTTAATTTTCACGCATTATAACAGATATTCAAATTAGTTTCCATCTCTTGTTTATCATACAATTGACTCGTTATCATGTTCACTATGTGTTTGAAGCAAGACGGTTAGAAGCAGTTGATTAAGTAGGGTGATTATTCGAATTTGATCGATAGTAAAAAACGAAATATAAGTAACATTGATCAATGTCAATATCCTATTCCAAAAAATATCCAGATCAATCATAGCTCAAATTGTTTAGTGTTAATAGTCATAGACTATGCAAATGGGTACTGCAGGTCCGAGTACACTTTAATTGCAGATACACTTTGGTGTAGGATTTATACGCAAAATAATAGTTGTAACTAGAATTTCTAAATCTTATTGTTAATATTAATCCATACGGTAAGCTCTGTGGCTGGTCTTAAGTTCCAATCCTGTTTTCGAACATAAGCTCAAAAGTTATGTAAGATTTGGTGGGGGGGGGAAGCATAATGTAAGGTAAGGCATAACTCAGGGGGAACGTTGAATAACATGATATGCAATTCTATTAATGCTTCTTTGGATTATGAATTTGTTGCAAAGTTAGGATTTGAAGTTATAAATAGCGTTATAATACGATTGACATAGAAAATAGTACTTACTAGTAGTTGATTTGTTATCTGGTAATGAGTTTTTGCATTCTTAATGAAATAATCCTCATTATGTTATGTCTTCCTCATGTAAACATTCAGACAAATCAGATTCACAGTAGGAATTACATATAAATGTGATTGGAATTGTTGTGGATAAACCATTGCCTTTTGCTAGAGATTATCGTAAGAGAGATATATTGTAATTAGACCACTTTAAATTTATTATGAAGTGACCTGTTAGCTTTCAAGTCACAGGTGAATTTCTTAATCATCATTTATGTGACTTGACAATATCAGTGATACTGAAGAAATACGATTCATTCATTCACTATGTAAATTATTTATGTACCCAATAAATTATTCAATTAAGGAAACTGTCTTCTGATTTACTCACAGCGTTTAATGAATTGAAACATTAATTAGCCCATTTATAAATCAAGCGCGGATATTTGAAGTGTCATGTTTACTCACTGTGATAATGTACTCTAACCAGACAATCTTTGACTTTTACAAGCAACAATGAATTCAACTGTGCTATTGTTAGAAACTATTTCATTCTCTCTCTCTCTTTCTCCCTTACTTTCACTTATTCAATACAACAGTTACAATGTTATAACAGATTGTTTATTGTTTTAACAGATAAATATTGTGTTTTGTTTAGTAAATCTTTCATGCATCACTCATATATACAGTCCATTGGTTTGTTTGTAATCGACTTGAAAGTAGTTACTGCAAAAGTCTTCTCATCAACATTTAAAACAGTTTAGATAGGAGACAAAAATAATAAAAAAGCAACCAAGGCATTTTTTATTTTGTCGAAAATTAGCATTCATTTCTATGTGTTTAGATACTATAATCATTACATAATGAATGTATGTATAGTAAGTAGTCTGGTTGTTAAGTACAAAAACATGGATAAAAACCGGAATGCTCCTTCTTCTATGAATCAGATGATATCTATGCAGTTAATGTTCTGATATAGAAATATTTAAATTATGATTAGAATGCTTACTGTATTGAAAATTTCATTAATTACTAACTAAGTAATATCACATGAAAGAGCTTGAAAATGTGTACCTGACAACACTGAGAACAATTTATATGTACCTGCGCTCAGAACTATGTAATCAGTTTTACTGATATTTACTAGTGAAACATGACATTACGTCAATGGTTAGATTAGGAGTACGTTTAAAGAAAGACTTGCATAACCATACGAATACACAACATTTGTCAAAAAATGTCAGTGACAGTTGTTCTGAGTCAATAAAAGTAGGTGCAAACCACTTCATTTTAGTCCACTCAATAACTGTTACTAATCGTTGGAAAAATTAAGTGACATGAGCTCAAATCGATCAGAGTGGAGTAGATACATTCATTCATTTCATCTTTTGGAATTCTTGTATTACCATTGTGGAGGTGGCTCCCAGAAAATTTGGAGAAGCTTTCAGAAGTCGAAGACATTCCACTCAAACACCGTTTGAAAGAATCTTGACGTATAGCTTTCCAGTTGAACAACAGATTTAAACCACTGCATACACATTGAATAAATGCAGTGATTAATACACATATTTTGCCAGAAACTATTAATACTCGATTGCTTTGTACAGTATTTACCATTTACTAAAGTAGTGAATTTCTTCCCATCTATCTTCTTTGCTGAGACTAACAGTATTCAAGGTGTTCAAAAGCTGAAGTTAAACTCAGTATTAGCATAATCAAGCACACGATATGACAGCCTGATATACGCATATTCAGTCTAATGTAATTGTGATTGTGTATCAATTCATCGTTGCTGAAACTCCATTATTTCTTATTCTGTATTATTATTTTTTATCTTGTTGAATTATTCAGATCGTGAATATGTGATATGATAATTTGCATAAGATACTTTGATGAATATAAATGACTATCGTTAAGCAAATTTTTATATTAAATAAATAAACATACTCAAGTGGCATGTACTCGTTGTAATGTCACCCTCCTCCCCCGGACCCTATCTTTAACTTTAGTCTTGAATGCTTCGTAGAATTGAACAATAAACAAAAACCGGAAAGATTCTCTTGAATAGATTGTATACATTACATAGTGAGGTTCCTTATCAACTAAAAAAAGTAGGTTCAAAGTTGTAAAGAATAGTAAAATTAGAGGCAAAGTTGAATATATGTACTTGGAAATTAACTTAAAATCATAGTAAATGTAAGCTAGTTCAAGTTATACAACAAAAAGCATGATGATTATGGACTCACATTTATATGTATAAAAAAGGAACTTAAGAAATCGACTGATTGTATATAACTCGGTTAGTTACTAACAGATAAGAGCACAATAAGGGCTTACAATGAAAATAATCAGTGAGTACATTATAAATCAATATCATATTATTGTTATAATCAATGCATTTGATTGCAGTCACTATGACAAAAAGTTTACCACAGTTCACTTCTGTATACAACTATTAAGTCTGGAAAACTTTTAAATTCAACAGCCACTATAGAAGAGTGTGAAATTGATAGTGGTAGCTTGATACTTATTTTGGATGTTTTACTGATACGCAGATTGTAGCAAGCTATCTATCTGTTAGGTTGACATACTATAAATGTAGTAGTAGTCGTTTCAAAGCATTCAAGCTTAATCATGATCTCAACCTTGGGATATTTATATTCGTTTCAATGTTCAAGTGTCATATCATTGTTTGGGTTTTATTAATGAGACTCACCTGGCTATAGTAACTTTTATAAATCAAAACATTTGAAATATTAGGTATCTTTCTAAGTAACCGAAGCTACAGTTCATGTTGTTATACATATTCAGTTGTGTATACTTTTATAAATAAAAGACAATCTATGAGAAACAAAGCTTCTCACTGATTACCTCCACTTCATTACTGGATAATGAATGGTGAACATTAAAGACTATATTGGGTGGGAGAGAGGGGAACATTTTATTGATTTAGAAATTGTTCTACGAGTAAGTGTTTAGGTCTTAACATTTCAAGTAGAGACAATGTGCACAAAATGTCCAAACGGCTGTAAATTTAAATGGTTCAGGTTTTGAAAATCAACTTAACAACCAGTATCTTTAATAAATCAACAAATGTATAAGTTCTTGATTAGTTTAACGTCTATTTTTTCATTTATCATAAATACATACCACATTACACTGAATATATTCATCAATTTACTTTCTGACAGATGGTCACACAGAGTAATAAATCAACCATTGTGTTGTTTCCTTTTGAGTTTTACAGTATTTAGAGTAGTATTAATCACGTGAATACTTGAAACAGTTATTATTTAAAGCTATTTAATCCAAACTGATCTAAAACCAGATTGATAATTTTAATATTTAGTTGAGTGTATTCGTCACAGACTCGTCGAAAGTGAAACTATGGATAATTGTCGCTTCATATCACAAACTGGTGGGGGAGGGCGTGAAAATCATTCATTGTGAAACCTGATGATCCTGTAATAGGTTCCCTGGAGGAATCGAGAGTGTGCACTGTTGCAGAATCCCATACTAGAACAAAATAACTGTCCAAGTGTTCCCTAGTTTTTAGTAATACTCAATCAATATCAGTCCGTAATGATTACAGACAAATATACTTAATACCTATCTCCACGAAACCACTTCAATTCAGTTTATAAAATTGGAGAATACGTGATCTAAACGTTTGAATAGATCACTGATTATGAAATAAGTAAATCTTATTTTTATTATCCCTGGTGAAAAAATAGAAATTACTAGATGATGAAGACTTATACAAAACTTATTCATCTTCATAAATGAATAAACATATACATACAATAACATTCATGATTAAATCACATTTCTACTTCCGTTCTGTGTAAATTACTATTGTTTTAGGTATACTACTGAAATTGATAAAATGTACTAAGAATGTTAAAAATGAAAAAAAAAATGTATGTGAACAGAATGTCTACCTTTTCATCTAGAATGATTGAAGTTTCCATTTTTTTTTTTATAGTATAATGATAAATTATCTTTTCAATTGCAGTGTAATTTTACCAGATTTAGAATTCAGGACCTATTTTAAACGTTTAGGTTATCATCTTTTCTAGCTCTGTTTACACTGTAGTTAATCACAGTGTCTTAGAGGTGCTTTGAACAAAGTAATAATGAAAGTAGTTTGCATGTAGTCACATGCCATTCCAAAAGACTTACAAACTGTAACGGATTTTAAATGTCATTAAATTTCCAGTTTCGAATGTTAGATAGTCATTGTTTTTATACTTGTGTCATTCCTTAGTTTGATTGATTGCTTTTATTATAGAATGTAAGTTCACTTTATGTACTTACTGAGGTGTCTACTCTCCATTTCTTTTTTATTCTCTTTTCATTCAGATTTTTTTACTCAGATGACTCTGCACTATTTAAAATACAAAGTACTTTCTGGTTAAATGCGAAGTCTTACACAAACTATTGCAATAATAAATACCCGGAGGTACATTTGAAAGTGCAACAGTTATTGACATATTTTCCTCTTTGTCTGCCTCATATTACAATGCATACTTGTGTGACAGATGGAAACGGTTATTTCAGTTGAACTGATAGCAAATGTATATCGATTATAAAACGGTGAAATATAGTCACTGTTACAATTTGATTTTATAATAAATAGACATCTTTTGTTATAATACCCAGACAGAGCTGAGGATTTCTAACTGTGGCAAAACTTGTAGCACTAAATAATGATATTACTGTTATTACTATAATTATTATTGGAAACGAGATGAAAATCCTACAACTGAGATAGTAAATATTGAAAATTACACTTGAATATAATGTGGTTTATACTGTGCTGTGTTACCTATTAATTTATCCTCAATAATTTATTAGTACTATGCGTTGAATAACGGAATAACAACATCAAATTCAACATTTTTGTGAGATATCCAGAGTTAACTTCTAAATTTGAACACTTATGAGCGAATGATTGTTACTATCGACTATTGTGAAGATTATTAACTTCGTGACATTGTTTCACATATTAGCCTTCTTTGAACAACCACTGAAAATAGAAAGTTATTGATATCAGATTTTTTGCGGTACAGAACTACTCGGTTGTGTACATTCACAATAATGCCAGGAAGAAAAATTTGAAATTCAAACTACCGAATGTCAGCTGATTGGTTTAAAACTTAGACAATGACTTTGGGGTCTGAAGTTGTATTGTTTGATTAATAGTAAGATGATGGCTACGCTCTGATGAAGAATCAAATTTCAGGACGAAACATGTGTTCAGTACTTTCTTATTTTCAATGGTTATTTTGTTCAAATTACTTAGATTCAACAACTGATATTTCCCATAACCATATACCATGTATCATAGATCTTATTCAAAGTGATTTATGAAAATTTGTTTAAAGATTAAAAATTTCAACAAAGATGTTTCCATTAATTATTTACATTTTCATGTAACAATTAGGAGAATCGCTATTCCCCGAAATTTCCTTTAATGGAAATCAACAAGAGATAAAGTTATTTGTGTGTGTACACTTGTGTTTTGTTATTGTAGTGACTATGAAGTCAGTAAAACGGAAATGATGGTTGCTAACAGTAACCAAGGTGTTCTATTAGTTATGTCATAGAATAATCATTTGATAAAAACTACTATACTCCAGGAATCATATTTAAGTTGAAATACAAACTTTACTGACAATGGATGACTGTTGACAATATGATGGACTGACTGTAGATAGAATCGATAATTAGTGGATTTCAACTTAGTAATCTTAAGGTTGAGAGAAATGTAAGAGTTCTAAGGACTTTGAGCTCTATCCATTGACGCCTTACTCAAGAATTCCATACTATGATACAGCGTATTGTTAATGATTTCAATCTAGCTATTTTCAGCCCCTGGTGCAAACTCAAAACATTATTTTTCATTACTGGTCTTTTCTGTAACTTAAATAAGTTCTTAGTTTATGCATACAGACATGTGATTATTATCTTCCATCATATGACCACAAGAATCTACTTTTTCAAAAGAAGAATAATCATAAACATGATCACATTTCTAGTAGTATGTTATTCTGATTAGTTAGTAATCAACAAGTATGTCATAATAGTTCTGATCTATCATTACATACAAAATAGCTGACTAAATAAGATAGTCAATGAGACTAACAAAACAACAATCAGTCAAAAATAAGACTTACGGAATAATTAACATGATGAATTCTGCATGAATTAGGCATTGATGATGTTGTCCATAATTTCAAGTAAAGCTGCGATATTAAACTATCTAGCCCAAGAAACTCTACAGCATCAAATACTTCCGTATGTACTACAAATCTTCACCATTTTCTGTAATCTATCACGCATCAAATCTTTCTGTTTTATTCATATGCGAATTATAAATGACATACTATTAATCCGTTAAGGCAGGTGTAGTAATGATATTCTTGATCATTTTGTATGACTTACACTACTGTTCTGTTTATTGATGAAATGCCTTGTATAGATCTACTCGAAGATGATTTATTAAGAAATATGCTTTAATTTAATTACAATGTAACAAAATTGTTTCATATCATTCGTAATCAACTTATTGTCCATAGAAGTTAGTTGTTTATCATCATGATTTCTAATTAGTTTCCATGTTGTTGTTGTTGTTTTTTTTCTTTGATAGAATAAGAAATGTTATGTTACTATGTTAATTGTTTACGATGTTGTTTAGCATTAAGTTTTCATTTGTAAACAACAGTTCACTGCTAATCAGTACAGAAATACTGAAAATCTTGGACAATCGTTTAAATTACTGTAGTATAAGGTTATTTGATTATTTTCTTAAGGAAATCACGGAATTCAGTGGATAACTTGAATGAAGCTAGACTACTTAGACTTTGTAAATAATCTAGTTTTTTTTCTATCCGACAGATAGAGAGAGGTAATGTTAGTAGCAGCCCATGTAACAGTAAACCTCAACATACACAACAGAAAAAGCATGATCCATAGTTATCGCATAGTTAACAACAACCCAATTACACTTGACGGAAAGGCCCTGGAAGATGTAAAAGCTTTCAAATAACTGGGCAGTGTCATCGATAAAGAAGGAGGGTCTGATGCAGATGTGAAGACATAGGATAACAAAGGCATTACAAAGACATTATTTCCACATTTGAGTAACATCTCAAACTCAAATCAACTGTCACACAACATCAAAATCAGAATTTTTAATAAAAACATGAAAACAGTTTCATTGTATGGAGGTGGAACACCATTCATATGATACAAGTATTTACAAACAGCAGTCTACACAAGGTAATTCGAATCCGTTGATCAGCCATCATCAGCAACAACTTTCTGTGGCAGAGGACAGATCAACTAACTTCCAACTGTTGAAGAACATAGGAAAGGACACTGATGGTGTATGGGACATGCATTGTAAAATTCACCAAACTGCTTTACAAGATAAGCACAAACTTGGAATATTCAATGCAGATGGAAAAGTCAAAGACTAAAGAAAATTGTGTTGAGAATCGGAGGCATGTATGAAAAGAATGAATAGGACTTGAGAATAGGTGGAACGAAGTTATGAGAAGCAGAGTTGGTTGGAGAATGCTGATCGGCGGTCCTATGCTCCATTTGGAGTGAATGGGCATTAATTGATTGGTATTCGGTAATTTTACATAAAATCTGTTATAGTAGGTCAAAGAATCGTGAATCGATACTTATGAAGTCTACTCACCGTAGTATTTGGACCCTCACTGACAAGCTACATCTGTTAAACATTTGATAATTGTTTAATTTATAAGTTTTTATAGGACTCATTATCGATTGTCATATCCGTTTTTCATCGCCAGTTATTGCAATTTTCCTGTGGACTTATTATACCTATTTCTGTAGATAACTTCCTCAGTTCAGTCTTTGAATTTGTTTTGTAGTTCCTATCACTGATTGGTCTAGTATGCAACATATTACAATTCTTTACTCAATAAATTGGCTGTTGATGTCTCTTATTTGTTGAATCTTTTCTAGCTGTTCACTAATAGGGAGGTCTTTGGTCACTATGACACATTGCCAACCGATTAGCCTCCACGTAGTCAAGTCACAGGTACATTACAAGTCTGACAGTTTTGTTTAGACGCAAGGTATGAAATCACCTATCTTGGTCATTTCATATTTTGCCTTTATACCCAAAGTCATTTCATAATCTCACTTAACTTCTAGCAATCAATCAAATTTTGTCACTGATGAATAATTTCAGCCATCTTTGTATATCATTCTACACAAAGTGTTTCATTTTCGCCACTTTTTCATGGATTAACTGATTTGGTTGAGGTAGTTAGTGCTATAACCTACTCATGTTTGCTTCTATATGAATCGGCCTAAGATTTAGTAAGTTGTTGTGTGGCTTTTATTTATGGGGATCAACTTTTCTTTAAAGGTACGGTGTTTGTCTGGTGGAGGGGGGGAGGGAAGTATCAGAGCACAGTTTGTGCAAAGAATAGGAGGAAAGACTGAATAATAAAAAGTTGTTTATTTAGTATTACTGTTCATCTTCATTTTGTGAATACAAATACTTTTTTATGATTACAAAAGGAGATTACTGTTTCATTAAATAAGTTTCTTAAATGCTAGATTTAATCATTTTATCAGGAAGACTGTTCGAAAGTCTGAAACCATAGGAACTGTTTTGTGCTGTTATATTCAGACTAAGCAGTCATTCAGTGCTACACAGATTACAATGCTTCCTCTATTTGAATAAGATCCAATAGCTTGACTGTATCCGAATTGACGATAGTTCATTACACTCGTTTCTCTTTAAGAAACTACATACACCATATAATCTCGCAATAGGATAAAATCTTTAATCTTGACTATGACACGGAACACGTATATTATATGACATATCGAGATGAACTCCAGTGAATTAATTTTTTTAATGTACATTCCATGGTAAAAGTAATGATATACGCTTTTCCCTATACAAACAAAACGTTCTAATTATGTCAGCTGCTTAGCAATAATTTGTCATATTCGTCTAGTAATTAGTGTTGATCGAATTCTGCCAATCTGGTTTTAATATGCTTACTAGAATAAGTGACCTCATGCAATTTTTTGAAGTCTGAACAGCTCAGTGGTAATGTTTCAAGATGTGGTAGTGGATAATTTAAGTTCAAGTTCCACGTAAAACATCATTTCAGAGATGTACTGATGGCATATACCAACTAGGTCCAGTAGAAGCGTACTTTCTTGTAGTACGAGATCTTTCAAAAGTAAACATTGACGATTGCTCTAGAGACTAAATCCATAATTATCAAATCTCATAACAAGCGCTTAATTATTAGGCAAGTGGATTGGCATTTAATGGGATACCAATTGAAGTCAGTCTGTGATGGATATCACCTTTAAGTCAAATAATTTATCACAAAACTCATTTAGTGATAATACAATTGTACTGACGATTGATTTGCTTCTGAA
Organism: Schistosoma japonicum; assembly: GCA_025215515.1. Lineage (NCBI taxonomy): Eukaryota > Metazoa > Platyhelminthes > Trematoda > Strigeidida > Schistosomatidae > Schistosoma > Schistosoma japonicum. Next base: position 10,024,058 of record CM046061.1, on the reverse strand, counting down.
TGAGTTTCTGACTTTTTAGTAGGGAATCTTTAATAGAAGGGTACAATTATGCAGCATTAGTTACTGAAGGAATGGGTATTAGAAATATATATTACATTATGTCGACTCAATAGTTTGGTAATTACTTCGGTCCAGTCAGCAGCAGATTCGTGATTGCACCTCTCTGAGGAGTCTCACACAAGCACGTTTCAAGTACCTAGTACTTTATAGTTTTCAGTAGTTTCCAAACTAAGCTTTTTTACTTGCCTAATACAATAATAAATAACTTAATTTCTTGTCAGAAAATATTTTTAAATTCATTTCTGTTATTCTAATATTCAGCAGTGATTCATATAACCTAACGTTAACAGGATTCGAACTAATCATAACACATTAAACAATTAGTTTTCCATATCTCCAGTGGATTACAGTTACTAAATATAACTTTTGTGGGGAATACGAAAATGAAATAAACAAAAATACTACTTAAGTAGAATATCATAGGATAGTTCCTGTATAACCAAGTATAAAAATCATTCAAGGTTTTGAATACGTATTCTTCTTTGTTTCCATGGTTTTTCTACGAAGATTAAAAAGTCCTGTTTTGAAGTACATTGATGCGCAACTAAATAATATTTTGGGAAGAGTAAGAATAATTTGTTTGATGAAATAGGATAAATTCATTTTATTTCGATAATTTCACATCAGCTGTTGTTTAAAATCAATAATATTTCAAAATGAAAATCTGATATGTCATGAACTACTACAAATCACGATGCACGGAGTAATAAAATTGATGGGACCAATCTTCAATAAGACCGATTGTACTATGCCTGTAGGTCTACCCTGATACTTTTAGTTTCCAAACTGGTTAGGAGAACACAAGACGATCGGATCAACCAGATGGAGTCACACTCACATTACTAGCAACCCTTTATATACATGTAAAACCTGACCGCACCTTCAACCAATTAGGGACATGAGCGACAATGATAGGAGACTAGGGCAACGTATATACAATAAACTGGTTATAGTTTATGATTGGAAAATGATACAGCAATAATTAATAGGTCATATTAGTATTAATGCCAGGGGAATAAAACGTCCAGTACGAATACAGCCAAAATATATAAAATTATCTTCTGGTTAACAGTTCTGGAACTTAGTCACTATTCCTAAAGTTCTAGGAGAACCATCATCAATAGAGTTAAATCAGGTCTGATGTAATAAAATTACTGACAAATGACATTCGATAATACCCGCGTAATATCTCATATTGGCTAGAGTTGTGGACTCAGTAGTTTTAGGGTGAAACTCTTTCTGTTAATGTCACAGTTTCATACTAGTGAGTATCATTCTAGGACAAAGTACTTGTTCAATGCTGCTGTCAGTCAACAACAAAAGTTCTACTCGTATCTTAGTTTAACTCCACACGCCACTGCTTTTAAATTAATATGAAACTAAACGCTAATAATAAAAGAAATATTGTTGATAAATATACTACTCAGTTGATTATAAAATGTAAATCTTCCAACGCTTGACAGAATCGAAACTATAACATTGAAAAGTCAAATATTCCATTCAAGTTAACTAGTAACAACAAGTAAACGGCTTAGTTTTATGGGCACAAATCAATATTACACAAATCACCCTATTCTGGCTGAAACCGAGCAATATGAAATCATGTCATACATTACTAATTTCAAGTCAATAATCAACAAAACTTCAAAATTCTGTTTCATCTCGAGGAGTGAAATCAGTATCCACAACCATTATTTATTCGCTTACATAGAAGTCTACATCTTTCTATCCAATCTGTAGTATTCAAGAAATCATAAGCATCCTATATTCTATTGTCTATTCTCTGAATTATTCTTTAACACGTGCTCAGTAATAAAATAACTACATATTTATTTTAAGACAAATTTTATAGATAATCACGTGTAGTAGTGATGTATATTAGACAGTTTTTTTTTCTGAAACAGGCATATTTTTAATAAATTAGGAAGTTTTTATATATTCTAAAACTATGTTGAAAGCTACTTATTTCAGATAATGTACTACTAAGTGGATAATAAGTAGTTTGTGACTACTAATGTATATCTCTGAGTTTATATTAAAAGTAATTTTTTTCATTAGGATTTGTAATTCCCTGTTACTTTAATAGGTATTTTGTTATATGGGAATTCAGAGGTCATTCCTTTGATGTTTTTAGCTGATGGATTTTCAGAAATTGAAATGCACTTTCTGAATTTTATTGCTACCTGTAGTACATTAGGCATTGCTTCCTTCTTTGACAAGAATCTTTAGTCCTTAAGAATTCATTGTATAATTCACGGTATTTCGGGGCATAAAATATTTATTTTCACACAGTACCTTAATTTGAAAATATGCTTCTTCACAAAACTGTGTCAAGGAATCAAATCCAAGCAAGATTATGTATATTTAAATTGTTCTTTTGGAGTGAACTAAGATTTCATGATCCATAAAATTGACCCTACTATGAACCAAATAACATCATGCCATTAAACCATGATATAATGACCTATTTCAGTGTTTATTAGGCGAAACCTACACTTCAGCCATGTAGTTCAACATTACAAATAAAAACTATAAACTTAGTAACAGTAATGGCTAAAAACGATGCGTATCATTTTCAAATACGCATCACTGAGCTACTAATCAAATGAAAGAGTTGACTACAGACGCTGAATACAATCAACCTGGTTAACATTTGAAGTGCTATTGACAACTTAAATCATAGTTTAAACTGATTTGAATTTGCGATTGAGCTGTATACTTATTCAATATCATCAGTGAATACCCAGTTTAGACGACCACATTTTCTCAACTGGCAGGCCTGAACACAGTAGCTTAGATGTTATTACAGTGGTGTTTAACACGAAACCAACTAAGTTTCAGTCTCCGTGTGTACATCAACCCTAGAATACACGTATATCTTACTGACGAGTTCCAGTTAGAACGAAATTCACATCCTGAATACTGGTTACAAGTCACAATTCAACTTGGTTTATAGAAGTGAATACAGCTGTGTTGAAGCAGCCTATTTAAGTTATACAAATAATAACACCGAATGATCAAATTTAATCTATAAAAAATCAAATAAATGATACACATATCTTCAACTTATATATATTCACCTCGTTTTAATGAGTTAAGAAATTACGTACGAGTAACTGCTTATAGAAACCCATAGATGAAGTTTGTAGATAGGTAATTCAAAATTTGAATAACTATGTTCTGAAATGTAAGGCAACCATATAGACACTCCAATTATACTCATCTTGCTTCAGAAATTCTCCTGGTTAGATGATCTAGATGTCTAGTCTTCGATTAACCATAGTTATACAATCTCTCTAAATTATGTAAGTTATTCTTATGAATCGAAAATCGTTAGTCATATATGTTTATTTTGAAATAATTTTATTTCTATCTTAAATTCCAGAATAGAAAAAATATAATATCTAACAAGACTTACATGTTCCCGTGATATCATTGGATAGAGATCTCAAGAAGCATTCGTATCCGCTTGAAGACACCAAGCTTCTTTGACGAAAATAGTCAAACTATTTACTTTGACAAATTATATAATACCTCATCATTTGGCTAACCTCTACAGCAATCGGTCTCATCATGCATGACAGGAAAGCATGATCCGTAGTTAGAACATAGTTAACAACAAACCAATTGAACTTGATGAAAAGCCCCTGGAAGATGTGGAAGCTTTTACATACCTGAACGATATCATCGATAAACAGGGAGGGTCTGATGCAGATTTAAAGACTTAGGATGATAAGGCATGACAACGACACCATTTGTACAAGTATTTACAAACAGCAGTCTACGCAAGGTACTTCGGATCCGTTGATCAAACATCATCAACAACAACCTACAGTGGTAAAGGACAAACCAACTAACTTTTAACTGTTGAAGATATTAGAAATAGACACTGATGGTGTATAGGACATACATTCAGAAAATCATAAAAATGCATCAAAGACGATCACTAACTTAGAATGTTCAATGAAGAAGTAAAAGTGGGAGACCAAAGAACACACTGGGCCAGGAATTGAAGGCATACAAGAAAAGAATGAACAGGATGTGGGAATAAGTGTAAAGAAGCTATGATGACAAAGTTGGTTGGAGAATGCTGGTCGGTAGCCCATGGTCTACTTATGGTAATAGGCACCAACTGATCGATTGACTGACTGATCGTCACTGATCCACATTCTGTGATTTTTGTTAGTACTGATTTTGGAATTTAGTAAGTGATCAGGATAAAGATATTTCAGTAATAATTTGACGGAGAGGTAAAGAGATTAAATAAGAACACAAAGTTTGCATTAAGTTACAGACAGTATCAAATTTCATTAAAAAATAATTACATAGTAGGTAATTTCTTTATCATCTGTCAAGTATAACTGTCTGCTTCTTTTTCCGAGAAAAGAAATAAAACTAAATGTGTGTCTACAATTTGATGCCGAATGCAAAATTATAGTTAGCGGGAATTTACTAACCTAGGTCAAATGATTCTGACATATGTCACTAAGGTAACGTCTTTCATAGTATAGGTGAGTGATAAGACTTGAATTCCTACAAGGGGAAAAGAGTTGAGACAGGCTACTAGATACTTTGGTGAAACCCTTAGAAGCTCTGAAAAAGCTGTAGACATTCCGTTTAATTGTCGTTCCATAGAACCTTCCAGAATGGTAAAGTGGAGTGTTCCGATTTGATTATAGCTGAAATTTGTTGCTTACGAATTAGATAAATGTAATAATGATTTCGTTTTCACAAAAAAAAACTAGAAGAATCAGAGCAATTTAAACCATATTTTACACTTATTGCAGTAAGTATTCGTTCTTACATTTTTTTCGTCTTCTGATTTTCAACTTGGAGAATTCAAGGTATTCGAGTGCTAAAGTTATTATATTCTGAGTATAGTCAGAAATCAAGTGCAAGATATATCAATCAGCTTCTCTTTGATTACTTTTATACTTTGTTGACGAATATCAACAAACATGAAATCTATACAGTCCAGCAGGATTTCTTCCTTACTTCTTCCAACTACTTATCATTGTTGAACAGGTTATTGTATTGAACACTCAGTATATTCTTTTATAAATACATATAAGAAGTCAATATTTTCCATTCATTGATTTCGTTGTAATCATTGTGCTAATAAAAATCAATTTTTACACTATCAAATACAAATTTATATGACATAACAACAGTAATCATCTATTATTTAATTTGTATTGTGACTGGCAAGTGAAATCCAGGACGCGCGTTTCGTCCTATTTGGGACTCATCGGCTGGATGTACCTGCATCCCAAGGATACACATATAGCAACAGTGACTGACCAGCTTCAGTCTATAACAAATCAATGGGAATATACAAATTCATCCTACTAGTAATCATCTAATTCATTTTCATGTAGACAATAAGTAGAATGCGACATTACACTCATCTAATATTCTTATAAATGAGTATACTGTAATTATTTATTACATGAATTGTATATTATTATTACTAGTCAATCAGTTATAAGAAAGTAGTAGTTAAAGAGTTGAAATGATATGAACAGTTGATTAATTAAAATTTATTTCCCTTTTTTTTTATTTTTTAATTTTTTTTTTATTAAACGGAAAACACCCATTAACTTAGAAAAACAAAACAAGAATTTCATTTTGGGAGGAGATTTTACTTTTCCACAATTTCAATTTTCATATCTTTACAATCACTTAGATAGATATAGGTAGTAACAATGAAATCTAGTAACAAATAATTGAACATAGTAACAAATATTAAAATTAGATAATGTTATTGTTATTTAGATGATTCTAATGAAGAGAAGAATCTTTACGATCCAGTTAACTAAACACTAATATTGGAAGTTCAGAATAGAGATGTGTTATGTAAGGCGATTAATGTAGAGAATAACTAACTTCCAGAATTATATTTTAGAAAGGTTATTACAATTAGTTTATTTATGTGTGTAAAGTCAACATTTTATTCCTGTGTCATTATTATGTCCTTTGTGTCCTATTCTCCCGTTTAGTACATTTACTGTTAGTATATCATCTCTTATTTATGAACTACAGTTAATTAATTATGTACACTTTACTTCTATTCACTACCACTATCTTCCTAGTTTTGTAATGATTTGTCCAGTTGATTCATTGTGTTGTGTTCTTCCTATTCTGGTCTGAGTTTAAGTGAACATCGGGCAGATAAACGGAGATCGACTAGGAACTCACTTTTGTTTGTTATTGTAATTTTGTGCGCACAAGGGTACATCAATATATTGGTCGTACACAGTCTTAAATAGTTTGGTGACGTCATAACAATAAGATGATCCAAGGCAAGTAATCGAATTCAAAGTAAGAACCGGCTACGGATATTATACTCAGTAGGATTGTAAATGTTATCAAAAATACAGTTTTTACAGTCACGCTGAAAATTATGTTTTAAAGTAGACACTTGTGAATAACTTGAAGGACAAATCATCATAAATAGACTTATTCCACATGTTTCTATCAATTCACTAGTTTCTGTGAAGTAAGATATATTCACCGTTTGATGTGAATGTTGTCCAAGAGAATCCACGAATATTATGCAGAATGACTATAGAAAGGCAAAATAGGTAGCATCAGAAGATCCATTATAAAACATCTTGAGATTATTGGCTACTTAATCAACTCAGAATCTTCGTTCAAAGTTATCTACATGGTCAACAGGAATCTACCAAAGCAAAAATTGTGTGTAGTAAAGGAACTTGTTCAGCCTTTGGTCCTGTCATGAACTTGAACTGAAATCTTTACATATTATCTCTTAGATCATGAGTTTCTTCTATTTCGGTGTTACTTTGTTTATTTCTTACATGTTGTCTTTTTCGTCTATCTCTCTGACAGTCTGAGTGATAAAATCACTTTACTAGCTCTTATTTCCATCAGCATCTATGACATGTTCCACTTTCAGATTTATCTTATTACGTAACCAAACTCCTATTATTATTACTTTTGATCTACTTAGCTCGATATCTCTATTTCAGTATTATTGCTTAGCTAACTTGATTTCGAAGATTCTTCTCTTCAGCAGAATAATCTAAATAATAGCAACATTATGTATTTTTGATATTTGTTACTATGTTTGATTATTCGTGGTTATTACTTTAAATAACACCTCATACCTGTCGTTGCTATGTATTATCAGTTGTTATGGTAGGATATGGAAATGAAATCATCGAAAAGGGTTCGTCTCTAAACGAAATTATTATTTTTTTTTTAACAAACTGAACGGCCAACTGATGAACATTGAAAAGAGTCCGAAATATAATGATCATCCACGAAAATTCAATAAATGCAGGATACTTTAGAGCAAACTATTGGAACTATCTATTACATTTAGTGAAATATTCATCTTTATCCATCACAACATGAAATGTGATGATATTACACGAACAAACAGTTTATCACTTGCTTACTTACTTACTTACGCCTGTTACCCCTCTCGGAGGAGCGTAGGCCGCTCACCAGTATTCTCCATTCAACTCTGTCCTAAGCAATCCTTTCCAGCTGTCTTCAGTTACTGTTCTTCCTTTTTATGTCTGCTTCCAGTTCTCGATGCTGGGTGTTCTTTGGCCTTCCTCTTTTCCGTTTTCCAACAGAATTCCAAGTTAGTGCTTGTCGCGTGATACAGTCTGATGATTTCCGCAATGTATGTCCTATCCATTTCCAACGTCGTTCTCTGATTTCCTCTTCAGCTAACCAGATTAAAAAAACTTAACCATTTAAATTCTGCCCTGAAAGTAGAAGGAATCTATATGACGCTTCATGATGAAGGCCGAGTTTATCACATACAATTAATAATTCATGACTACATCAAACTAACAAAGGGGATCATCATACTTGCTTGATTCTCTAATTGTCTTCAACATTTAATATCCTAGGCCTGTATGAACAATACTGTAAGAGATAGATTACTTAGTCATTTACTCCTAATATTAATAATAATTATTATTAATTGAGGAATAGGAGAGGGGTATGGGAAATCTATTAACTTGGATAATAAAGCCTTTATTCTAACTTAGTTGAACAATATTCCCCTGTGCAATCACTAAAAATTATGCTTCACTGTTTTACTTTTATAATTAGTTAAAGTGTATCGAATAAAAGAATATGAATAGACTCATAAGAAGTACTACTTAATTAGTATAATTAGTAATATAAAAACATAGAAGGTGAGGAAATATTTGAATTATAACATAAAACTCATTTCATTATTATTAGTTATTACTAACAAAGTTACTAACATTGTAATAATTAATTCATCTACAAGCAATTAAGAATTTTATTTTCCTAAGCATTAATTCCGTAGTCATTAATCATCTTGAGATTTATATTTCGAGCCTGCAAGCATGTGCCATGTAGCTATTTTATTTTGATTGGTTGGTAAAACTTACGTTGTACATAATCTTATTCTATTAGGATTTGCGTACTATGATTGGTAAGGGGTGGGTCAAATTAGAGAAACAATTAAGTGATAACTGTACAATACTAAACATATCCAATGAGAATACTCATGTAGTCATAAAATACAAACCCATCTGATAGTATGGCTTGATTTGCATTGCAGCTGACAAGTTAAATCTAGGACACGTGTTTCGTCATATTAGAGATTCATCAGCTAGATGGGCCTGCATTGCAGTATTGATGTTCACGGTAGGACTCGAACTCATTTCGTTTCGTTCCAAGCGCCATCGCATTCACCTCCAGCTTACTAAGTCTAACCAGTCACGCTTGTGTAACGGATATGTATATACAATTAGAATGTATTCCGATTTTCCGAAACGAACTGAGTTTCAGCCCCGTTGTGAACATCAACAGGTAAATTCAGCTAACAAGTTCCGGAAAGGACGAAACACGAGTCCTGGATTCCGTTTTACAGCCACAATTTAAATAAAACAATGCTTGTAAACCATCACTATATCGAGGTAATTTGCTCAGAATGCACAGATGACAACAGAAACTGATCATCTCCAGTCCATAACAAATCGACGAGAAGATCCAAATACATTTCCAATGAAGTAGTTTATGCAGGCAATGCATAAACATACCAACGAATGAAATGTTATTTACACAATCTATTTCTAATATTTTTGCATCATTAACATATTGTTTTCAATAATAAGGTGTGGTTATAACACTGAGATACTATTTTAATGTTATTATTATGATTATTATTTCTATTGTTATTACTGTAACAACTTCTAACTGCTAATATGCTATCTATGCAAAATTATCTAATTGAAAAATTATGTGAAATAATTTCAATATTCTAATATATTTACTACGGTAAACATTTCGAATAGGCAGTTAGTAATAATCAAGAACAATTCTATTATGAATATACTAGTTGTATGCAGCATAATCAGAAGCGTTGAAAGGCGTGAGTGAAGAACAGAAGAAAAAGTAGTAAATTACCTGTTATCCTCCAGGTTTTTTAAACAATATTTTTATGTTTTGTTGAACTTAAAGGTTTGTATACATGACAAACTACTAAAAAAGCTAAATATTTTCATCTAAAATATAACCTGTCATAACCAATTGTTAGGACAGTCGATCAGCCGATTTACACCTACTAAGTGCTACTGTAATTTCGTGGAATATTCAAAATGTCTATAAAGTCATTATGTTTTATTAAAGTTGAATTCTGAATTCCTATTGGATGTACTTATCTTCTGGTGCTGATAAGTAAACTATTATAAATCATTTCATATACATACACATAAATTAATTCACATTCGAATTGAGATTGAATTTAAGTAGCTTTAGCTTCAAGTACTCAACTCATTTATTGAGTGAATAAGTTAAAAATATATATTCCTATGTACGACCTGCGAGAATTCAAAACTGGGATGTGGGGACATTCAACTTACAAGCTTCAGATAAGGTGAAATTCATTCCCTAGATTTTGCTCTTAGTTTCAACTTGAATTTACTGGAACTTGCAACTCAACGGAAACGCCAAATCAATCCTCTAAGAAAGTGTATACTCTTATAAGGACTGATTAATTTCACTCCATTACTTTAAAACTGAAAATGACAAACATAGAAACAATTCCAAGATTTCTAATGAGTGACCAGTGAAGTTTACCCAAATCGAGCATGGGACAAATATCATTAAATGCATTGGATGATAATCTTACATTGGTTCAATCTAATTAACGTCATGAATGAAGTGTTTAGGATAGGATATTAGTTATTTACTTGTTATGTGTTCTCCACGAGGCCTGAAGGCTTTGGGTTTGATTAACTGTGTTCTGAAATTCTATACAAAGAAAAAATAGATGTCCATTACTTCCTAGTTATCAAAGACTGTTTAATTAAAGTTAGTTCTTAATGCAATACAACAAGATTATTTAAGAGTTCATTATAATGCCAGTTTCTATGTTAATTTGTGCAGCCGTAACTAATTTTTTAAGATTCTCGCTATGAAAATAACAAAATAGTGTAAATATAATTTAAAGTTATTTATAACATTCAGTGTAATGATATACCTTAAAAAAGAAAGTAAAATTTTGTTGGGTATTTTTCACATTACATGGAATTTGGTTACAGTTACTAGATCTCCACTTGGAAAGTTAAAGAATAACGGGGGATCTTACATATACATATATACCATATACGACATGGTTGTTTTACACACATCACCATGGCAGAGACTATAGCCACCCTATTTGTTTACTTCATTATGAAAGCAAACTCCTCATTTTTTAATATCGTCGTCTTCTGAGTGTAGATAATTGTTATGATGCTAGAAATTTTGGGTTGGTTGACCGAGTGCCAATTACTTGTACCTAGTCGATAATTTCGCGTCTGCCCTATGTCCACTTAGTCCCAAGCCGGAATAAGAAGAACACAAGCGGATAGACCAACCAGACAGAATCGAATTATATTTCATATATTCGTTTATATACATATCAAACCAGACCACACAGTCAATCAATTAGGAAATTAATCTTAATACAGAACTAAAGAAATAGTGGCAGTGAATAGGGACAACTTGTACACAACCAATCAACTGTAGTTCATTTTAAGAGACAGTATATTAAGAATAAATATACTAATCGGGAGGATAGGATAAGAGGAATGTAACAGTCATAGAAACAAAATGTTTACATTACCCACAATTAGAATAATTGCAAATAGTGTTCTAAAACACAGTACTGACAGTTTGTTACTCTTCTTTAGTGGTCCGGCATAACAATAATGGCATATGTAGTTTAAGATAAGCTGATAATGACTGTACACTGAAATTCTACCTTTAGACTCTTAAATAATACGCCTATCTTTGATTTAGAACTTACTGTACAACATCTTCCATCAGATGTAATAGTCTATGTTCAGGAAAGTTTATCAACTCAGTATAATACTGTTGAAAGCTTCACAATGTAATGTAGTTTCACAAAAAATTGTATTCGAATTGATTAGATCATCCACTGAGTTTTGTGATGTAAACCACTGTATAAAGAACTAGGCCTACTGATAAGCTAGGGACAATAGTTAGAAAATAATTTTTCTATTACTCACTTTAGTGTAACTAGTGAGTAAATAAAATGCCTCAACTTATTTAGGCTTCATGAACTAGTACTAAACACATTAATGATATCAATGATTTACTGGAATATCTAGCCCACTGTCATCATATCTGTACTATTGATATAACTAATAATTGAACTGTAATAGATGTTCTGTTCAAGTTCTTAGTTCACTAAGCATAATTACTATACTGTATTCATATGCTGTATGCAGTCATTAACGGAATAAAAATACAAAACCTTATAGAAGGAGTTTTAAATTGTTACAATGATGTTGACCTTTTTTATGAATTGTAGGGTTTTATCTTCGTAGATGTCATTAGTACAAATTTCAAATAAGTCAGCTATTTGAACTAATCTACTGGTTACTTATCGAATGTAGTACTGTTGAGTTCCATGGTTTTGCATGAAATAGATGATAATAATGTTGTCAAGGACTATGATGAAACTTTCAAAACTTTGATCAAGGAATTTAACGAAGTAAAAAAATTAATCAACCATAGATGTAAGTCTTCTCCATCATTTTAATAAATAGAGTATTATCTCAGAACCAAATTTGATCAGCTGCTTCAAATAGTAAATAAATTTTATACAAAAATATTACTTGAGATTTAGATTAACAACATGTCTGTCGTGGTCCACAAATAATCATGTTACATTCAAATGTCATACAGATTGTTAAATTTGAACTTATACGTACCAAACTGAACTTAGTGCCTCAACTACTGACAGATGAGATAGATGAAACAACTTGTTATTGCCGATTTTACAAACGCATCAAGGAGTAACAACGTGGCGGCAATTGCATTGACTTATAACGGTTTATGTTACAAAATTCAGTCAGTTCGCGACATTACACTGAGTCTCCTTCTAAGACACATCAACTGATCAGTGTCTAACTGTTATTAATTGAAGGTCAGTCCGTAAGGTAAAATAAACTCAATGATCTCTGCAACATTAAATATTAGTAGCAATCATCTTTTGCTTATTTATTAGTGTACAAGATAAACATTCTCCGCAAGTTCTGAAGTTCTTAGGTCCAATCACTGATGGAGTTATAGAGGGAGACCGGTATGTGAATCTCACATCGCAAAATATCAATTGTTTAATGTTTTCCAGCTTTTATTTTTTTGTCTAACTAACATCAGATCGTGATGTAAATCTTCAGTTATATCTTGTTTCTCAGCATTCGATAGTGAAGTATACAACGTCAAAGAGAATGACCTAACCTTTCCTATTTACCATCGTAAGTATTATTCTTCGTTGACTAATTAGAATTAAGGAATAATATCTGAATCATAATACACTGAATTTCTGTATTAATAAATTCTTGTAATCATTTTATTAGCGAAAAGTCTGCTTAACAACTGGCTTTTGACATCAATATTATCATCCTTCTGTAAAAAATTTTTAACTTCAACCGATTCACGAATTAAAAGTTTATTTACTTCTCATTGAACTACATTGCTTCTATGGACTGATTATGTTACTAACTGAATTTTCGAACTAAGTAGAATCTTCTCTCTTGAAATCTGACTACTTTAACGTTGAACTATTCGTCCATTGAGGATACATTAAATTTGGATTCTAAGTAAATATTTACCAAAACATTTGTTAATTGTTTTACATGTCATTCTAATATACGGAAAATTTCTATTGTAACATAAGAAGAAATAATTGGGTTCAATGAAAAGATCCATTACGGTGATCGTCATTTCCAGAGTCTTACGATTGCATGTATCTAAGATTTTTCTAAAGTGGGAGTAGTCAACATAAAGCATTGGACCTTGGTTTTGAGCCATTTGGTATTCGTCAGCAAGGTATGCTCGCAATCTTGGAGGGAAGCTTAGTCCTCATCAAATCACCCAGTATTATAGCTTGCAGACGTTGCCACTGAGCTATTTGGGATGTGACAAACTTTTTAAAGGATAATGATGTATACATTGGTTGATCACCGTATAGTCACCAATTTTTTTATCAAGTCCTATATAGTGCTTATAGAATATTATAGATCCAAATGTAATGTAGCCACTAATTTTAGTGACTCCACATTACTGACACTAAATAGGGATGGAAAGTCGATCATTTAAATGAAGGACTAGTTAAACATCAAACTGATCACTATACAGTAGTAGTGAACACTTAAAATAGCTTCATCAAACAGATTTGCTGGCTGACACTAAAATATTTCTATTTTATCTTTCCTATAATTTTATGAGATAAATCCTAATTGTCATGTTTTACGACTCATGACCGATGACCACGTAAGTTGGATTCACTTTAAGCCTCGTCGCCAATTGTTATGTATGGTGAAAATACAAATGCCCTTGATGATTGCTAATCATTGTACAGACACGTCCGCCCCGCAACTACCAATCCCCCCAAGCCAAAATAGAGAAAAACAACGATCGATGAGCCCAACAGACAGAATAGGATAGGATCAAATTATATATCAATAATGCCTTTACATATACAGAAAATTAGACCACACAGCGAACCAATTATTAAAACTAACATTAATACAGAACTAAGGAAATAGTGATACTGAATAGGCACAACTTGTACACAACTAATTAACTGTAGTCCATAATAAGAGACAATATAATAACAGTAAATATGCTAAACGGGAGGATAGGGTAATAGGAACATAACAATAATATAAATGTAATGTTTGCACTACTCACGATCAGAATAAATGAATTAGTTCTCAAAAACACACTTCTAGAAGTTTTTCACTCTTCTTTAGTGGTACGACATAACACTAATGTTTTACTTCGGTGAAGCAATTCATTGGAAATTATGTAACTTGTTTTAAATCGATCATACAACAAATACACATTTGAGTAGAGTAACCAAATAGACAAATTAATTCTGAAGTTTTTTTTCTAAGCTGTATTCGATTCTTTCATTTTCGAATTGTAGTTCATAACAAGACAACAGTAATGGAAAAAAACTTATTTTCTTTATTGAATAATCGTCTTAAATATTAATTCAATTTTATCACGCAAAAGTAATGAAAAAAGTCTTAGAGAATGGAATACTACTTGTATTATTTGTTTTTTTTCTTAGAAATATTATTGATTTTTATGTTTCAGATGGCTAACTATATAGTGATACAATTTACTAGGAACTATTTGTTATGCTTGATTTTATTAAATAGTCGTCATAATGCTGATTACATGAAAATATGATTGCATAATTCACTGATCAATCAATCAATCAATGCCTGTTACTCCATGTAGACCATAGGCCGCCTACTAGTATTCTCCAACTAACTCTGTCCCGAGCTATCATTTACAGCTCTTCCCAAGAGCTCTTCATTTTCTTCATATCTGTCTCCGATTCCCGACGCAATGTGTTCCTGAGTCTTCCTCTTTTCCCTCAACCTTCATTATTAATTGTTAATGCTTGTCTTGTGACACAATCTGATGGTTTCCTCAGTGTGTGTCTTACCCAACTCCAGCATCTTTTCCTAATTTCTTCCTCGGCTGGTAATTAATTTGTTCTCTGTCATAGTAGGTCGTTGTCGATGGTATCTGGCCAACGGATCTAAAGTATTTTACGCAGACAATTGTTTATAAATACTTATATCTTTTGAATGATGCTTTTCGTAGTTCTCTGTGCAGGTATCAGCTACATACAACAGAACCGCCTTCACATATGTATTGAAAATTCAAACTTTGATGTTGGCTGACAGTTGAATTGAGTTCCAGAGGTTTTTCAGTTGTAAAACTGCTGCTCTTGCCTTTCCAATTCGCGTCTTCATATCTGCCACAGATCAGACTTTCCTTGTTTATCGATGATGCTGCTGAAGTATGTAAAGGATTCTACATCTTCCTGAATTTCTCCGTCAAGTGAAATTGGGTTAGTGTTGGTTGTTTTGCATCGGGGGATTTTGACATAATTCACTGAACTAGCTTATAATTAGGTGTAATTAATGGAATTCCTAGTATAATATGCATTAACGATGCAATTTACTGAATTTATTATTTGGAATATGAAAATGATGCTTAAGGTGATTGTTCATTTGAGTTTAAAGGTATGTATATGTTAGGATTCTATTGAGAAGTAGATTTGTTTAGTAAAGTGTATAACTACTTGTTTAAGTTATCCCTACTTTCAACAGAAATCAATAATTGAATTTCATTATTATGCATTTGTATGATTAGAAACTAACTACTGCTAAACAATTATAAATAAAATCTGTGAATGGTATACAATTCTAATTCACTCACGAATTGTAATTTGGTGTTGTGAGGATTGTTGAATTTGACATTCTTATCATGAACTGATCAGAGTTAGATAACCATTGAAAACCGGGAAGCATTAAACAGTTATTTCATCTTAGCACTGAATACCACATCAGTACATATTCATGACCTGATCATAGAATTAAGCCCAAGATATTAAGGTATTTTCTGAAGACACTAAACTGTTAGACCACCGAGATAGTATAAGATAATCGATATTCCTAACTTCAGTTAAGTCGTGACATATTTCGCCTGTTCCTCAAATGACTTAAGTTCGTAACTACCATACAGTCAATATGACTGAGCTCCACTAATCGCATCCTTGCACTGGAGCTCGGAAAATTACCATCCATATAAAGCTAGTTGTTACTGAGCACACTGCTGACTAGTGTAGTTCAAGCCAGTTTTTGACGTCAAATACAAGCACAGTTTCTCACTATCAAGTACTTAGATTTAGTGTTGTAACCTGAATAGTTGAAAACAAAATCTATTCTCGTTATAGTTAGAAATATGTGACTAAATATACCGATTACGGTTTGGGCTTACAAAGTTTAAGAGTAACAATTCCTACTACCACCACCACCACACTAACAAATAATACTACAGCTACTATCAGGTCTGCTCACGTTATACATGTTACTACCTACTACTTGGAGTAAACAACAATTAGCATGTTTGCAACGCTGTTTTTATTGTCTAGAAAATTTACATTCACAATACCTGAATGGTAATGTTGTAATGTGGTTCTATCTTTTAAATGAAAATTTCTAAACAACTGTCTGTTAAAGACATGGCTTTAACGATAGCTTACTTCAGACAATCGTACTGATTACCGTTAGGAGGTGTTAATAATAGATTGAACACCTGGTCTGCAACGTTATCAGGAGGGACGGCAATAGCTTAACAATATATATTTTTATATGTGATGTTTTCAAAATAACAACTTTCTAAACGTATAAACCATCGATAGACTTAAATGGAGACATGACATCGCTGTAAGCTAACTTGTTGTCAACATGAGTAGTAATGTCGTGTTATTAGAGGACATGATAATATACGAAATAGTAAATGATAATAAAATATAAATGGATGTAAAAGAAATCATTGGAAAGATAAATACGAAATATTAAGCGATTATGACTATAAATGACCTACTTAATGCTCCAATAAATGTACATGACAAATGAAACCAGATGATTAATTATTCAGTTAATGTTACAGAAAATAATTAAATTCACCGTTAATATAGTTGTTGCAATCATGTTCGGTTATGTTTATAAACCTTGTTCAACAATAATGTTTACGAATATGCATTTTTTTTTCTAACTAGAAATGGGAATAAGGTTGATGAGGGAGGAAATAAAGAGTGATTCTCGATAGTTAAGCGCTTTTATAAACCTCTCCCGCCATCGTCTACTTCACTTCTTTATTACAGACGGATTTTCCCCCTCCCCCTACATTCCAGATTTATTTACCGTTTTAACGAATTTAGAGTCATATATTAAAACAATTCTAGACACACGTATATCATTTGTTCACAGGTAAACAACAAAAATCTACTAACTATAGTAAGGAAAGATTGAACTGTAATAGCATGAGTTCCAGAATATAACGAATATGAACGAAGTTTACTTTAGCATAATGTAAAATAAGCGTACATAAGAGCATGACAAAATATGTTCATTTCAACTATCTCCAATTTGCGTTTGTTCTGTCAGTTGTAAATTCTAAAAGTGAAGAAATTACAGTCAATTTATGTAGGTTCGTAAAACTTATACTTAAATTAGTACATTAAGTTAAGTAACATTGTCTATGAAATGAGTGTACGAGAACTCACAGTTGGTCGGTTATCATTTGACAAAGGTTTAGCGGCTGCCTAAGGTTAGCATAAAAGAATCGACATTTATCGTACTGTTAATTACGACAACGAATATTAAAGTACTTCAAATTATGAAATACAACAACTGCTTCGCTCCAAACTTTCGCGAAAGTATGATTTCGTTGCTGAGAGAATTTCAACAGTAATATCATTCTCTTTTTTCTCAAGTCCAATGAAATAAGATATCATAGTAGCTGGAAATAAGAGAGTTAATCATTTATATACCTAAACTATATTAATTTATAAAATTCATAGATGGAGATAGGAATTTTTTATCGTTGTTTCAATGGTTGTGTATCATTCCGCTCCTATCTCCGGGATACGGATGTAGTTCATGAGAACTCACAAAGCTGATTTGATATAGTTCGATATTTTCGCCATAAATTCTGAGCACTACAATGTTTAAAACAATAATACATACCTATAATTACATTCCTGAAATGTTAATCATTCAAGTAACAACTTCTACTCAGTTACCTACGGTAACTTAGAATGACAGTTATCAGTCGATATTGTTATCAACTTCTTACTTCTATTTTCTGCCGTATGATATAATGAAAACAAAATGGGAGATCATTTTAGTATTCTCAGTTATTGAATCTACAAATAATTGTTTTATAGTATAGGCTTTCTTAATGTTTATGTTAGCAGCAAACTTCATTACAGTTTTTAAATTCGACTGTAATTCTGGCTCACTAGCTGGTTACCTTAAGAACGAAGCTATTATTACCTTTTTTTGACTCCTCTCATGGAGAAGTCATGCTTCTCTATTGACTTTGGCATAGCTTTAAAATCTAACAAGTTTTCTTACGAATCCAGTTAGTTCTGAGATAGAATCAGCAAAATAAAAAAGGAAGTCAACTTACCTTATTCACGAAGCTCAGTACATTTCAATAACTTCAAGGAATGGTTAACTTCGACGTCCATTAATTGGTGTTGTGGTATGTCTTTAAACATACATGCCTCTTTTAACAGCCTCCAATTACAGGAAATCATCAACAGTTCTTCACCTATAACGCTAACCAAGCAAAAATAAGTTGCAACATTTTATTTACATATCTAGTACTTTATCTGACAAACTGTTACTCAAAAGTGTATAATAAAAGAATTATAACTTTATAGTTAGTCGTAGAAACTGATGTACGTTTACAAGGAATTGATGTTAAAAACAGCCATGTTGTTTGTAACTGACTGTGGAACCACGAAATATCCCAATATTGGCTGACGAGGTCAGTTGACTGAAGAAATCTCTTGGATCTTTGTATGGTCTTGTTATCCTCTATTTGTGAAATTAGCTCTGGTTTTCCGTTGGCAATAACTAAGTCGTCAGGAGTTAATAGTAAATCCTCGAAAATTGATGGCGATTACTGCTCGTTTATTTCTAATTTCTTAGGCCTTATGGATCTATTGAGTGTTCTTTCTAGGTATATTTTTTCGAAAAACTTTTGTGATGCCTGCTTTCCCATACGAATCCAGAGTGTATGGATCTCAGTATTCTACTCATTGTTGATTCAAATGGAAATAATGAAAAACAGATTCAGTGTTCCATGATGTTCAGAGTAATCTCCGATATGCTGAACGAAATGGATGTTGTAATTCGGATGTTTAATTTCTTGGCACTTCCTAATTCAATAACAGAATTCTTCTGCTTGATCACGGTAACTGATATGCACTGATGGTAATACTTCGGATATGACAAGTTTACAGTTAATGATATTTGATGAAAATTAAAGTGCATAAATGGACACAGTACTTCTTCTAAGATGACTTGGCCTAAGTAGAGCAGGAATAGTCTGCACTTGGCAACTTTCCATTAAGAAACTTCTTGCAAAGAACGCCACTTCCTCTAAAATCTAGTTGGCGTTCCGCTTTCACGTAATAACAGCTTATTTTGTTGACCTAATCTGTTTACATCTAGGTCCATTCACAAGTTAACTATCTTCTTCATGACGCCCAAATATACTAAGTCCATTGGGTTTAATGAGAAATCATTTAACATATACATTGGTAAGCTTTGAAATGAATATGTTGAATGGCCGTAAATAACTTGTAATCAACTCCGAAGATTAGCGTTATCCTTCTTTGTTCATGTTCTGTTTGAGAAAACTATTCTGTTGTTTACTCTTAATCTGACAACCGAACATTTTCCACGGGCTGAAGTGTCACTGTTTCCAATGGCTTTCTTAACATCCAATTTGGCTAGAGTACCAAATATGACTGATACTACAGTGAAAAATATGCGTTTACACACCATGTCTACTTCCATACCCTTGGCACACAGATCTTGTATCTCTGTAATGAAATCATTCAAACATATCCGTTGTGTCACAGGGCTTTCTGGCCGCACCATACATTTCAGCAATGTAGACGTCGCTTGTAAAGGAAAGCATGTACGTACTAATATGAGTCACAGTTGATGACATGAGTTTTTCGAAACTGACAAGCCCTTACAGTTAAGCTAACAGTATACATGCTGCATAGGATTGCAACTTAACCAACATCCAATAAAACAGATTAGATTCGTTGTTAGTTTACTGTTATGATAAATTTATTAACCAATAAGCTTACTAAATCAACTACCATTGTTTCTTAGGACGTTTCTGACACTCCTTGGTAAATGTGTGGTTATGTGACTAAACAGGGTGAGACTCTTATCATTGTCCTTAGCTGTTAGATTGATTGCCAATACCATTATTATTATTATCTCAGTATACAACTGAAGGAATTTTCAGCTATTACAAACACCTGATAAAACTCATGTCATCATTTATACGAAAGGCTTTATTATTTAGGTATGAAGGCAATAATACTAGCAGCAGATATTCAAGGCTTTCAGGGGACAGCTTACTTGACGCAAGTGACTTCAACAATAATTGATGTATACGTTTTACCTAAATCTGTAGATACTACTAAATTATATTATTCCCTTACTGTTAGTGGGAGACTGGGTGACATCCAGATTCACTGAAATGATACTGTAGAAATAAAACTAAACCAGTCGGCACTTTATTCCGTCTGTGGATATTGGATCGATGATAAAAGATGATTTAGTATCTTCCTTGTTCCGTTCGATTTGATATTTGATGCTAGGTTAGTAGACTTATTGATACAAAGACGGTATTATGAAAAACACTACTCATTTTCACAGCATACACACGTTAATCCGTAGAAAATTTCTTGAAGATTGTTCATGAAAACACTTAGATATACTTCTGTTACAAAAGAAATTAAGGCATACGTGATTTTTGACAATTTTCCTCATTGTTCATATTATACTGACCGATTCAAGAAGAATAACTAACTTTTGGAATTGCTTTTAGGAGACAATAACATTTATTGGCATGTTCTCCTTGCCCTAACCTCCCACTAGACATATGAACTGTAACCATATCATTTTCATTTCAGCAACAACAACTAATTAACTATGTATCTATTTCATTAGTTCTTAGTCATTCTTCTAGTTCTTTTGTATAATTGCTGTCTTTTTATTAGTCCTATTTGTGGTCAAATTTTGTGCGTGTATAAACGAATAAATGAAATATATTTTGACCAGTTGGTTATTGGCTCACCCGCCATGTGTTCTTCTATCCAGCTTAAATATAAGGACTCATGAGGCAAACGTGCAGGTATAGAAACGACTTTAGTGTCTGGGTTTTCCGGTATGGATTTCTGTCTCCGTATATTATGATAAGCCGCAGTTTATATCACAACACTCTATTTTAATAAATCAAAAACAGTCATTAATAAGTAACATACATTTCAGGTTCTGCTTTATTAATGACGTCAGTTGTAATTTTAGGTCGTGAAACAAGGAAGTAACAACTTTCCCTATATTTCCTCTTTTTTCGCTCTATTCTCTCTCCTTTCCCACCTATATCCTTCTCATACCCTTATTTTCTCCTTTTCCACTTATATCTTCTTTATTTTCTTCTTGGTGTCTACCTTGATTCACCTTTCCACCTGATTTCCTCACTGACTCCTTTATTTACCACTTCATCCCCTTTATTTCCATTTTTGTCAGCTTGGGCTATGTAAGAACATCAACGAAATGTGAATAGTGTTTATGAATAATGATAACAATCTGTTCAGTTTCCGAGTAATCAACCAATACATTTGAAAGTTAAAACTTAAGCCTAGTAGTATAATAATCCCGTTGTGTAAGCGGGAATAAATTATAATCTAGAAGTACTAGTCTAATTGAGTATTCAAATGATATATTCCAAGTATTATAATTTTCTTTTCTCGGTTGGCCAACACTAAAGGTACACTAACAACAATCAACGTATACCAGAAGTCAGAACGAAGTGTAACTGAGACGTTTATTACTTCAACCACTAACGAATGTGGATTCTAAAGTCTATTTTTATACAAATGCAGTAGTCCGACAATATTTAATGTCCCAATATCAATATAATGCATATGCATAGAAAATAGTCAGTTTCATAACTGCTTCAAAATGTAAATGTTGCTGGTATACTACTACTACTTCTACTCCTACTACTACACATACACACACAACAACAACAACTAGTTTTGAAAAGAAAGACTTGGAAATAAAATTAAGCCGATTAAATATGATCATAAAGACATCCATTTAAAAAATTTCGTTTACTTAACCAAAAGCTGATTAAATAACAAACACTGTCAATAGTGATATGTCACAAAATTCGCCGGGTTGTTATACAAAGTCTGTCATAAACAAAATTTTCTGTCATGAATGCATCACAGTCAATATTTGCGTTACTTATCAGATTAAACGATCAAAGTAATCTCTAACCTTTTCCATGTATGTAACACTAATGGCATATTTAGTGATGTATCCATTTATTTAAGGGGTGAATGATGCATATTACAGTGTAATTCTCATTAAAGGTTTTAATGTTAAATGGCTATGAAAATGTTCAGTATAGCGCAGTTCAATATGTTAGATGTGAAATATAGGAATAATAAATGTTCAGATTTGAATTGAGAATCGCACTCTAAGAAACAGAAATTACCTGGCAGATGAATGTGGCAATCAATAAAACTAAGCGTATCAATCATTAGTTATGGAAATGCTTACTCATTTGCTTTTAAGCAGTAGATTTATTTTACCGACTAGCATGCTTTCTAACGTCTGGTAGATTTATAGAAGTCTAAATTAATAATTCCTATGATGATGATACAATTTTGTGAAGATTTGTAGTTTTTTGCCCACGATATCTACACAAAGAGGATGGATAATGCTTTAGGATTTAAAAAGTTAGGTATCACGTTGAAATCTCAGTTTGAACGTGAACAGTCGAATATCATCACATCCGACTGATGAATCCCAAACTGAACAAAACATGTATTCTCAATTTTATGTCTTATTGCTATCCAAATATACTAAATCAAGGTGACAATTTTTCATTTTTGATTTTGATTTGTATAATATGGATTTTTATTACCTTTGAATAACCCGGTTGATTATTATTGACTTCATCTTTGTTATTGTAACCGAATTGATATGAGCAGTCACACAACAATATATGGTATATGGGAAAGTAATAATAATAATAATAATCAGAATGTAATTAATGATACCAGATTTATAAATGGTTAGGGTAAGCTCTTCAAATCATAAGTTCTGAATAAACTTTGGAAAACCGACCACTATGCTAAACATTATTGAGTACACTATTATTGTTTACAACTAATGATTATGATGCATAGTGCATTGGCTAAGCTTTAAAAATGTTAATCATAAGAGGTTAAGATCCTTCTTCTGGAGATGATATAAACTACACATGAATCGTGCAAGTAATCCATTCATCTTCGTGTGAGGTCACAAGTATACAAATATTTGGAATAGTAAGTGAAAAACAAAGATAAATTGGTTCAATATTACAAACTGACTAAAATGAATAACATAGACCAACTGAGGTCGACTAAATGGCTTGAAGGCCAAGTTTTTTGTTCCAAGACTTCATTATTTCTATTCTCATCCAAGCTGTGTTTGTAGTTTTGTACTGGTCAGTAGTCTCATATTAGAACGAACCAGTTGTCCAACGATTCTAAATTTTAAATAAATGACTAACTAGTGTCACTGAGTAACGTAAAACTTTAAAACCAGATAATATTACTACTTATTCAAACAAAAATCACTAGGTAACAGCTATCAAATGTTATAACGATTAATCTCTAAGTTGTAACCAAGAAGTTTCTAGTTGCATATTATGTGATTTGTTTTTGAAATGAGAAAACTACTTATAATTATTGCATTCAGTTGATTGTATACAAGTTAACTGGTTCCTTTTGTTTCATAACTGTATCTATCAAATTATATTGTGTATCTTCTATCAACAAAAATATCACATAATTCGAGATTCTGTTCAAATCAATCATGAATTGCTCAATGAGAAACGAGAATAATTAGAGAAATAAACTGATTCACCTTTGTACTTATTGAAAATTAGATTTTGTTAAAGAATGAAGTAAACATTTTAAGTTGTTACTTTAATTAATAGTATAGAAAATAAATGAATATGCTATGTAAGTAGTATATTTGAAGAATAGAAGCTACAAAGTAAAAACTTCATGCTTTTAATGATCTGTTAGTTACATACTTTTTGTTGAAAAAAAGATCTAATATGAATTCAATGAAGAGTATGAAGATTTAAACACATTTACCCAAATATGAAAAAAAAAGAGAAATATGCTAGAGATAATAATGATTAAGATAAATTGGATGATATTTGCAACAGATGACTACTAATACAATGCAAACGATATCTAGAAAACGCGTTTCGTACGAATTACGACTAGCGCAAATTTAACATATACACTCAGATAATTAGTATAAAAATCTACAACAATTACCAAGGCAATATATATATATATATAATTCATAATTAATATATAATTACTGTAAAGCACTCAGTAGTTTGTAAAAGTGTACAATTGCTGCCCAAAAACAATGCCAGAGGGTAATGTAGTTTTTAATGATTTCTTACAGAATCATATGCATACATTTGGATTCACATCTTAGAGCATATAAAAAATACAATTATTTTATTAGATTTAATGCATTCCAATTTAGATTTATGCAGTTACAATATTGTTTATCATTTCAGTCACATCATTTTAACATTATAAACAACTACCTTCAAAACAGAATACGATTTTGAATAATTCAAGTACGACAACATATGCAGAATACTTTGAATTCAATGTATTTCACTGTATTCTCATCAGCTACATACAGGCTACTGATTCCTAGATAATTCAACTCATTTATACACATGTTGATTTTGTTAATTGAATTGTTGGACAGACAATGTTAGATTGTCTAGGTCGTGCAAATGTACAATACAAATTGTCCAATTTATTTCTATGTAATCTAACCTTCACATCATACAATAAAGTAGTGTTTGAATGTCATTTTCAATCTTAAAACTCCTCACAAACTACAAATATAGGTTGGATTACTGATTCATTGACATGCCTCATCAAACAGTAACTACCAGACAAATCCATATTCTTGTAAATATGAGGATGGATTTAGGCGATTCATTCATCTGAATGAGTCACATGAATTGTTGACAAATGTCCGTATGTTGCAGAGAAAATTCATCTCTTACATTGTTGCATAATAAGATATGAGATCTCGTAATAATCAAAATTAAGATCAATTTCATGAATATCTAGTCATTCAGCACTCATCAACATCTACTGATAGAGTTTTAGTGTGTTAACCATTCTAAGATATCTGATATTGCATACGTTGTACTTCAATTTTAGGTGGTATGTGGTCGTTGACAGAACACTACGAATGTAATATAAATGTAAATCAGCGATCGTTGTGGAGACCTATCATCACAGTCCTAGGTGTTACCTATAAACCAAGTCAACGCACAAGTGAGATACTTACATCAATTGTTCAGTAGAAATACCTCAGAATATGAGGCTGGATTATGCGAATTCCATAAAGACAAGCATCATTAGTTGGACCAAGTTTACTGGTAAACATTACTGATGAATGTCCATTGGTATGCAATAAATGTTTGGGTTACACAGTCGTATATATTCAGAAACAATATGAAATTCTATTGTACCAATCTTATTTACGGAAATCTAGATAGCTCGGAGATTGTAGTCACCTAATGTAGACTTCATTATTATTTCTGTACAAGTCTAATAAACATCGTTTACAGCATGAAATTCATTGTATTTAATGTTGTGATGTAACCATTAACTTAGTAAAAATCACGTGATAATTTAGTCTCGTCTATCACAAATTACAGATAATGTTTTGTCACATTCGATAAACGTTTCTTTTATTATTTTCAGTTTCAGCTTACATTATCATGTTGTCATTGTTTCAAACTTGTTTCATTCCTCATTCTGATAGATCGATTTCATCATCAAATGTAAGCGCACCTGATGTACTTACTCGCTAGTCAATTTATCATCGTTTCTAACCTCCCCTATATTTGTTTCACAAACGTGACTCAACACTCTCTTGATTATAAAGTACCTACTTGTCAGATATGATCCGTTACACTTACGAGAATAAATTAAATTATCCGTCACATTGTAATCTCACATACATCCACACCGTCTAGTTATACTTCATACTATAATTTGATGAAAGTGTATCAGTTGTGTAAACAACATTTTAACATTATTAGTCAAATAATTTAAATACACAACACTCTATCGAAGTCAATCGACATCCAAATAACTCAGTGGTAACTGATGAACACTATGAAGAATGTTGATTAGGGTTCGAATTTGACATACAACAACAGTTCCCTCAACATCAAAGAAATGCTTTACTCAGTGTCAACTAGTAAACAGTATAAATTCGGAGTAACTTACAAACCAGTCATATCCACTCGACATTAAATCACAATAGTGGAAAAGTTGAGTCATTCAGATTATTGACCATTATTTATCTACAGAGTTTAGTCAGTACTAAACAGAATAGAAAATAATACCGTTGTTGACTACTTACTGAACAGTCAGTGAAGTGTAATCCATAATTATCTCCTGTTCAACTTAAACATTGATATTGTCGACATGGTCAGTTAATCTGACGTTTTACGTTTATCATTCTACAATTTGCTGTTCATCAAATGTGATAGAAAAATGAAAATTTCAAATGTATTCTAATGCAAGATTCTAGTGATGAATTAAAAATCAACAGATCACATCTAATCACATTGAAATCGTAGAAATAATTAAGTCAATTCAACCTCTCCCTCGCATCGATAATGATGTAAGTGAAAAGTGTTTGATGAGTTTGTTTGACATTTGAAGTCAATATACTGAGTGATTACTTCATAGGTTGAATTAGTTCTCAATTAATTAATCATTTCTATTTTAATGATTTTTGACTTGTTATAGTTGGACTGCATTGACCTTAATGAACTACCTGATGAAGATGTTGTGCGTTTATAGTGATTATTATTATTATTATCTGTCAAAACCAAATGATTTTTAAATTAATTTAGTGTCAAATCAGTAATTTGAGTATAATGATGTAACATTATTATCTCATCGATATAAATTAAATTCAATTTCATTTTGATTAAGATAAACATTTTAAATATTCGGAATAGTGAAGCAAATTAGTTTCCATTCCTGCTTAATTATTGAGTATTTAAGACAACGACAAGATCTATTTTCCTGTAATACTGATGTAGAAATTCTGTAGCTCTAAGCAACTGTTTAATCTAATATATTTTGCTAAAACTAATGGGTCGCCTATAATCTTATATGTATCATACAGAAAAAGTATGAAGGCATTTCTTGAGTTGGATTGTGGCTGACAAGTGGAATCCAGGATTCGCGTTTCTTTTTATTTGGGACTCGTTAGCTTGATTTGCTTGTGAATTATCGTTATATTGAGGCAATCCATTCATGATGCACATATGGCTACAAAGACTAGTCAATTTCAGTCCATGACAAATCAACAGAAAGATCTGAATACATTCTAACTATAAAATTATTTGATAATTTCATTTTATTAATAACTTATATTAGTTAATTTATTATGTAACATTTGATTGATGTATGTCATGTGGTAGATTGGAGATAGAGTGGAGGGTTTCCACTACAATTCCTATTTCTGTACTCGTCAGTATTGTTATCCAAAAGATATGGATTGCACTTTACATCAAATTGCCTAACAATGAAAATTACATTTCCTTCTCTACTACTATTCGTGGTTTCATGCTAAGTGAATGTAATGAAATAAATTATATGGATTATGTATAGATTATGAAATTCAGTCAATTCACGACTACTTGAATAGTTCCGTTGAGACCCTTGCACTACAGAATAAGTAATATATTACGATTTACACAATAAAGTGTTATTACTAACTAACTTAACAGGAACCTTAATTATATTGACTAAAATAGTAACCAGTAATATTGAAATTTAAAAGTAGGTTCTGTATTCAAGCAATGACTTCCTCATATCTTTAAACATTGGCATATCAATAATAGATCTTGTGTTTACCTTCCACTTGACAAACCTATTATCAATGACGTGGAAAAGTATAATTTGTTATAGTTGGTAATTACTCAGAACAAACAGAACAAATGTTGACGTTCAACTTGAATAAACACTAAAAGGACGAATTCAGAATTTAATATTTCTAATAATGACTTTTATTGAATTACAATTGGAAAAGTGATTTCTGATTTCGAACACTTCTATTTAACATCGGTCATTCTTGACAAACTTGTACAAACTGCCACCATGGAATAACCAGAAAACCATGTACGACGTCTGTTATGAGAAATGTATATGTTGGATCGTAGTCGTATTTAAGTCCAGCTAGATATAAATCCTATGTACACATAATTCTCATATCATATGACTTCATGCATATAAACGGTTTAACGGATGCACGTAAATAAAGAAGTCGATACGGAGAATTATGTAAGAATGTATTTTTAGATTTAAATAATCCAACAAATACTTCAGATTCACTATGAACCTAAAAGATGAGGGTTCAGTCACAACTTAAATATACATAAAAATGTTTAATTTAAAAGTTGAAATGTTCAGGAGATAATGTGAGCCTCTACAAATTCAATGTAATGTATCGTATGGTGTTCAGATTTTTAATTCATGAACGTTATGATAATGGTGGTTTTTCATAAACAATAAAGATGCTGTACCTATTACCAGTACTACTGGTTACTTGATATTGACTACCATTTATTGATGATTGGGTTCCATGTTGTCTTCATACAGTTTTATATGTTAAATTTTTCAATTTATATTAAGCATAAAATGATTAACGAATAAACTAATTGAATGGTATTATGTACGTTTCCTCAGAAACATTACATGTTAGTTAGGCCTTATTAAAGAAATGTGTTGAAAATAATTAAATATACAGTGTAACTATTCATGAAATGTTGAATTTGTTTGTATTTGCATAGTTATTTATTCATCATTCATTCATTCGCCTGTTACCGGTCGATGACCAGAATTGTCAAACCAACTCTTTCCTAGGGTCTCTTTTACAGTTGTTTCCACGGAACTTATTGTTAAGAGTTATCTTGAATTCGTTGAGTTTATTAATATCCCGAAGAAATGCCTGTATTAAACTTTTATAATCTGTTGCTAGAGCTGTTCATGCTTCATTAACTTCAGTTTCATCTCTGCCACCAACAGGTGGTGATCTGAAGCCACATCAGCAGCTCACTTTCTAACGTTCTCTATGGTCCCGCTATGAATTTCTTGTTTATGTAGACTGTGATTGATTTGGTTATCGTTAGTATGGTCCAGTGAAACTCATGTAGCTTTTCCTATGTGTTTGTGAAGAGAAAGATTATAGCGTCACCGATAATCGTTTTGTTGAGGGCATATTGATTTGTGAATCATTCACCGTTGCAGTTCCTTTTTCTAAATTCATATCGCCTCATGATATACGTATATCTAGAGTTGTCTTTTCTAACATTGACATTTAGGTCTCCAATCAAAATGCTCAGATCCTTACACAAGAATTCCTCTACGATTGATTGCGGTCTCTCGAAATACTGGTCTTTATCTTCTTTGTCACTATTGTTGATTAGAGTGTACCACTGAATGACATTCATTATAATCCTCTCCTTCTTTATCTTGAAGGCTTTTTTCTATAACCAGAGTACAACGGTTTCACTTCTCAAACTAATCTTTCTTGTTCAGCTTGCAACCAATAAATTCCACTTGATCCAAGTTTCTCCGGGTTGTATCTTTTTATTTCCTTAGCAATTTAAATCGTTTTTTTCGGTCTTATTTATCATTTGGTCATTCTGTGTGTGGATGCTAATTGCTACCGTGGATTGTCAGAAAGGGTATTGACCTCGTGACTTCTGAAGAAACTCGACTATTACCATGAGGCCTCGTAATTTTTCAAAATAAAGACCGTCCAACTCCCAGTGAAGAATTTAAACAGTTTTAATGACTTTTGTGTGGTTAAGGTCTATTTAATAAAGTTGGCTTCAAAGGGATGAGGTTGCTAACCCTATGCATAGTGGTTAGATGAAATTAAAATGTAATATAATAGGTCACTTTGAAAAATTTTGATGATAAGAGAAGAAGACAAAGATTATCTCAGCTACATGATGTTTATTCATGGAATACACATTTCAAACTATCTGATCATACATACACTTGACAACATATTTATAAATGAAATATAAGGGCAAACTAGATAAATAAGAAGATCAGAAAATGAGTACAATAAGAAATGATACTCCATTTCATATACAAAATCAATAATACCAGAGTTGCTTAAGAGTGTAAGTACAAAATGTTTCTGAACATACATGTGATGTTTCTGAGGCGGGAAAGGGGTGGTATTAAAAATTATGCTGCTTAAACTAAACCTATGAAGTAATCACTCAGTAAATTGACTTCAAATGTCAAATAAACTCATCAAACACTTTTCACTTACATCATTATCGATGGGAGAGGAAGGTTGAATTGATTTACTTATTTCTACGATTTCTATGTGATTAGATGTGATCTGTTGATTTTTAATTCATCACTAGAATCTTGCATTAGAATACATTTGAAAAATTTCATTTTTCTATCACATTTGATGAACAGCAAATTGTAGAATGATAAGCTTGAAACGTCAGATTTACTGACCATGTCGACAATATCAATGTTTAGGTTGAACAGGAGATGAATATGGTTTACACTTCACTGACTGTTCAGTGAAGTAGTCAACAACGGTATTATTTTCTCTTCTGTTTAGTACTGCACTAAACTCTGTAGATCAATAATGGTCAATAATCTAAGTAACTCAACATATCCAGTATTATGATTTAATGTCGAGTGGGATGAGTCTGGCTTGTAAAGTTATTCTTGATTTATACTGTCTACTAGTTGACACTGAGTAAAGCATTCCTGTGATGTTGAGGGAACTGTTGTTGTATGTCAAATTCGAACCGTATTCAACATTCTTCATAGTGTTCATCAGTTACCACTGAGTTATTTGGATGTCGATTGACTTCGATAGAGTGTTGTGTATTTAAATTATTTGACTAATAATGTTAAAATGTTGTTTACACAACTGATACACTTTCATGAAATTATACCATAACGTATAACTAGACGGTGTGGAGGTATGTGAGATCACAATGTGACGGATAATTTAATTTATCCTCGTGAGTGTAATGGATCATATCTGACAAGTAGGTACTTTATAATCAAGAGAGTGTTGAGTCACGTTTGTGAAACAAATATAGGGGAGGTTAGAAACGATGATAAACTTGACTAGCGAGTAAGTACATCAGGTGCGCTTACATATGATGATGAAATCGATCTATCAGAATGAGGAATGTAAACAAGTTTGAAACAGTGACAACATGATAATGTAAACTGAAACTGAAAATGGTAAAAGAAACATTTATCGAAAGTGAAAGAACATTATGTGTATTTTGAGATAGACGAGACTAAATTATAACGTGATTTTCAGTAAGTTAATGGTTACATCACGACATTAAATACAATGAATTTCATGCTGTAAACGATGTCTATTAGACTTGTACAGAAATAGAAATGAAGTCTACTTAATGTGACTACAATATCCGAGTTTTGTAGATTTCAGTATATACCAATTGTACAATAGAATTTCGTGTTACTTCTGAATATATATGACTGGGTAGCCTAAACATTCATTGCATATCAATGGACATTCATCAGAAATGTTTACCTGTAAGCCTGGTCCAACTAATGATGCTTGTCTTTATGGAATTCGCATAATCAAGCCTCATATTCTGAGGTATTTCTACTGAATAATTTATGTAGGTATCTCAATGGTGCGTAGACTTGGTGTATGGGTAACACCTAGAATTGCGATTATTGGTTTTGACGACGATTGCTGATTTACATTTATATTACATTCGTAGTGTTCTGTCAACGACCACATACCACCTAAAATTGAAGTACAACGTATGCAATATCAGATATCTTAGAATGGTTAACACACTAAAACTCTATCAGTAGATGTTGATGAGTGCTGAATGACTAGATATTCATGAAATTGATCTTAATTTTGATTATTACGAGATCTCATATCTTATTATGCAACAATGTAAGAGATGAATTTTCTCTGCAACATACGGACATTTGTCAACAATTCATGTGACTCATTCAGATGAATGAATCGCCTAAATCCATCCTCATATTTACAAGAATATGGATTTGTCTGGTAGTTACTGTTTGATGAGGCATGTCAATGAATCAGTAATCCAACCTATATTTGTAGTTTGTGAGGAGTTTTAAGTTTGAAAATGACATTCAAACACTACTTTATTGTATGATGTAAAGGTTAGATTACATGGAAATAAATTGTACAATTTGTATTGTACATTTGCACGACCTAGACAATCTAACATTGTCTGTCCAACAATTCAATTAACAAAATCAACATGTGTATCAATGATTTGAGTTATCTAGGAATCAGTAGCATGTATGTAGCTAATGAGAATACAGTGAAATTCATTGAAATCGAAGTATTCTGCATACGTTATCGTACTTGAATTATTCAAAATTGTATTCTGTTTTGAAGGTAGTTGTTTATAATGTTAAAATGATGTGACTGAAATGATAAACAATATTGTAACTGCATAAATCTAAATTGGATTACAACAAATCTAATAAGTTAAACTTAGCTTCTATATACACTTAGTAGTGAATCCAAATGTATGCATATGATCCTGTAAAAAAACATTAAAAAAGACGATAGTTTTTCGAATTTTTTAAGATAACAGTACTACACTCTTACAAACTACTGAATACTTCGTATATATTTAGTGCTTATAGTGTTATACGTATCTCTTTAAATTATTATCTTCGGTCATATTATTGAAAAGCTTAATTTCGATTTATTTAGCATTATTCAGTTGCTGAATAATTTAACGCCATTAATGAATAGCTGGATTTAATTGAAAGTTTTTGAACTTAACTAGTAACGGTTTCGCCTGAAATTTTTGTGAACCGTTAATTGGATTTAATCACTATTGACTGCGTGATTATTGATTCTTGGGGAATAGGGGGGTTTTTAAGTATTATAGGGATTGTTGATCTTTGTTGTTTACATGCTGAAATGACAGAATATAAACCAACTTCACTAATCTAAAACCACAAGCCAAATTTTTCAATCTGTTAAGAAGAGGATAGTTGGAACGAAGATAGAGCTATTCAGCAGTAAGCATCCACAATTTTACAACAGATCAAACTCTGAACTTGATCCTTTGAAAAAGTCAACATCTTCATGTTTCTTCAAATATACATCATTAACTTCTTTGTTGTTTATGTTTATCTTTAAAATTTGATAAGTTTTAATGTAAATGTAAAATCAAAAGTTCTAGATTTTATTGAATGATTGTTAGATTTCAGTTATTTCATTGTATATTTCTTCATAACAAGAAGAAAAAGAACAATAGTAACTGTCAAAAACATGTTGTTTTTTTTGTTTATTGAGTTAAAATGTTGACAAAATCTTCACTAAAAGCTTTTCTAATTCTATTCTAGTTGATGATGTAAGTGATTTTGGTGTTTTCTCTAGTTTTATCTTCTATTCATCTGTTTATTTTTCTTTTGTTATTTCAATCTTTTTTTTTCTTTTCCAGTAACTCGAATATTTTTTTATTGTTAACCGGTTGTTGTTTCTATAGAAACATGTCAGAATAGCTTTGTAAAAAAGTAATTAAACAATAGTTGCTTGACAGTTACTAAAAAAAAGAAATTAGTTTATCGTATATCATCTCATTTAAAATGATCATTAAGTAAACAAATTTAATTCTATTGATTTATTGGATTAATGAAGATTGATACTTGAAATTGTTGAAGAGTCCCATACTAGAGTGAAACAATTTTTCATTGTCCTCTGTTATTCAGTAGTATCCAACCAGTTTCAGTCTATGATGATTACTTACATGTAATAATTAATATAAAATGATTTAAACAAAATTAATGTCTCCTGAATTTCGCTATAGTCAGTCTTGTTTTTGTTCCGTCTCGTTAAAATCCCTACTACTATACGCGAACTAACCGCGACTCTAATCCGCAAATTTGTCTGCGCCAACTGATAATCGCAACTGCGACCAACAACTCGATAACTGATTACTCACCTCAAGCCAAAATGAAGAAGACACAAACGCAGCACTAGGAAGATTCGATCCTATTATATCCCAACTCTGTATATATAGTTACAAAAGCGACGTTGTGGCAATTAGAGTAATTAGCACACTAAAATGACACTACAACCAATCACAATTAACAAGGTCCGAGCGGAGGAAATAAGGAGAAGTACTGGTTACCGCTAAATTTACAATTAAATAAAAAGTAGCGAAATTGAGAATAATTACATGAAAAATGACTAGTTTTTTCTCTTCTTAGCAGTTTTAGCTTGGAAACTTCAGTTTTGTCCTAAAACAGTATATGGAAGAAGCATCTGCCTTATACAAACCCTTTAAGAACATTATGAGATTCTAGTCTTTGTTTAACTGATGATACCTTGGTAACTTCAAAAACTAGATCAAGCAGAATTTCATGCTAACTACTTCCAATAACCCAAAATCAACAATGTATTATACAAAATGTTAAATCAATGAAAGTTAGTTTGTTACTGACACTTAATTCCATCTCTTACTTCATTGACCATTATTATTAAATTGTATTATGTAATAACTTATTCGTTATAGAACAATTGAAAATATTTCTAGAATGGGAATTTCTTCATTTCATATTAACTATCTTATGAATATTCTATGTGAATTAGTTATATAATAAAACAGATGTTTATAAATCATTATTTCAGGTTTATTCAAACATTCAATGTTCAATAGGTCTAGTTTTGAAAATTTACTTGATGAAATGAAAAGTCTTCTGATTGTTTATTTGAATAAAATAAAAAAAACACTGATGAATATTTGTTTTTTGAAAAAAGGAAAGAAAAACAACAACATTTTCTCGAATTTTTCAAAGTTTATGACGTAATAAAAACCTGTTTATCTATTAAGTAGAGTTTTATCTGTTGTTTGTAATGTGCTTATTTTGTTGTTGTAAAACATAATCATCAGGTATTCATAAATAAAGTTATTTGAAGTGGTTTATTAGAGATTAGTATCTTTTTTGTTTATATTCGTCACAGATTGAGCTTGCACTTCTGAAGAGTTTCATTCTAGGACAAAACAGTTGTCCACTCCTCTCAGACTTTGAGTGATATCCAAACGAGACCATTCTGAAATGAATACAAACAACAAAATTACAGTTAATAATAAACATTGAACATCTGTTCAATCACTTCTAGATAACTCTGATTTTTGTATTGAACGATGATTGTGTTGTACACTGTTTTAGGGGTCTAATTAAGTTTTGAGACTTAACAGAGTCATTGGTTAACATTCATCACAGATTAATGTTGGTTGGGTGCCATTGAAAACCAGGGAACACAGGATAGTAGTTTTATTCTAGTATGTGACCTTCACCGGAGATTACATTATTCTGATTCCTTCCTAGGCCGAGTAACTATTCGAGGTTTTAATAGTTATCACAGTAATCATTTGTGTGAGCTTGCATTCGACTATTTCCCTTCACAGTTTGATATAAATTATAGTAAATTAAATATCAGTTCACCTAATCAGTAGAACCGACCGCTAGGAGCCGGTTCAATTGTCTAATGGTTAAGAGTTCTCGAAGGCACGACTAAGCTGGTTTGAACTGCTGAAGAGTCCCGTACTGCAATAAAACTGCTACTCTGTGCTTCCTACTTTTCAGTAGTTGTCTAACTCAGACCAACTAATGATATCAAATTTAAATACTAATTAAAGCATTAATAACCAATAAATGTGTCAAAGTTCGATTGCGGCTGGGCCCGTTAACTGGATATACCTGCATTCAAGTGTTATTGTTTTCATTTGCTAGCCACAATCTAACTTCATTCATACTTGTGAACTGTCACAGTATCAAGGCAATCTGCTCAGGAAGTACACATGACAGCACACGTTGATCAATTCTAGTCTATAACAATATTGACACGAAGATATAAATACTTTCAAATTATAATGCATACGTCATTTTAAATGATCAACTGTCCATCTGCATACTTTGTTGGTAATCTTAATAAATTATGGTAGTAGTTGTATCTGAGTCACTTGTTTCATTATTAAAACTCATACATAATGAAGTGACATGGCAATAGAAGTTAATTGGGTTCAATTCTAAACAGAAGCAACAATTTATAAAGAATAATAACAGTAAATAAATTACGAATCGAAAAATGCATTGATTATAGCGATGTAGCAGTAAAGTGTATAATACGTTTCCACTTGAGACACTAGGTACTAAATTCCAGTTTTACAGAAAATACATATTTAGTTACTGATGGATTGTAAATAAGAGAACACAAGATTGATGAACCAACCAGACAGAATCGTACTATATTTCAGGCAATCCTTTATATATACACAAAACCAGATAACACAGTCAACCAATTAGGAACTTAACATTAATAGAGAGCTAAGGAAATAGTGGTAGTGAACAGGGGTAACTTGTACACAACTAAATGACTGTGGTTCATAAATAAGAGACAATATACCAAATAAATGTACTAAACAGAAGGACATGACATAGAGAACCTAACAATGATAGGAATAAAGTTCTTACACCACCACAATTATTATAACTGAAATATAGTTCTGAAAGTTTTGTACACTTATTTAGTCGTTCAATATAACAGGTAATATCAATCACAGTCTGTTACGTGAATGTATTACACGCCGTAGATTTATAGTAAATCATGAAATAAAATTTCTGAGTATATCGCATTACTTCCTAGAATTAATCAATAGGTAGCAACATTTTCGCTACAAAATTCAACAATTACTAATGGTAGAATATTAATGATGCCCTCACTAACAACTAATCGTTATAGGTAACTCCAGTAGTTCTAGTAAGAAACCATCTTAGGTAAGTGTAAGACGTATATCTCCAATAGATGATCAAACCAGTATCGCTGATTGACTATAGTTAGAAGCCTAGACCATTAGATTTCAGCTTATAGGCAGATAGTTAAGGGCCTACTAGAAAGTTATGAATTCCTGTATTCATTCCCCCCCCCCCCAGCGAAATCCTATAAAATGACATTCACACTGTTCATTGTTTCCTGATTTTCAATAATTGTCTTGTGAATATTAGATTGTCATATCGAACTTCAAAATGTATGTATCATTTTTTTTCACGACCTTTCATTGTTCTCATCTTTTCGAATAACATCAATTTCGATGCAAAATACGAACTCAGTGGTCACAATCAATTCTCATTTGTACTAGACATATAGACCATTATCTAATTTACTTACTTTTGTATATTTTCTTCTTTTATTTTGGTTGTAATGTCACGTCCCAGTAACTAAGTCTAAATCACACTGACATCTATGAATGGTTAATGGTGATAATTAATCCCTGAACTAACGTAACCTACTAACTTTTAATAATGTGATAGGAAGACGGAGTTGATCTGATAAACACTATACATGTCGAATAATCTGGTCACAAATATTCGACAAGACATTTATATATAAGCATGGATAACTAATAATGATCAAGTCAAATAAAAGGTTGAATGGCTACAGTGTGATAATTGCTGAATAAAAGATGAGAAGTCTAAAAGAACCATTCGTCACGCCATCAAAAATCCATAATAACAATAATAACAATAATTAGCATTGCCACAGGAGATTGTAAGTTATAGCAAACTATTTCTGTACACACAAATGGCGCTAAAATTTTCTAATGGTTAAGGCCTCTCTAAATTTAAGAATACATTTGTGATAATTGCTATACAAAACCTTAAAAATCAACACGACGTCAAACTCATGGTCTTCATCAATCATGTTTCGAGAACTCTTGATGTTATTTACTTTAAAGCCACTTAAACACATGTACCCCCTTCACCCTCGATTGGAGTACTCCATTACTCCTCCCTATGTATACATACATGTTCACGTATACATGTAACTTGATGAATAGAGAGGGATGTGATTTAATCATTCATGCAATTATGAGGTTTTCGTGAACTTCTCAATGATAATTAGTTTGTCAGCATAACATGTTCTTTCAACAGCAGATTTTAACTTTCGCTTTAAAATTACACCATTAGGTTCCCCACTTATGATGGAGGGGGGTGTAGAGGAAATACATTGAACATATTCTAATTATTTAACTTTGTTAAGTACAATTGTAAGGGTTAGGATACGAGTTAATTCTGATAACAAGTGTCAAATTGGACGAAGCTCATGTCCTGGAATCCACTATCACAAACAATCAAATTAATAACAATTTGTTGAAGTATATACCACTGTTCAATGTTCATTACTCTCTTTTTAACATTTGTAACTATGTATATTTTCAAAAGAAATTTCCTGTTTTAATCATTAATAGTAACAATTTTATATTGCATAATATTTGTTGACATTGCTATCATTGCAATACATAAGGATTACAATAAATAGAAGTGGATGGAACACAATCAATTGTTGCCATAGTAATTACTTTATTAATTATGCTTAGATCCATATAATTATTAAATAATATCAGTACACTTGTATCTAAACAGTTTGACAGTTAGATAAAATCATATAATTCAATACTATTTAAAAGTAGAGGTTTTGTCTAGAGAAGTATATACTCATTTCATACTAAATCAATGTGCTAATTTGTGTCTATTATAGTATGATTACATGATTTCTAAAATAATATCTATACTGACACGTGGTGATACTGACTATACTATTGGAATAATGTTTCTCGGATTAGAAGCGAAATTATGTCATGTTGAATAGTTAGTAGGAACCGAGGACCAAGTTCCCTAACCCATCGGAACGCATCGACTGAAATATTTTGATAACAACTTATTAGAATACGAAAGTGGGTAACTTGAGTTCTAATCATATATGGAGCATCACATCCCTCAATTTTTCATTCATGTCTTCTTGATAGGTCCTGACCAGTGGGAAATCTAAGTTGTAGGTTTCTTCTTGAATAGAGATGAGCACTCATTATCAAAATATAGTGCTGACAATGTCAAGTCATAATGTAACAGGATCTAAATAATTCAAGAAAGAGTAAAACAACTAAACAGATATGCTATCAGTCCCTACTGAGTAACCGATCAATCTACCTTTACTTTATACTTGCCATGTTATATGTTGTTTATGGATATCATAATTTCTACGCTTTATGATTTTCCTCCAAGATGATATGCTACATTTCATTTCTTGATTTGCTGAATTTAAATACCTTTGTAAAAGTAAGTTTTTCCAAGTATGTACACCCCTTATAAATTATACTGTCCTTCTGTCAAGTAGACTTTATTTATCAAGGTAAATGAAGGCTTCTGGTAAATTTTAAAAGATGACTAAATTTCGCAACTCTTGCGTATAGCAATTTATGATAAGTGTAGCTGGAATGGTATATTTCGATTCTTGCCATCAGTGAAATAAAATGTATTTGCATTCATGTCAATGTTCAACCTAGTATTTTTCTCTCCAAACTACTATGCACTATCCATGAAGCTGCTAAGTCCATTGGGTATTATATTTGTCTATAAGTATGTGTGTTATAGCTTTGGTTTTATCATAACATAAGATAACGTTGACGTGTCCAGTAATTCAATATCCTTGACTATATCAACAACTAATTGATCTGTTGAATATCGAACAATGGTCTAACGCCCTTAATACATGCAACTTCCCAGTCCCTTATAGATAAATGAGAAAAACTAAAAGTTGCCAGGTCTTTCTTCCTTAAAGTATTTATTTGTAATTTACGTTTCGTATGTAACATTCTAATGGTTTAAACCCACGGACAACACTCAAACATAAAGTTTCAGTTTCTATGTAGTATTGGTAGCGTTATCAGGCCATTATCTTCTGATTACGTAATTACATTTTGTAAATGTTAAACTAAGTAAATGATACACTAGTTAATAATGATTAATCAATGACAAAACTATTCATTGAGCTTAGATTGCCAACAGTCACAATATTCCGGGTGTTGACGTTGAAAACGTTTAACTCTTCGATGTAACTTTTAAAAATAAAACCATAAAGTAAAGCAGTGTAGCTAATCAGTAAGCAAGAATAATATGTTTGCAGCTCGACCAGATTAGTAAGTGATCAAAATTATGTATACCATTCATTTTAATTTGCAATAAACATATTTATTAATAGTGGTTCACTTCAAAACCAGAAAGTATTAATGAGCTCTGTTATTCTAGTTACAGGACTATTTCAATAGGACGCACATTTACGAGCCGTCCCCGTTCCACAATAAATAGAATTCAGGACTTTCATATAACTGAACTAGTAATCAGTAATTTACAATTTTTCAGAAACCATCCATTATTTTAATTGAATCGAGATGGTCAATGTTGTGGAGTTTGGTATTTTTATTTGATTGAATATAACACAGATTGGTTTTTGGGAGGGTAC
Source organism: Schistosoma japonicum (assembly GCA_025215515.1). Taxonomy (NCBI): domain Eukaryota; kingdom Metazoa; phylum Platyhelminthes; class Trematoda; order Strigeidida; family Schistosomatidae; genus Schistosoma; species Schistosoma japonicum. Next base: position 9,983,358 of record CM046061.1, on the reverse strand, counting down.
CATTGAAAACAAGAGAGCACTCGACGGCTGTTTCGTCCAAGTGTGGAACTCCTCGGCAGTGCGTACTCCAAATTCCGCCCCATGGGTTTCAGGTAAGCGAACACCCAACCGACTGCATCACTAGGCCGGTATCTAATAGTAAGACTCCCTTTCCATCAATTTGTGATATAAAGTGTGACGTATTCAATCATATAAAAATACCAGTCTCCACAAAAATAACCATCTTAATTCACTTGCGATAATTGGCTCACTAGTGACTAAAAGCAGGATGTTCACGAAAGCTCTAGTGAGAAGTTGTGACTGGTGAAGTTCAGACCTGATGGGAGTGTGACAGTTATCACCAATGACAATCGATAAGTCGTCGTGCTATATATCACAAACTGATGGAAGTGGAAATCACACCACTGGATATCAGCCCAGTGGTGTAAAGAGTTAAGTGTTTACCAACCCTGGGGTGGAATCCAAGGTACAGCATTAATGTAGAATTTCTGTACTCAGAATGAAACAACTGTCTAATCCTCTCAGGGTTTCAATGATTTCCTGGTAACATCAATCTGTGATATATTCATTCATTATTTGTTTACTTAAATTAATGATAGTAATAAATAAGAATTTTTCAATTCAATAATTAGATACTATCTTGTAGTGTAAAACTAATCCGATTTGAATAGTAGAGAATAATATTATTCACAATATAAAGTTTGTTTTAATTTAGTAACCGAAGACAACTGAACTTTAACCATGAAATATTATTCACCTAAGTGAAAATATAATAAATTTCACTTGTAGATTGCGTGATTAAATTATGTCATTAAATAATCATTTAACGAAATGAAAGGATAGCCAACAAATGAATTTCATTTTGTTTCCCCCCCCCGCTTTCTAATTTCATTCTACCAGTAATTAATGAAACTGTCTTCCTTTTTCTTTTTTTTTTCTTTAATAGAACATAATAAAAGATGTTCATTTTGTATGTTTCAAAGAAAACCAACTATAGAATTCGATCATTTACTTAGACGCCAATAAAATGGAAATTTACTGAATGAGTAAATTCAATATACCTTAATGAAATGTTATCACGTAATTGTATTCAGGGGAAAATTGTATCATATAAATGTCTACAATTGGTATAATGATAATGTTTCAAAGTGAAAAATTAATGATAGAATAGTTAGTAATAGATATAAGTGAAACTAGTAGAACGAAACGCGCGTCCTGGATTCCTACTTGCCAAGTCACAATACAAATTAAATAAGTGAAACTAGTTTTTCTCTTCTGATTTACTTTGAGATTCTCTCTTAAAGTCATTGATGACAATTTTATCAATAATAACATTAGAACTGAGACTAAAGCTAACATAAAGACAATGATATGACATACTTTATTTGTATACAAAGTTCGGGTTTTATAACATGAATAGCTAAGGCTTTTGCTATAATAAGGAGTTGAATGTGAAGAAATCTCAATAGATTGGAACGAATTCCATAAATAACTTTAAGATTAACCTGAGGATTAGCTGAATGATCAAGATCAGTTAAATGTTCAAAAATAGAACTTCTAACTGATTTTCTTTTGATCTTATACAACTAGGTAGGAATATCCTCCTATCCGTAATAAAAGCAAATCTGGCCACAGTCAGTGTATCGTGCTCCACATGGGTAAGTGAATTTATAATTATACATGGGAGCGACTAAGCGTGGGTGCTTATCTTTTGAAGATATTGAGAGTATTTTCTTGCTGGTCAAAGTTAGATGTAATTTCGCAGCATAAAACGGTCTATTAATTGCTGCCAGCAGACAGCTTCTAAGTAAATCAGACATGTGGTACCCTTCAAATTTTAGATTCATGAATAGATAGTTTTAAGGGACTGAGTTGATGGTCGTTTTATTTCTAGACATTTTCACGTTCTTATGTATAAACGTGTTGGATATCCACTTCCCACCAGCATTTTCCTGAGAAATTTAAGTTCTTTATCAATACAGTTATCACTGCACGTTTTTTTTATACGATAGCATAACCAGTGGGTGAGATTTCTTCTACTACTCAATGGAACTTAGTTATGGAAGTTGTCTAACTGGCCATTCCATGTTTGTTTTCTGTAGACGAATCTTCTCAGTGCGCCGTAACTTCGTCATGTCAAAAGTACTTTAGGAAATGTGATTGATAAATTCAATTCATTTTCTATTACGAATCCTCGGGATGGGTGGCAGTTATTGTAAAATGTAAGATGTTTTATTGGTAAACATTGTCGTTGCATATAATAAATGTATCGCCTTCACAGTAAACTCATTGAAAAGAGATCCCTTCTCTGGAATTTACGTTTTTGTTAATTTTCATTCTGTAGTATAATGGTTAAGCATATAAGGTGAAGTGTGGTCTTCGGTTCACATTCTAGGAGTGACCGTGAGCAAGCGTCTCCGAGGAACTCAGTCAGTCACGAAAATTCAAACGAATGACAACTATAAAAGTTAATAAGTATGGTAAACAAGACGAAATACAATATTTGTAACTTGTATTTTGTTTTTTGCTTTTTTTCAATTCAATACAGATTGATCTCTACTGGGTACCATTTGAAACCAGGGAGTAGTTGACAGTTGTATCTAATTATCAACACTGTAAATTATTCTAACAACCCTTTTAATCAAAAACAGACCTCCTTAACTTACATTTATTAGGACTAAACATATCTTCTGGGATTTACTAAGAAAAAGGAGAAGAGTCAGCTCATAGATGAATGTTTAAATGCATTCAAGTAATGATATTTTAATTAGCATCTACAGACGATACAAAAATCTTAAATAACTAGCTAATCTCATGTTCTTTGATGACTTCAATGATGCATTGAATATATTATAATGTCTAATTATTAATTGATTCAGCAACTAACACCTGTAATCAGGTCATAAGTTAGTAGACTTGACCTATAAACATCTTCCCGTAGCAAATATTAGTGATCATTAGTTGACTGGTCACGTTGATTACACTTAAAATACTTTGTGTCTACGTATGTCCTATAAGTAAACAGAATGATATTTGCTGACCAATTACTGTATTTCTAGTTATCCGTTCATATTCAGTATTACATTAATAAGTTGCATATATATGGGTAGGCATCATTCAGACACATTCACCTCAAGCAATTGGCCACTTATCCAATAATTACTACTCCGACGAAAATTACCTGTTCAGGTCAGTTTACTTACTTGATGATCAGTTAATTATAAACGTTCAAAGTTTTTCTTTGTTTGTATTCGTTTTTAAATTGTTTATCTTTATTTATTCAAGTGGTTACGTTGATTGTCATTTATGATGAATAAATCAAAATGCAACTTAACTGATTCAATTGCCATTTTTCAAAGTAATTCATATTCAGGTATCGATAGTTTTGTGATTAATGGTTTCAATTTGTTGTTTGTATTCTCTTTGTGAAAATTTGTTTACTGTGATTAATACGAAATACTTGATAAAAGTATGTACACAGTAGTAAGTTTCATATCACTGATCATTGAAAACCTAGAAACAGGGGCACATGACTTTACAGTATTGAGAATCTACAACTTCATTAGAGGTTGAACCTCGGAACTTGAGACTTTCAAACACAGAAAGAAAGCTAATCCTAATCTAAAAAGCCAAAAGAAAAATACAAATAGCTATGCAAAGATTTTTCTAATGCTATCAATTTACCGTAAGATGCAGAGTTTTCCACTTTTTACTGTTCATGTGTTTCATTCAGTGAAGACTCATTGATTAATAATAATTACTGTGATACAGATAGACAAAGGATTATTATTTCAAGTGTATACGTTGTTCAGTTAGCCTAAAGCGTTTTTCTGTTGATGAATCAATTCAAACTAATATTTAATACTACTGAATGAATTCATTAAAATAAGTACAAACTACTGATTACAATTGTTGACACAATTACGACCGGTTTATAAAACAGTAAATATCAGCTTAATAAGATGATTAACAGTTGAAATCTTTAAAGTCCAGTAAAGTAACTATTCCATACAGGTACAATACATTTTACTGTCAGAGTCTTTATACAGCTATGTGTAAAGTTTAGGATGATTATACACAATTTTCAATAGTCTTGATATGAACTTCTAATAAAAATTTACTTCGAATTAAGATGGTTTGTGGAGATCAGTATGAAGTTAAGTTGATTAAATTCGTCATAGACTGATGTTGGCAGGGTACTATTGAAAACCGGTGAGCACTGGATAGCTGTTTCGTCCCAGTATGAAACTCCACAGTAGTGAGCACCCTATATTCTGCCCCAGGGACTTCAGGTCATTACAAATAACAACGAATGATCATCGTGCCTTATGTCCAAAACTGATGAAAATAGGGGTTCTGCCACTGGATGCCGGCTTAGTGGTATGGAGGGCTAGAAGATTTCCAACCTTAAGCTCCTGAAGTGGAATCTAGGATGCACACTGCCGAGTCCAATACTAGGAAGAAATGTCTGTCCAGGGCTCTGTGACTTTAAATGTTACCATGCCAACAACAATCTGTAACCAATTCAATCAACTAAAAACTTACTCTGTTGCTAATAACTCTTCATAATGTTATTTTCATAAATTAATATTTTATCAGAGAAAACAAAAATTAGTGCATTAATAAAGTACATTTAAACTGTTAATCAATCAACAAATGGCAGTTACCCCATGTGGCCATCGACCAGCATTCTCCAACCAACTACGGTCTGGGCATTCCTTTTCAGCTCTTCCCAAGTGCTCTTCATTCTACTATTCATGTCTGTCTTCGATTCCCAAAACTGTGTGTTCTTGAGTCTTCTTATTTGCCTTCGGCCTTCAGGATTCCAAGTTAGTGCTTGTTTTATGACAGTTTGACGATTTCCCCAATGTATGTCCTATTCACCTCCAGCACCTTTTCCTAATTTCTTTCTCTGTTGTAAGTTGATTTGGTTTCCGCCACAGAATGTTGATAATGATGATGTCTGACGAACGTATCCGAAGTAAGTTAACTTTCATACCTACCATATTAACTGTATGATTGTTAATCCAACTTATATTTATCAACTTTTAAGTAATTTAAAAACTGTATGATGTACTAAATTTTTCAGAAAGTACCTCTAAAAAATGTTTACTAACAATTTTATACCTTGGAAAATATACAGTGATTAATACTCTTACTTCTCTGTCTTATTCCTTTTCTACACATAATCACAATAATAAAATATTCATAATAACATAATCGAACTCTTTCAGTTATTCACTAGAACTCTCATTCTTACGTAATCCTTTGGCTTATTCTTGAACCTTTTTTCTTATATTATGTAACTAAACTCTAGAATATTCATCTAATCTATTCAATAAATACTCAAAATTCAACCTCGTTACAGTTACACTACTTGGACAATCTAATGTTATCTGATGATAATGAGAATGTATGATACCATTATAATATGTATATGTAAAAAAATATCCTAGATGATGATTATTTTCACAAACTTCTCTTGGACGGAAATTACTTGGTAATGGAATGTATTGATTAACTAGATTATGACTTATTAGTCCAACTGTAAACGAGTCCAGTAAAACGATGCAAATATCACCTTTCTTAATAGTTAATGAATGAATATGATTATCCCTGAATAAACTGATTTCAATCAACATACGTCCTTTCAGTAAGATATAGATTGTTCAGTAAGTCTCACTTCACGTGCCGAAATATTTTGTCACTATAAAGTATGGATTTGTTATAGCTACATAATTGTTGAGAGTTTTATGTTTGCCATAAATGTTTATACATTTTAAAGGATTTGTAGATCTTTATTACCGACATTTATTCACGAAAAGTTTTTTACTGACCCTTCTAGAAACTTTGTTAAACTTCTAAACTATGGAAGTTGTTTAAATTTAAAAGCATTTGTATCTTCCTATTGATGTTGTTATGGAGTGCCTGTTTGTGTAACCTTAGTGGATTGCCTTTAAAATGTGACAATTCACAAATATTAGTAAAATTGCATTGTGGTTGCCTGAACTCAGTAGATTCATGACAAATACGTTGGCTTGCAACACTAACAAACTGGGTTCTAGTCCCGGTGTACACATCAGCATCAGAAGATGAGTCACGGATAGGATGAAACCTTCGTCTTGATTTCCACTTTCGAGTTACAATCCAATTCTAATTGCGAAAATCCTCTGATCTGTAAACTTAAGTTGAAAATGTTGTACCCTAGAGAACATTTCTCAACAACGAAAATAGTGACCTTAGGAAATATTGAACAAATCTTTTAACTTGTTGGCAATGTAGATTTGTCATTTTAAGTTTCGACTTTCATGATATGACGAGTGTTACGTAATACCAAACGGATTCGTCACCTTCCAACAACTTCTCCCGTTTTGAGCTAAACATTCTAGTAAAGCAGCTCAATTATATTCCCTCAGAAAAAAACTTCATTTCACTGCTGACACACTAAGCGAATTGCTTAATATCTTTCATTATTTCATCGGATATCTGTTTGTAATTTTATAGAATAGATTTTCTTATGAAAAAAAATAAGATAAAGTGTTTAGATTCAAGTACTGAAATACAATTTCACTGGCATATACGGTGTAAGCTGCTTCTACTTTCGTCCTTACTCATTGATTTCAAAGCTTGTCTTCATGTGTATATTTTGCCTTAACTATAAAATCGATCAGAATTTAATGAGTTAAAACTGTGCTACCATAGAGTAAGTAGGATGACATCAAACCCCAACTAAGTTATACCACAAATACCGGGCATAGGATGTTGAATGTATTATTCCAAATTTTCAAGGACAGAAACCGTTCAGAAACATAATCCATTATACAAAGAGTATTTGGCGTGTGCAGTAACATAGGTAACAACCTAATTATGAACACACCTTACTATCTTCTTAAATATGCAGTTGACTAGTAAGAACTGTCTCATGTATAACACGTATTAAAGAAGCAGAAAACCTTGGTCATCATGATTAGGATGGTTCACACTCTTGAGTCATTAGATAGTTTGACTTTAGCGCAAATTCATGTAAGTTAAGTAATTAATCTCCCCCCCCCCTCCACGCTCAAATTTTAAACGAATCAAGTAAATTTGGACATTCATGTAACATGTACACTTATTATGTTCTCAGTACTTCATTCTATTGACAATAATAAGTAAGACGAATTGTTCCTCTCTAGAAAATTCAGAATTATGATTACAGTTAGAAAGCCCTTTTATAAGAATCTACAGACCCACATTGTGATCACTACCAATGAATGCCCGACCAGTCTTGCAGATGGTTAAGCGTCGTCTGTGAGACCTGAATACCTTAGGTTCAATTCTTTGACGAAATCGAGGGTATCCACTGCTGAGGAGTCTCATACTAGGATGAAACAGCTATCCAGTGATCTGTAGTTTCAACTGATATGCAAGTTATATCAATCTCTATCGAATATAAACAACTAGACCTATCTCTAGTCTTATTCGCACTTTGTTGAGATCAGTTTAAGTGTACCTTAATTTCAATATAAATTATATCTGATAAGCAGTAAATAAATAAAAGAACCGAATCAACTGCTTAGAGACTGTAAGATATTATACATAAACATAGCTGCATGCACAGACAAATTTTTGATTGAAACAAACAAAATGAATGCAAATAATAAAATGAAAACTTATGTAAACATTGAGATTTGAATATGCTGTCTAATATGAAGTAATTGCAATTGGTAGTAGAATTAAATACAAAGCATCTGTTTGTAAGAATATACAAAAAGAGAACGGGATGTGTGAATACAGTTAAATGCAGTGAGAAGTTAGTGTTAGTGAAATAGGCTTGAGATAATGTTATCTACATGTGGTTGTTTAAAGTACTTACTTCAGTCGTCAAAATATTTATATTTTCGACCAGTGAATATCCGCATGATTGCCTTCACTGCTATTAATTGATCTAGACTGAACAACTTCCATTTTCTAAGTATGTCTATTGTTCATGGGCACAAAGATTTAATAATTAAGTTATATTGACAAAAATCGTTTATTCTGTCAATATATAAACGTATTGTATGATAGTTATATAATGTAATTGTAAACTATTTATTCCAGCCGCTTACTGATAACAATACTTTGGTATACATATAGTAGTAATAGAAAGTTCGGCCCGTAATTATTCTAATACCCCCTCCCCCAACTAGTTAGTGATCTCCAATATACAGAAGTAATATGATACGACTTACGCATATTGAACATGTTTATTTTTTATATGAAAGAAATTAAACGTAATATCCAAAATTCTATGTACTGAAATCATTGACTTTCAATGATTCTACACCCCTTTCCACCCACCCCCCTACTGTAAAAAGACACAAAATTCTAAATAACTAGATAATCCCTTAACATTTAGAAATCTTAATGTTCCATTGAATTCAGAATTGCATCTAAACCAAAACAAACACAACAGTTAAATGACCAATATAGCACATCTCCAAGTCAGTTTACTTACTAAGCAATCAGTTGATTTCACATTAATAAACTCATTTTGAAATTTTCATTTATAAGGCAACATTAAAGTTTGTTTAACTGTGTTGCTATGCTGTCCTTCTTTTCTTTTTCTGAATAACTCAAATGTCACTGTAACTGTGACGTAATATTTTAAAATACTTCGTATTTACATGGAAACATTCGTTAATATTGTTCCTTTTTCTATTTTTGATCGGAAATTATCATTCTCAAAAAATCTTTTTATTGCATTTATTGTAAATTAGATTTATTCATTTCCTGTTCATTGTTTGTTGTGAAATGAAGTGTTTCACTGCATGAAATGTTGTCAAGGCAGCGAAATCAAATTATTATTATTATTATTATTATTATTATTATTATTATATTATTATTATTATTATTATTATCAGTAAGTTCATTTACTTTATTCTATCCCGTAGAATTAAATGAAAAGAATGTAGAAAACAAATTTACTTCATTCTTCGAAATAGAATAATAATAATAATAGGCGCTTTGTTCAATACTAAATGTTTAGTATAATAAGGAATTTCAGTTTATAGTGTTTCAACAAGTTAACCACTTTCTTTATACACCTCTCAATTAATATGAAGTAAATAAATGAGAACTAAAAGATATATGTGTTAGTATGTAAATTCAAATGAGAAGCTTTATATAAACGAATAAGAACTCGTACAAAGTAGATGATAGCCCGTACTACTGGATTAGCCTTTACAACTTTCCCAACAAAAAGTATGAGAGCTAGATATGGAAGTGTAGAGCTTTTAAACTTTCCTTTGAGAATATATGAATTTTAAGAGGCTGTATCGATTTCTTTCAGAAGATACATAACTAGTAGGGATCTGAACAAAGTAAGGTGATTTATATCTAATAGAATAACACTAGTCAGTCGTTTGCGGAATTTCAAATACCTATCAGTAACAATATTCATAAGAACGTCGATTGTTTTATCACATACTCAACTAATAGCCTTCATCACTCTACGTAAAACTACGTAGTCTTTTCCTAAATGTCCACGATAAAATAATAGGGAATATGAAGAAACTGACAAATTATAATACTGTATCTCGTTACGGTAATACTACATAGTTTATTTAGACAAGTAAAGTCGAACTAAAAACTTCCTTTGATATCGAAAAAACATATGGAGATCAAGACGAATCAGAGGTTAAGGCATTCACAAAGATGAGTGTCATCTGACATCATCTTTACTACAGAATCTTCAGCGGAGCAGTCATGCAAATTCAAAGTGTTTAGATCATTTTTCATATCTTAGACCAGAACTAACAGCATGAAATTCAGAAGGATTAGATATAAAACCACTCAAAAATATATCATTTTTCAACAATTGCAAAGAAATCTCATTTCATAACAAATTGAGGAAGATTATTCATTGAAATGAATTGTATTGCTTTCAGTTACATACAAACGGTGACATAATCAGTAATTTAGAGAAAGATGACCTATTAGGAAGTTCTTACACTTCATCACTGAATAGTGTCATGTTCATTTAGTCATTTACAACTGATCTAAGTCTATTGATCACATTATGTGGCCATTATTCTAGGTGAGTCGACATCACTTATACTATGCTTATAATGTTAGGTGATTGAAAATAGTTGTCAATAAATCTTGCTGAACATTAGTTTTGTGTTATACGGCACTCATCAGTAAGAAGTGTTTATAATCTTAAGAAATGACATAGTATGACTTGCAAGTACGCCTTGCTGGGGAGTCCCTGTTAGTAATAAACTAAGGTCCAGGAGTATTTTGGTAACTACCTACGACCACTTAACAAGATTAGTTGTACTATTGTGAAAGATATGTTTAAGAATTGAAGCGTGCTAAGTGAAAGTGATCATATTTTAATACGAGAAAGTTTCCCAATTGTTAAGTGATTAGAGGCAAACAACTAGAAATCCCAAGTCCTGTTGCTCTCCAATATTATCCACTAGTGTAATGGACAGTAATGGAAGAAACAATACTTTCTGAGTGGTTCAATCGCGTATCATATAATGATAACGAAAAATGATGCAATATAGTTATCTTGGTTACGATTTCACTTTAATTTTCTGACATAATAACACATAAGATACCCGAATCCTTGTTACTAACAGAGTAAAAAGTAAGTAGACCTCAAATAATACTCAAGAGTGTTCAAAGGAAATTAAACTGAAGTTCACTGTTAACGTAGAAAATTAGTTGGATCATCTAAGTGCGATTAATGCCTATCCACATTATCATATTTGTACTAATCACGAAGTCTTCATTACACTGCCATCATAACAGACATTTCGAAGCTTATACGGGTTCTTCTGAGATTCCATATTGTAATGAACACTGAATATTGACTGAATGGGCCGACACAAACGATTAGATAAAGATAAGTTATAGTAATTTTCGTACCCGTATTCATCAGAATTATGATTAAATTATGGATAAAATAAACAATATTCAGGAAGATTTTGTCAACCGGTGTGCCTAAATATCACTTACCGGTTACTTTCAAACGAATTTCTTGGTCCATTATCGAAACTAAATAATAATTTTGAAAATTAATATGGATTGTCCAAAATACTTATAATTTGCACAGTAGTATATATCCTCTAGGTAAAAATATGGTTCTATTCCAAAGGCTAAAATTTAAACAACTAATTGTGTAATATAATGACTTCATTCAGCGCAATAAGTGAAAAAACTGCTTGCTGGAAGTAATTCGATATCTTATTTCAAAATCTTTGTAAATATACTTGATGTAACAGAGTGTACCATAGCTTTAGCGGCAAGTTTCACAGAAACATGTAGGAGTGATGGTAGATGATGCTAAAATTTCTAAAATGAACTCTGTCAATTAATATTGAAATAGAGAGCATGAGATACCAATTACCACCAAGTAGAAGATAACTAATTATAATATAAATCAACTGGTAAGCTTTAATATCTACATCTCAGTAACATTGGTTGGAATCGTATGTTCGTTGTTTCGCGTTCCGTTAAACATAAACGTATAGCTTACTCAACATCAAAACAAAAACACCTAGTGAAGATATCCTGTCACCTTTTAAGATACTTTACCACTACATAACTATTGATTGCCTATTTATACTGGTACTTTACAACAGAAGACAGGTCATGCTACACAATTTGAAAACGAGAAGTAACTCAACGTGACCAGGTAAAAATGGATTCCCACTAACTAATATGAAAATAACTTAGCTATGTGCTAATAATAATGGTGCTCCGTACATTTTTATTAAGTGAGTAGATCCATTTACTCGAAACCATAGTTGATCGATCCTGTGTGAAACTAAATATTTTCCAGCTAAAGCTATTAGTAGCGATCGCATATTTTCTGATGAGAAGTCGTCAAGAAATTAGAATATATTGGAAATATTTCATCTAAAAAAAACGTTTTTCGGAAACATTCAAAGAAGTTCTGAAAAGTCATAGATTATGTGCCATAACGTAAATGAGCGATCATCAGGGCTTATTACTATTCTAGGTTCAACGGAAGTTTGTGGAACATCGTAATTATATATATATATATATATATATATATATATATATAAACCTGCTAATCGGAATAAAATCTCCTTCATACTTCACACCTTTGTGTACTCATTTCTGAGAAAAAAAAGATTAGGAAATCAACGACTAGTCGTTTAAGTGTAAGACATATCAAAAATAGTAAGGATTCGACACTGACGAAAAAATCTTATATTGAATACGAAAAAACACTGAAATAAGTAAAAATCTTACTTATTATGTTAATAAATGTCGAAAAGAAGCTAAATAACAGAATATATTCATTTGTAAGTGCTATATTCTATAAGCCAGACTGTTGAGTTCTGATACTTTTATTGTCTTTTTACATGATATTACTGGTACATAATCTAAAAAGAAGCTCAGATAACAAAACCTCTTTTAAATCACCTACATGAGATACAAAATTTTACAATCATCTTTGAATATACTCTATTTATCTGTAATTAACCAGTTTATATATTCACATAGTCACAGGATTAAAATTAACGTTTCTCGTCTAAGAAATGCATAAACGAACAAAATATCACATGAAATAAACAACGTAATTTCACCGCAGAAATGTCATAAGATCAATTCTGCCAATGAGGAGAGAAAAACAGTGAAAATCCTAAACCGTGAGGAAATAAATGCAGAATTGAGAGGAACAGAAACTGTGATAAATACTGACAAACGAAAAAAAACTGGAATAATTTTACTGAAGAATGAATTGTGTACATTAAAAAAAGCAAGCGACAACAGGATAATTGAGAAAATGGAACTAAACAAATAAGTACCTATTCCAAAAAACTAGCATCAAAACCTTCATACGCTAGAAGAATTAATTGGTAAACTGGAAATGTATGTCTACAGAAGACAGTGTAACTCTAATTTCATCTAAATATACAGCACTGATTGACAAATAGTAAATGATAATAAATACATATGAAGATAGGATAACGCATAATTTCCGGTTAATATTTCAACTACTTATAAGTAGTTGAAATTGATCAAGAAGCATAGAGTATTACATGAATATATTATTGCAATTACTAACTAAACGACGTGGTGGAAAGCAGGCTCATGAATTTCATGACTGTTCTTTTTATTAATATTATTATCATTGTCGTTGGAATCTACTTATCATGTTCTTTACAATACCCTTATTTTCCAAAATGCTATTCTCATGTGAAAATTTGTATGATGAAGTAGGAGTATGGAGATTTCTTAAAGTTGAAGAAGGATTTGAACTACATGCATTTCTCCCAGTAGTCGATGCAACGCTATTAAGTCTTCGAGGTGGTTTAATTGGTTTTTGCATACTATTATTGTTATTCAAAGTATTGATTCTATTTTGAAAGGAATTCGAGATATAATGTTGAGAATTAATTGAACAAGAACCCGTTGACATTGAAGATGCTACTGTAGTATTCACATGACTTTGATAAGCAGACTGTATACAATCGTCATCATTATCATCAATGTCTTTACCTTTAAAAGAGGAATATTGCGAAGAATTAGAAATGATTAATTTACAAAACATGTGTAAAGATATAATTTACTTCCAAAACAATATACAAAATAATACACTTTCACACTAAATACTAATCATTTAAAAGGATCCTAAAGAAAAAAATCACCAATCTAAGTCCAAACAATGTTGTTGTTTAACCAATGTTAGGTAGTTATTAGTAAATCCTGCTTCATCTAGGCTATATGCAGTAAAACCTAGTTGTAATAATGAAGGGAGTGATGCACCCTATAAGATTCGAACCCGAATCATTTAGTTTCATGAATGTGGTGAAAGTAAAAGGCTAAAATAAAAAACCCTCCATAAAATTACACTTTAATATGCAGCACTTATATACTTAATAAACGAACTAATAACAAGAAGTTTCGAGTTTTAAACATATAGGGAATTTTAAAACGTTGCGCGAAACCTCAGTCCATCTAGCTGAAAATAGGAGACAAATATTTAAACAATTCACATATATGTTAATCTTCGCTCAAAGTAAAACGAGTTAGTATCTATATGTGCATCTAGATAAATAAACAGAACTAATGTAAACTCAGGGTTTCATGTAAATTCTATAGTTCTATATAACCACCATGTAGTCACTCATTACAGCAGAACTAGATTGTAAGTAGACTACAGTCCAATAACTATCATGTCAGATAGTTATATACAGAGTTAGCAGAATTCGATTATCGCTAAAGGAATATACAAGTATGACGTTTTTTCCTACTCAGTGAGAAGCTAGTTAATGTAAGTATCTCACGTGCATAGTGAGTGGTAACGACACTAAGAGTGAAGGTGGTGCAGAATCAAACTTCATAGGAAGTATTCAATTCCCTAATGTTGGGGATGCTAGATCCTCAGAATTCTCTTGACAAACTTATTACTTTTATGATTCATTTGTAGAAATTTGAATTTCTCATTTTTTTCGCCGAAATGCGACTGTTTTACTATCAGTTTGCGCTTCCCACATAAATCTCAATGGTCTGTTGTTTATTTTACTACGCTATTTGTGACACTTTCAAGGATGTTCTCTTTTTTGTATATAAATGCATGAGTTGAGTGCTTGTTATTCGTCTGACGAGCTGCTCGTAGAATTAGACGTTTCTTGCTGACGTTTGAATTCTTTCTATAGTTACCTGGGCTAGGGTGTAAACAAATAGCTACATCTACCTGTTATTGTGTCACTAGTCATACGTTCGTTAGCCGGCATTGAGGTGTCAACTTAATTAGCAAACTCTAGCGCCCCAAAATTGCAGGTATATCTTTCTTAGAAGTGATAAATAACACAACACCTAAATTTAGTGTTTCCTCCTAACTACCTCCAGCTAATGTTCATAACGGTTTCCAACCATTAGAACATATGTATCTCCTCCGTGTATTTATTGAAAATCAATATGTTCTCACTGAAAGCTCGTCATTGTAACTTTTGCTTCATTTCTAATATGCCAGAGTTGGTGTATATATATATGCCATTCTTCCAATATTATTTTACTGATCACCGTTTGTAAATTTTCAAGTACTACCCACTTTTACTTACTTAATTCCTTAGTGTGGTAAGTTTTTCTGTTCGAAATACATTTCTAAAAACAACTTCGTCCTTACATTCAGAAATCAAAAGCTAATGTAGAATGTTCATATATTATGAATTTTGGTTAGACAACAGCCGAGAACCTGAAGAAACTGTCAACTTAGTGGTCTAAAGGTTGAGTTCGCATCTTGAGGTTTGCAGGTCCTGGGTTCAACTACTTGTGGGGTCATGGATATGCAATGTTGAGAGGTTCCACATTAGAATGAAACAGTTGTCTAGCGTTTCTTGGTTTCCAGTGGTTGCCTAACCAAAACTACTTCATAATTTTAAACTCTGAATTTAAATACAGCAAAGTTAGTGACAGAAAAACACATACCACATTCTGAAACTGCTAATGGAGCTTTAGGTATACTGGTGATAGTAGTAGTAGCAGTAGTATTTGTTGTTGTTGTACTAGTTTTAGTATTATGTTCCAATGATATAGCTGGTGGAGCAGGTGCACGTGATTTTCGACGTCCTCGTTTATTCAGCATATCGTAAGCATCTGTCGACGAATTAATAAGTGACGAAGACGAGGAAGTACATTTTGCTGTTGGCAACTGTTTACTAGTATTTTCTAATGATTGACCATGACCGTCTAAAGATTCATTTTTCCACGATAAAGCAAAAAAAGATAATAGGAACCAAACTAAATGAAAATAATGAACCGTGTTAGCTAACTCCGATTCAGCAAATGATTTAATATCCGAAGTGAAACATCATTTAAACGCTTGTGAAGTTAATAGGAATAAGCTATTGTCATGTAGTGCTGACAATATCAATAAAATGTTCTTGTCACTAATATCGGACTTAAACACTAATTTGTGTTTATCTAATCTATCGCTTATTTCTTATTCAAATTCAATCAGCCTTACAAACATTTTACGTTAAGAGGACAATACGGACACAATAAAATATACCATTGCTAATATCCGAGAGAAAAGGAGGAAGATATTGTAATGAGACAGTTCTGACAGAAAGGCGGGAACTTTTTTCAGTCAAAGATATCAATTGATGGTCCACGTTTCTTAATAGTCTTATCCACTAATTATAAGAAAGCTTCTATGTAGTATATGTAAACAGTAAACTGAATTTTACATTCCCTTTTAACTTTGAACGGGAAAAGTAAGTGTAACATCCACGATTCCAGCTGAATATAGAATTTAAAATCAAGACATTTCGTAAATTTCAAGTTCTGTATTTATGCGTATAATTCTTCATATTCTGCAGTGGTAGCTTAGTGTTTAAAGTACTTCAACTCTCAAACATTAGACCATTACGTTTGAGTTTCCCATCTTTATACATCAGTCAGCCATTAACAGCGTAGAACATGTCAAATATGCGCAGAGGTTCAAGTTGTCATGATATATTAACACTGACGAGATCAAATTTAAAAGAGTAACACGACATTAAAATACAATAAGGAATATTTTTTACGTTGATTTCGATAGCTCAAGTAGCGTAACTAGCCCTCATACAATGTCGCTCAAAACCGAATAGCTACTTGGTAGATGAGTTGTTTAGTTCTTCCACACTATATTTGAATACCCAGTACTAAATTTGTAGAAACAAAACTTGATGAAATAAAGTGTGCTAGTAGAAATGATGTTGATACATGGAGTAAATTAGTGCCACTACTGATTACGAACAAAGTACTTACCTTTAATTACTTTCCCAATGAATTTCGATGGATTGTTATAACTTAAAAATCTAGGCGGTCTGGAAACACCAGACTTATTCGACAGAACATTGGATGTAATTAAAGTTGACTGAAATTGTTTCCGTGAGCTCGAAGGGGATTTAGAACTGGTAGGAATATGAGAATTTAAACGGTTATTGGTTCTACATTAACTGGATCTAGATTAGAAAGTCTAAAGTTGAAAGAAATTAGAATAAATTAAACGTAGCTAGCAATAACCTAGGAGATTTCAGCATTATCATTTCTAGTCATATTCATTAGAGTAATATATTAAGGTGAAATACAGCGACTTGGTGGTTAGAGAGTTTAAATTTCAGCCACTATGTTATAGATTCATACTCTACTCTGCTTACTTCTATTTGGAAAGTCAGGAAGGGCTATTATACATAACATTTAGAACAGGTGGCAAGCAATCAAGTATATGATCTCAAGTGAAGAGTAAAAATATAACGAGTAAATGCTACATGACAGTACATTAAATTACTCGGAATAAGAACATTACTCACTTCAGTTATACAAGATTTAATTTACTCAACTGACTAGTGCTAACCAGTACTAACGAAAAAACCATTTAGATTAATTAGGTACTATATTAGAACAACTCTACAGCTTCTGTCGTAAAGCAAGTCGTGAACTGTCACTAACATTTTTCATCATCGCCGGTGAATTATAACAACTAATGTAAAATCAGTATTTACGGTGGAACTGATTATAATAATGTAAATGTGTATTTTACCAGGCCTCTACATCCACACATACATAGGCAAGTCATGTCACTGGATCAATATATATGTAATTAGAATAAATTTGGATCCTCCCGTTGATTTATCATGGATTGAAACTGACCAGTCCTCTGTTGCTATATGCGCATCCTGAGCGGATCGCCTCGATACAGCGATAGTTCACAAGTATTTTTTGAGTTGGATTGTGACTAGGTAAGCGAAATCCAGAACGCGTGTTTCATCCTATTCGGGACTTGTCAGCTGCATTCCAGCGCTGACCACACCGGGACTCAAACTCGGTTCGTGCAAAAAGTCACCGCGTTCACCACTAGGCCAATGAGTGTAGATAGCTACCTGCACTGTATATGTTTATCACGATAGATAGTAATAACCAAAATAGGATCAAATAAAAATTTCTTAAGCATATACAATGTGTATAACTTGTCAGCACTCAACTGACACATTCTAACGTATTACAAAATATTGGGGGTTGATTTACTGACAAAAAGAACAATGAACAGATCATGAGTTTAAGATGAAATACGATTGTAATTTACGTCAAATTGAAGCATATTTTTCTCCACTACTGTAGTCACAAAATATTTTATTGTTTTTTTTAGTTTTGAAACAGTGGGATACTTGTATATTGTATAACCATGATGCATCGCCGTCATATTTCGTAATCAGTCAAGCTGATAAGAATGAATATAGTCTAAGTAGTCTGTATGACAAAATAATTTACAATTACTAGTTATCTAAAGGTCATATCAGACAGGTAACTAAATATCGTAAGTGAAAGTGAAACATTGTAAAAACAGTAATACTAGATAGTCATTTATTCGAGGTAATAGGTAGTATTCATTTTTATTAACTTTAATCAATTTATGCATATAGAAATGGAAATTAATTGTTGGCCTAAATGAATGGCATAGTATAAGGCAGAGACAACTTTTAAAGACAAACAGCTTATGATGGTTAGTAAAGTAAAATTGTTAGTGATAAAATGACTACTGTGTAATACTAACTTCAATACATTTATATGATAAACGTAATTACTGGAATAAGTTTAGCCTAAGAGAAGTAAACAATATGAATACAAACCGAAGCAAATGTTTTATCGAAGACTATGTTATGCATTAAATATTAATATTCGCTTTCCTTTGTTTTCATTACAAACGAGGATTATGGATACTAGTATGTGTTCACATACATCTGACGATAACTATTTAAAACAAATTACAGTTATCTTTCAGTAATCGGCAATACATACGTGTTAACGACATATTTGAACATTACATAGTTTACAGAGAATTTTATAACGGAGCTTTTTGAAATCATGCATAAATCAAGTATGACTGAAATAATCACATCATCGCCATCATGAGAATTAGGAATTATGTCACATGGTAGCAGCATATCTCATGATCAGACATTAACCAATACCGTATAAATTTGTTAACTATTATTCATTTCATTAGCGTTATTATAAAATGTTAAACTTCATTGCCAATTGTAATTAAATGTATTTATGTTTTTAGTCTACTTTCAGTGATAATATCAGATTTTATTCGAATTTAATAGGAAGTAGAGTCCAGCAAATAATCATCACCAAGGGGGACGGTGCAACCAAGTTAATTACTACAGTATTAATAAACTGTTTTCATTCTATTTTTTTTAAACAGTTGCTGCCACTATTGGCAATTAGTCCAATTTCGTTAGCGTTTGTTATCAATTTATAGTACTTCTGCAAGCTGAATCTAACAATTGATATTTGATATTACACTTCTATGTGATTATTACTTATTCTCATTCTACATTTTATTGAACTGTTCTAACAATATCATACCTGCAATTCATCATTTTAATTCAGAATTAACTACCATTCATCATCATGTAGGTAAATGTTTCCTAACAAATAGATGTTAAAAATTGTTTTATTAAATGAAAATAGAATAAACACTTAATTTTTCAACATCTGATCAGGTTTTACGTAGGTAAAACAATTCCCAGTTAATTAAATCTTAATAAAAACATTTTTACAACTAAGAAAGTCTCTACTCTTCATATGAATTTGTCTCCGTTTCAACTAATCGCTGTTTATATAACTCAATAAAATCATAATGCTGTCGACTAAATGGCAACCATCTATTAGTAAGTTGACATACATCCTATCTACCAATCTTTAAAATAGGTCAACCAACTACATAACCAAAGAGATCGACTGGGTAAGAGAGTCAACAGAAATATGACGACTACGAAGAAAACCAATCACGGGTTACACCATCACAGTGAACTGATTTCAAACTAATAGAATACCCAGAAGGTTCACTTCTACATAAAGTAGGCTCTAATTATGACGTACTGAACGATAATGACTTGCAACACCAAAATAATTTGCCTGAGCTGGATATATTCCCCATCATTTTAAGATCATTAATTCTACCAACTCTAAAATGTCGGATTCCTTCATGAACAAGAGATGTTGTGGAATATATAAACTACACTGTTAAGAATAAAGTCAGAATAAGAGGACTATTCAAAAGAGCTTTATGAAAATCTACCAAAAGAATTAAATTAAACATAAAGATCACCCAGTTATATAAAATAAACTCTCTTCATACCATAACTAAATAAACTAAGTTAGAACTATATTATGGAAACGGTCACAAATTAAATCAAAATTTTCTTACAAGATAATGAATAAATTAGCTTTTTTACACCTAATGAAATTTGTGACTCAGCTTCAAAAGCAAAGCTGCCTCATTCTAAGTCCACTCTCTATAGACAGTGGAGCAGTTTACAACAATTTTTCTATAAAGCAGTTTTTTTCTCGAAATTTGTACAATATATCGGTGTTTTCGTCTCTTTCGATATTACATTAGAAGTATTCACGACAACAATTATCTCTTACTACTCCACCAGTGAAATAATAGAGACTCCAAATGTGTTAACATTGTTATTACTCAGTTCATCTATTTGACTTCGTTTTGTGTTTAGATTTTCATTCTCCTGACTTCATTATAAGCCCATATTGTAAATTCTCTAAAGTAATGCCCTAGTAAGCTCAAACTATTCCCACTCAGCTTTCACCACTTCTAAGATATTTTGTTGTTGTTCTGTCCTCAGGCTCTTCGATTCATTCCTATTAGTTAAAGATGACTACTAATGAAGAAACCGCAGTTTCCTTATGGTGTGCTGTTTAGTTTTATTCTTTGCAAACATGGCACCTTAATTCCCTTGCTAATGAAGTATATTACACCCTGTGTGACAGTGACCACTTGATAACGCTCATTATGATATATTTCTATGTAGATTTCCCCTTACACCATTCATTAAACACAAATTATGTTACAACAAGATCATTACAGACAATAATAATATAGCTGCGAAAAGTCTGAAATTTCAATTTCTACTCACTGGAATTTTACAAATAAATATCACTCATTTTATAAACCACCTATCTAATGCTCAGTTTGCTTAAAATTATCAAATTTAATCTTGATAATGATAAATAATAATAATCTGTAACTAATGTGCATTTGTCAACACTTTGTGCTTCGTAGTTCTTCACAGCTTTGGATTCAATGTTCATTTCAAATAACTGACAATAGACGTCTTTTCAAATAATGTACCCCTATCTTACTGACGACCTGAATACTCCTGTAAGTTGGTGCATCTTCGGTAACTAATTTCCAAATACATTACTGTTAATTAAAGTCCAGTTGTTGCCACTGGAACTTAGATGTGTTCTATTTGAGACTCATCATCTGACTGCACTTGGATCTTGATATTGATGCTAACTTCAAGATTCGAAAGCAGTCTACTCGTGTTAAATGCCAATGCATTTTTCACTGCACTACTGAGTTCAGACAGTCACATTAGTGCAACTGAGATACATATATTATTTGAATATGAATTTAGTCTTTAAGATCAGCGAGAAGATACAAATATGTGCAACTTATACATCAAAACGTTGGTTAGATCTTACATACGCCTAAGTTCCTCACAGATTCAATCAATCAGTTTGAATCTAGAGATTCCATAAAGAAGATTCAACATACCATAGTTCCATGTAGGGTAAAATCAATCATGATTTTTTATTCTACAATCCCATAACAGCTTCCAGTTAAAACTCAAGAAAATAAAAATATGATCTATCTTTTAAACGATAAGAAATTTTGGATGAACAGAGTGAAATATAATTAACAATTATCCACTTCTATACAGAAAGTCAATTTACTGACATACCTTCGTCTACGATCTAAATTAATCAATGAATGATCAAGGTCCATTTTTAGTTCGCTGGTTCGAAGACCTGATGAAAGTGAATTTGATCTTACAGCTGGTACACGATTGTTTGTTGTCATAGTCGGGGAATACGGGATGTTATTCGGTGTCACAATAATATCCTAAATAGATTGGAAATAAGATGGGAAATAACCGCATAAATATGTATCTAGCACATTCTAAAATTGGTACTTATGCATAAACCTGCAATTTAGATAACCCGACTCACTTTGTGATATTCAGTCGTATTCTGCGTAACCTGGGTCCATCTTTATAAAATAGTCGTGACTACCGTGATCACTACCTTGATGTGGCGATCAAGGTTGCATTTGTTGTTAATTAGTCGAGCTATATTGGTAGGGAAACTTATGTGTGTGGGTTGAAGTGGAGAAAACAAAAGCAGTAAACCTTAAGTCCGGAAGGCAAAATCGTACGGCCGAAGGTATACGAGTGTGATGACAGTAAGATGATTTCCTCATGTTATTAGGATTTGCACAGAATGTTGGTTCTTACTTTGTCTCGTCCATAAAATCTAAGTAGTAAGAAGTTAGCCACTGATAAAAATCCATAAAACAACTGTGTAACTGATGCGAGTAGTTGTCCATTGAACTCCACGGTCACTCATCTAGGTCGATAAGACTACTACTAATACAGTTTCATTTTTAAGTCATTCAAGAAAAATTATATTCCTTGATGTGGACAATCAGGAGGTGATATCCATCTACACAATTAAAGCGGAACTGCAATTTTAAATTAATAATAACTGACTAACTAATTAGTCATGAAAAGTACAAAATGACAATCAATCTACTATAAAAGTATGTATTGTAAGTTAATCATAACGTAAAACCTGAAACATGTATGCGTCGATCCAAATTTCAAAACCATCATCCATTAATACGGTAAAATGAATACCGAAGTAACGGAAGCATTGATAACATCAGTGGTAGTTTAAAAAAAATTAAAAATAGAGAATATGATTTTAAACGTAATAATTAACTCATGAAAAGGCATAAAATATTTTAAGGGTAAAAAGGGTGAATGCGTATGCATACTGTGACCGGTTCGAAGTTATCTCACGCAAAGCCAAGAAACAAATTCTGATGACCTTTGCAAGGACTCCAACTAAGTAATCTGCATCTATTCAAACGGATCAGATCACACATCTAATGACTTCATGGACTGATGTCGCGTCATGGCTTGGTTGCTTTTAACTCATTTTACATCCTACTCCTACGTAAACAGTCATTGTGTATCGAGATAGGTAGTGAATGGGCATGTGCAATGCATACCCTAACGACGAAGATTAACAACCTAATCAACTGGTTTACCATCTTTCCCTAGTACAACCGTTGTGTTAGGATCTAACAAGCCTGTGTTTAAATTGCATGCAATCCTCATAGTATTCGCAATCAGATGAGATGAGTTTCTGAGCATCTATCACTTCAGTAGACGTATTGTAATCACGATAAGCAAACCCGATCAACACGTCAAGGTAGTAGCTACGGCATGAGTGCTTCGGACACACAACTAACATCGACAGCACAATATTCTAGCCTTAGATAGAGATGCCTGATTCGATATAGGGTTGTATTTAGAAGGTTCTAAAATACGGTTTGGAGCCTGATTCCAATAAACCGAAGATAGTATTTCATGAATGCTGATCGTTATTATTGGTGGCACATAAAGAAATTGAGGAAATAAATTTAGAGCTAATATTGGAAGTGGAAGAGATGTTAGAAAAAGATGGATTTTGATTATGAACAGTGCAATCTTAATTACTGTTAGAGGAAGTAAAGTGGTATTCGCTTACCAGTTGCTCACTTCATTGAAGGGTTTTTCTTGAGATGCCTTATAAGGAAACCGGGTTTGAAATACTCTTTATGACATAGGAGGGTGGCTTCAGTGCCTAAGAGCGGTTACATATGATCTTTCGTGAATTGTTTTTGATGTGCTACCTCCGTACTTGTCAAGGCTTTATTGATATAGACGAGAATCCATGGAGTAGGGTAGAGCGTGTATTTTAAAGTTCGATTTTTACTAACCCTATCCTTCCGTTGAGAGACAGCATCGCTAAAATGATTGTAACCTGAGGAAAACAGCTTACTACTACCACGTCCATGTATAGATAATAGTACGACTACAAACTCGGACCCTGTGTTTACTGCTTTTAGCTTTGCCGCTCTTCGACTGACCTTCTTGGTATAGTAGAACCTAGAGGAATTGAAGTTCAAAGAAACATTTCCCGATTGGTTAACCATTGTAGGTAACCCAATCCCCACATTAAAGTAATAGCTATAGTCAGTCTATAAGTATAAAAATAGAGGTTTTCAATAAGGAACTAACTAGCGTGCACTATGGAACTTGAAGAATATCCAAGATCTTAAGTGAAAATAGTAAAATGACTACCTCATATAAAATTGCATAAATAATAAACTATGAGATTCTGATTGATGTGGTATGAACAGAATTAAACACAAATGTAACTTTTTTTTCAAATGATCAGATGTAAAACAGCTATTATCAGATTTCAGTCGATTAGCTTCAAGTTATATGAATACAATACAGTAACACATGTGCTTCAATACTGTTAGGCCGGACCACAAAGAAGTGTAACAAACTTTCAGAACTGTGTTTTGAGAACACTATTTCATTTATCCGAACTGTCTGTAATGTAAACATTTTGTTTCTATTATTGTTACGTCCCTCTTACCCTATCCTCCCGTTTAGTATAATTCTGTTATTATATTGT
Organism: Schistosoma japonicum; assembly: GCA_025215515.1. Taxonomy (NCBI): domain Eukaryota; kingdom Metazoa; phylum Platyhelminthes; class Trematoda; order Strigeidida; family Schistosomatidae; genus Schistosoma; species Schistosoma japonicum. The sequence goes on along the minus strand of CM046061.1, from coordinate 9,958,797 downwards.
CTCTTGTTATGGACTACAGTTAATTAGTTGTGTACAAGTTGTTCCAATTCTCTACCACTATTTCCCTCGTTCTGTATTCATGTTAATTTTCTAATTGGTTTGCTGTGCGGTCTGATTTTAAGTATATATAAAAGGATGCTTGAAATATACTATGATTCTGTCTGACTGATCTATTGGCGCGCATTTTTCTTATTTCGGCTTGGGACTAAGTGGGCACAGGGTAGACGCAGTTACCAACTAGGCACAAGTAATTTTGGCACTCGGTCACCAACCCACCCAAATTTCTCTCGTCATAACAAATACACAGTCTATATATGCAAAAGGATTATGAAAATACCATTATGAGCATGTGTTTCAACTGTGCTTGAAGATTCAGAGTATGAACCTCCTAGAATACTAGCAGTTATTGACAACTAAAATTTGGAGCTGATGATAAACAGATACAGTTAACTGAGTGTGGTTTGCTGGTAACTGGAGTGGGGACGCTATCGAAGCCACGTGTTTCCACAACTTCAAAAAACATTTGTCAGAGTTGTACTAAAAAGTATAGTGCAAGTCATTTAATAGGTTCATATTCGTATACCTGAGACCCACTGTGTGCATGAAGGCTAGTCATACTAACAGGCTGTTCAAATAGAAGCAAGTGGAGCGAGAGTCGAACGTTTGATTGGTAGTTGAATGTTTTGACCACTAACCCACCGCAAGAACTATAAAACTTTTATCGCTAGTTTCGAAACACTCACTTTTGTTATTAACTTGTTGCTGAGTCCATGTTTATTTTGTGTTAGTGCAATGCGGCTCACTAGATGTCGCGGAGAACTTGCGCCCGATGAACAATTACCATTACTTTTTTCACCATCATCATCTATAGCATCATCTTCATGTTCAAGAGGTGATGTAAGATTTGATAAAGGGATTCTTCGTTCGGCAGTTAAACAACAATTTCGATTTTTATTCATTGTTATTGTTGAAGTGGTAGCAGATCGTTGTTTTTTTACTGAATTTTTAAAATCTGTGTTTAATGTTAACGGAAGAGTTGAAGTGCAACGATTTCCGGCATTCGACAATAACGATTCCTCTTGGTCCCGATGATGATAACGAATTGAAGATGGCGAAAGTCCGTTTTCATGATCAGTAAATTCTAACTCACGTAATGGACTGAATATTTCATCTAAATCTTTTGGAGATAAAGCTACCATAGCACGAGCTTTAGTAATGTATTGCTCATAGGTCCGACCGAACGTGACTACATCATAACATGACGCATTTGGACAATCAATATACACTGAGGTCGTGCGATCACGATTATGTACAGGTTTAACAGACGATGATGTTGATGATGATCGTTGATGATGGGGTGGAAAAGGAGGTGATGAGGGATAGTGGAATAAATATTGTGAAGGCGAAGAGGGAACAGAAGACTTACAACTATCTGAATCATAAGGAAAATTAGAAGCAAGAAATAACATTAGCTTCTGTCGCTACATACCACAACAGAGGATATTACAATTTAATCCGATCTCAATATTATTTGGTGTATTAATATCCTAAAGTCACAGGTATATTTCAGATAGTCACGGTCCAAAAATTTTAGTGGTCATGTCTTGTTGATGTAGATCCGAAGTCCTACAAGGACTATAGCCCCCTCCCAAGCTTTCGAGTAGGCCTTGCTAATAACTGCTAACTACAATAAAACTTAATTTCAAATTTTCTTGTCGTCTACCTCCAGAAATTTAAGTTGAAAAGAGTGCATGGGATATCGGACCAATAAGACAAGTGAGTGTACTTAACTTCAACAAATATACAAAACTATTCTCTGAAGATAATAGAGTTTTTCAGTAGGAAAAGTAGTATTCATAATAGTTACAACCGAAAGGAAAGTTGATCCATAAAACTGCTTACTTCAGCAATTCCAGAGGTAATTTCACTAAGGGAGATAGCATCCGCTCCCTCTCCAAAGAAAATCCACGGATTCAAGTGCCACCTATCAAACTGTTAGGAGATAAACCGACATAAGTTGTAAGATTTATGAGTTCAACTATGGCCGTGGTGTACACAAATGAATATCCCCAACCCAGTGTTAAAATATTGTCCTCATTTCAACTAAACAATAAACAGAAGTCGTTACGATGACTAGAAGTGGAGTAGAACTGGTTATCTTGCGATGTTCACTTTTAACTTTGATCATTTTGTATTAGACATTTTGTGCATAAAGTACAACTTTAAAATATTTGTCTACAAAGTTAGTCAATACAGTTGTGTATGGTGAATTACCAGTCCATCCACTTCAGACATTTTTATAATAAATATCAATTTATGGATCTTTTAAATCAATAAAAATATTCTGATTGAATCGAGATGGCTTTTTGTGGAGATCGGTATTTTTAATCGATCGAATACATCATAGGTTGATGTAGGCAGGGTACCATTGAGTTTCACACTAGAACGAAACAGTTATCCAGTGCTCCATGGTTTTCAACCTGCCAACACCAGTCAATTGATAATACTATAGTACAATCGAATTGTGGTTAACAGAACCTATGTTTTGTTCTTTCTAAGATCCATCAACTAAATGTTCCTACATCCCAGTTTTGACTATCAATTGCATTAAGTTACAAACATAGACATACATTTAATTTTATACTCGTTGAACAAATTAGCAAATAAAGCGTTGGCATTTGAAGCCATGGTATTTAGTTAGTCTCAGTGTAAACATTAGTACTGTAATGCAATTTCGGGTGTCACCACTAAACAAATATCAAAAATACATTAGAGTATAATTATAAATTTACAGTCAGTCTAAATAGCATTACCTGAATTATTTACATGAGAATTTATAGAATCTGTACTTAATTTCGATAAAGAAGGTGCTGAACATATTTTATCTTCACAAGTAGTACAAATTGGAACAGCCAGTGGGGATGATGAAAGGCCAAATTTCTCTTCATTAATTTCAACAGCAATACATCGAAAATCTGCATCATTAGTATCAGTTGCTGTTAATGGATCAGGTAAGTAACTACTATCTTTTGTGTTCAATTTACAATCTACCTGATGATTATTAGCGTTTTTAGAAGAATCTGAGTGACCATTGACAAAAGTTGCTTTGACTGGTTTCGATTGTTCATGTCTAGCCCATATTTCTTCCCAGGCTTCGTGTAATAATGAATCAAGATGTCTGTCAGTTGAATTACTATTGCTATCACTACCCTGAAGTAAAGAATTATCGCTACTCATATTTTTATTCCCATTTAAAATACATTCATTTGTTGGTAACGGTATCCCACAGGGTTCAATGATATTATCATCCAAAGATAGATTAGGTGTGTTTTGAATTGGATTTGAATAAATTGAATGTTTATTAGTTTGTTGATGTAGAAAGCTTCGAAGACCTTAATTATAATGATCAAAAAGAAAATTAGAAGAAATACAGTATACACTTCACGGAGATCAAATAGTCAATGGTAGTGATTATTACAACTAATACTGGTAGTAGGTGTGAAACGGCAGCTTAGTAGTTAAAGTATTTAGTCTAGATCCCAGTTACATTCCACCGGCTTCGGTTACAACAACCGAATAGGGTTGCAAGCCTTCACTCCTATGATAAAAGAAATTATTAGTAACCATTGGCATCTGATAAACTCCTAAGGTCGAAAAATTGAATTGAGAGGTGCAATCTAATTGAAATGAATCTATTAAATTAAGTCGACACTTTCCTCAATCATTTTAAAGACTAATTAACCTCGAGGTTACTACATTTATCACTGTCAACCAAATTTCTCAACTTAAACGTAAATCCTCATCAGTATCATAGTTCCATCTTTGAATTCTATAACATATTTGTTGTAAAAGTATTTTAGGTAGAAATATCAGTGGTGTACGAGCCCTGATAGATTATGTGAGAAAGTGGAACATCATAAAATACCTCATAGGTATTCAGCAGGAGTTCAAATAGTACGCATCAACACATTTTTGCACATTTTCCTTGAAATATCATTTATTGGAGATTTCGATAACACGTCGCTATCTTCATCAATCGATTTACAAAGATCCAAGTGCAACTAAACGTCCCACATTTTCCGTTAATTTCATAGCTTCTGGTACAAAATAAACACCTAGATTAAAGTTCTTTAGCATATGAAATTCTCACTTTACAGTATACTCGGCTTTTACTAATGACATATAAAATGTTCTACTGCTTCATTGTATACAATTTCGCAATGATTATACAAATACATTAACTTACATAAACCATTAATGAACCTACTGGTAACACTTATTGGATCATTCGATCAATATCCCAAATGTATGTATTATATCAAACATCATGGTCCAACCTTTGGTAGCCCAATGACTCGACAATGTTATCATTTGCACTGATTTCACGAGAGTCTATAAAATGCTTATTGGTCGACTTGTTAATAATGAATGTTTACCTTATTTCTAGTTCGAACACTAACATACTTATTGCTCTTGTTCTAACTCGTCGGACTGCAAACAGATGGCATTTTAATTTTTAACCCCTTTTTATGTAACTGAACTCTTTGTAATTATACGTCCATTTCTAATTTGAAGTTTATCAACATTTCAGAATTAATTTCTATATTCAAGGGTTTGGGTTATTTACATTAACTGCAAGAACGATAGAAAATTTACCTTATGGGAAGAAACAATGCTTTTCACTTTCCGGATTATTCATTGCCTTTCTCCATTTACTTAATTCTTGTAATCTGAGAATTTCTTCGAACTTCAGTAAGTTAAACTAGTACTTAATTCTTTCCCGGATATCTTTGCAAATCGATGTAGATATAAGTACTAAACAAACATAAGTCGCTGATTGAAAGTCCTCAATCTCAGAATGTGAAATCGTGTAAACGGAAGGTTTAAACATCCCATAAGACTGCAAGTATAGATTGCTGGCTAACCACAAGCTGGCGTGAAGATAAATTTCAAAATTTTTCGTCAAAACAACCAGCCACTTAACAACAAAAATGTAACTATGGTCATAGTTACTGATCTCAACTGAAATATATTCACTATAATTCAAAATGCGAAAAATAGGTCATTTCATTAAAATTATTTTTTTTTAAATAAAACCACTCACGGAGAAGAGCTGTATCACTTTTACGATGCACTCGATGACTTAAACAGTCACGATTCAGTCTCTCTTGTTCATTATCCAATGTTCCAACATGTTGCAAATCCGATACACTTATTGGTAAATCAGATGTATCTTGAATAGGAGGACCATAAGTTAGGTCAGCCATATTGAGTACAATTTGTTTTGCTCTTTCCGGAATAGCTGCATCATAATTTTCTAATATCAATCGTTTTATTTCACGACACCATAAACGTTTTACTTCTAAGTTAATTGCTTGCAAAGTACGTTGAGCTTTAGGATTGTCAAATGGTAATATATGGAATGCTAATGGATCTTTATCGATACATTCAACCAACATTAAATTGGCACACTAACGAAGATATAAAGGGAGTGGTAAGGAGAGAAATGGAACAGAGATAAAAGCATCATAAATGATTACCAAGAGAATTAATTATTTAACTAAGTACATTAAATTTAATGAATTGGTTGACTGACTAAATAAGCATACACTTTAATGTTGTGACGCGTGGTTTAGATTCTTATTCGACCGCGAAAATCTCTGTCGTCAATTATTAATCTCGTCTAAGTAGACCGCTTGATTTGACTCCTAAGCTTTGACTCGACCCCCAGGCTAAAACTACGCTTCAACGTGAACACGAGAGAGAAGACACAAAATACGGCAAAACAACACTTTACTGCAAGGTGTCCATTATGTACAAAAACTAGGATATTTATATTATCATAAATGTCCTTCAGGTTTCTCGAGTTTTCAACATCCTACTAGACACAGTAGTAGTAAGATAGCTGTCCAATCAGAGATGCATCACGTGATTTCTCATTGGTCTAGAATTTTCTGGTAAAAACTATCTGCGTGCTGATTGGACACAATTTTCTCTATTGATTTCTACGCCTTTGTGAACTTGTTGCAAGGGGTTTTTTCGCTCTACCCAACACCTCCCTCCTTTTAAAAAATAAGATTTCTTCTTCGGGTTTACTTGCAACTTGACAACTTGTTTCTTATGGCGTTTTGACTTTCTTGGTGTCCAGTAGTTTTGAGTGTCCGTCGGAGTTTTTGTTGTTCGACTGTCTACCAGTAACTCGAGTGGCAGCCTTTCTCGTCTGTCTACTTCGTTTAGCATCATTTTATCTCTGCGTATCTGATTGATGTGTCTGATCCACGTTCCGAACGCTCCACGCACTCTGTACAAGACATTTCCTATTCTTTGTTCAATGATTGCTGGTTCCCAACGTTTACGTCCAAGATATGACTTGACGAGCACTTTATCACCCACATTTAAGCTCCGGATTGTTTCGTTTCGACTGTAACTATCCGTCAGCTTACGTGGCAACATGGCGTCGAATATAGTCCGGACACGTCTTCCAAACATAGCTTCAGCAGGGGACTTGCCATCAGGGACAATAGGGTTGGGTGTAATTCTATAAGTTGTTAAGAATTTGGTAATTACCTGGCTTGTCTCCTCTTCTTCCCCCTTCAGTAATGATCTTTTAAATGTGTCAACAAAACGCTCTGCTTGTCCATTTGACTGAGTGTGATATGGTGGGGAGCGTACATGTATAATTCCATTAGATCGGCAGAAGTGCTTAAACGATTCTGCAGCGAATTGTGAGCCGTTGTCAGTCACCAAAGTTTCTGGAACCCCAAAGTAGCTAAACAATTCAGATAGCTTATTTATCGTCTCATTAGCTGTGCAACTTGTCATAGCATAGACTTGTGGCCATTTTGTGAGCGCATCTACGACGACTAAAAACATTTTTCCTCGTACTGGTCCTGCAAAATCTGCGTGTAATCTCTCCCACGGACTATTAGGCTTTTTCCACTCCTGTGGTTCACACCTCTTCGGACTTCTCGCTGCTTGCAGACACGAAGAACAGTTGCGGCATCTGGCCTCGATGTCTTGATCCATGGTAGGCCAGTAGGCATAGCTTCGAGCTAATGATTTCATCTTGTTGATGCCCGGATGACCGCTGTGGAACTGTTTCAGGACCTTTTGGCGTAATGTTTTTGGGACAACAATTCTGTCACCAAACATAATGCATGAATCAACAATCATGAGGGAGTCCCGTCTGCGAAAATATTGTAGTATTTCTCCATGGAAGCGACGATTCGGCCAGTTGGTGAGAAGATAACCCCTGACTTCTCGTAATGTCCTGTCGTCTTCTGTGGCTTCTTTGATGGCTTTAAACGTAACAGGTAGACCATCAACTGCGTCTTCCAAAACTCGGCGCACTTCTGTTTCTGTCTCGACTGCTGCCACTAAGGTGTCTTCTTCAGGATTCGCTTGAGAACCAATAAGTCTAGACAATGCATCAGCTTGTCCGAAATCAGTAGTAGGTTGGTACTTTATTTTGAAATCGTAACCCAATAATGTGGTTCCCCATCGTTGCAGTCTGTTCGCAGTGTATACTGGAATCCCTTTCTTCGATCCAAATATGGCTAGCAACGGTTTGTGGTCAGTTAAGAGCGTGAACTGGCGTCCGAATATCATCTTGTGAAACTTCTTCACAGCAAAGATAATTGACAATGCTTCCTTCTCAACCTGGCTGTAGTTACGTTCTGCTGTAGTTAAAGACCTAGCTGCATGCGAAATTGCTTTCTCCGATCCGTCAGGCATGATGTGAGAGATAACTGCTCCAATGCCGTAGTTTGAAGCGTCTGATGCTACTACAATAGGTAAGGTCGGGTCGTAATGGGTCAGCAACAGATCCGAGACTAATAGTTGCTTGATCTTCTCAAAAGCACGTTGACAACTTTCAGACCAATCCCACTTTACGTTCTTAGCCAGAAGGTTATTTAATGGAGCACGTAGGCGATGAAGATCAGGGATGAAAGCTCCATAATGAATAAGTAGTCCCAAAAAGGATCGTAGTGTGGGAACATCTGTCGGTCTCGGCATAGCTTTCACTGCTTGGATGTTCTCCGGATCTGGTCTTCTTCCGTCTTTATCAATTATAAACCCAAGGTAGCGTACTCTTTGCATGCAAAAGTTGCATTTCTCAGCACGGAGCCGGAAACCATATTCGGCTATTCTCGATAGCACCTGGTCGAGCTTCTTCTCTAGGTCCATTTTATCTAAGCCCATAATTATTATGTCATCCAGGTAAGCTGCAGCACCAGGGAGATCTTGTAGCATGGTATCCATCACTTGCTGAAATATGGATGGGGCCGTCTTGACTCCGAAAGGTAGTCGGTTATATCGGAACAGGCCCTTGTGAGTATTTATGGTAAGCAGATCTTTACACTTATCAGCAACAGGGATCTGCAGATATGCTTCTGATAAATCCAGTTTGGCAAACAGCTTGCCTCCATTCAGCTTAGCAAAAAGATCTTCAAGTAGAGGTAATGGATACTGATGAGTTTCTAGGGCTTCATTTAAACCAGTTGAGTAATCGGCGCATAGACGGACGCTGCCATTAGTCTTCTTCACTACTACTATCGGTGCAGCCCATTCTGAAAAGTTCACCGGTTCGATAACACCAATTTTCTGAAGTCGTTCAAGTTCCTGCTCAACTACTGGAAGTGTGGCATATGGAACAGGTCTTTTAGGACGAAACACTGGCTTTACTCCTTGTCGAAGGGTGAGAGTAGCTTGGAATTTAGTACATTCTCCCAGTCCATCACTAAATACTATTGTATGTCGCTTTAGAAGCTCATGATTCGGGTTTATCTCGTCTACTTTCGCTGTGTTGACATTATTACAGATCACGCTTATGGGACGATCCATTAACTTCAGCTTCTCTATCCAATCGAGTCCCAATAAGTCGAGTGATGGGCGTTCTGTAAGAAATATAACTCCAGTCTCCGTCGCTTCCTTGACTGTGACTTGGCAGTGTATTTCACCAGCAATATTTAGCATACCTCCAGACGCACTACGTGCTGTTTGTTGTGTAGGGTATACTCGTGGTCTGCCAATCTTATCCCACGTTTTTCTGCTTATGAGAGTTATGTCGGAAGCTGTATCCAACTGGAGACGAGCAGTATAACCATTAATTTTGAGGGAGACATACTTTCTGCGACTATGAGAACCGGTCTTATTGAGAGCTACTGTCACTTTGGCAGTTCTTGGCTTGAATCTTTTTGAGTAGACCTTCGGACGACAGTGTTTTCGTGTTTTACAGCGGTTTTCTTTATGCCCCTTTCTAAAACATGTCGTACACCGATAGTTTTTAAATGGACAGAATCTTTTGAAATGCCACTCACCGCACAGCCAGCATGGAGATGGTGGCTTACCGCTGTCATTACGATGATTCTGAGCACTGGGACCTTGCAAGTCTTTTCTCTCGACTGCGTTGACATGAAGAAATCGGTTACCACTCTCTATCAAAGAAGTATCATGTTTCAAATTGACTAACCTTTGACAGTCGGTGGTTACTTCCTGTAGGGTCATGTTCGGGCAGTGTTCGAGTTTACTCAGAATTCTTGTACGGATGTCAGCATCTTCAGGTGAATGTAGGCTACAGACAAATACTAGGCATTTGAACTGATCTTCTGTCATGGAGGATAACTTAAACCTCTCACATTCTCGATTCACAATGCCTGCGTGTTTTACCCAGTCATCTCCTGGTTCTTTCGTGATCTTCAAGCATTGGTAGCGGATGTTAAATAAAGATGACTGTTCCCCAAAGATTTGAGACAGGGTTTGAATTGTTTCATCAAAACTAAAGTCTCGTGGGTTCTTTGGTAGGATAAAGTTGCTGTAGCGTTCGTGTTCCACTGTCCCAAGTTTTCTTAGGAGTACTCTAACTTTTGAAGCGTCATCCAGTCTACAGAGATCGATACAAAACATATCTTCATATTTCTTGAACCACGAGTCAAAAGTGGCACCAGCTGCACCATCGAAATGAAATTCGTGAATAGAATTTATGACTGAATCGTTATGTGATAGCTGGAGTTCACTAGAATTGGAGTTTTGTTGGTTCAGGAGCATTTTCTGCATCAAGGTTTCCATAATTCTTATTTGAGATTGTTCGAACCGCCTTTCTTGCCGCTCCATACAAGCTTCTAGTTGTTCTAAAGTAATATTCATGATGATTTTTTTCTCTAATTTTCCGAATTTCCCGTCGCCAATTTGTTGTGACGCGTGGTTTAGATTCTTATTCGACCGCGAAAATCTCTGTCGTCAATTATTAATCTCGTCTAAGTAGACCGCTTGATTTGACTCCTAAGCTTTGACTCGACCCCCAGGCTAAAACTACGCTTCAACGTGAACACGAGAGAGAAGACACAAAATACGGCAAAACAACACTTTACTGCAAGGTGTCCATTATGTACAAAAACTAGGATATTTATATTATCATAAATGTCCTTCAGGTTTCTCGAGTTTTCAACATCCTACTAGACACAGTAGTAGTAAGATAGCTGTCCAATCAGAGATGCATCACGTGATTTCTCATTGGTCTAGAATTTTCTGGTAAAAACTATCTGCGTGCTGATTGGACACAATTTTCTCTATTGATTTCTACGCCTTTGTGAACTTGTTGCAAGGGGTTTTTTCGCTCTACCCAACATTTAATCAGTCATAAAAAACGTAGAGCTTGGAACAGATGTGAGTTAGCTCTAATTGCCATATAGTATTACCACGACGAGACTAAATTAACGAGATTAATACGAGAATACAGTTAAACAAGAAAAAATTGACATGTATGAGAAAATAATGGAACTTAGAATCTGGAAGATAAAGAGTAAATGTACATGTACCACTAACCGATTGACGTTCATGTCACCAAACTGTCTCAAACCACTGACAATGGTTATTTCATGGACCACAACCAACCGGTTTACAGTCTGGGTTCGGTGATTCCAAACTTTTTAAATCCTACTACTACATCAACTAACATAGTGCGTCCAGATAGGCGGTAGGTTGTTGGGTATAAGTAGTGCATGTCCAAACCAACTAAGTCGATGAAGATTCACAACCTTATCAACCAACTTGCCATCTGTATTCAGTAGTCTGTGCCTGACCACACCACCGATTACTCGGTAATTCAGGATATGTAAGTGACGCTCCGAAGCCACCTTGTTCAAAGACTTGTAGTCTACGTATATCTTATATTTTCGTAGCCTATGTTTCACAGCTATACGTTGAGAGTGAAATGTCAATCAGTACACTCGTCCTTTAATCCAGAAACGGATATCATGTGATAAGTAACGCAAGTTGGCAACAGCCGAAAAAGCCTCCCGGATACGTGCAGAGAGTTCTTCAGAAACAAATCTATCAGGGTTAACCAGCCAGACATCCAAGATAATCGAGGTGGTCTATACACTCAATTACTTTATTCATTATGATAAATCTAGATGATAATGTAGACATATTCAGGAGTAATATTTTGCACTAAGGAGGGAGTCAGTGTATCCCAAACATGATTACATTGTTGTTGATAGTGTCTAGGTGTTTCTACTTATTTTCAGCGTCTTCACCAAACAGGATTATGTTATCTGCAAATTCCAAGTTGATGAGTGAGTCAGTTGGTGAGAATTCACTTTGTGAAACGTCAGATTAAGAAAGTGCTTGTACGTTTACCGAAAATGTCTTAAAATAAAATATACATATTATCCAAAAATCACTTCAAATGTAGATGACAAAGGTAGACTAGTGTTATGCATAAGAACCCTTTGTTCTACAAACAAACTACCAAGTCGAAAGGATCAGTAATACTTCCTTAAGAGTTTTTAATAGAAGCCTCAATCTGTTAAGAATGTTAGATCTTAAAAATAAATGATTCAGAAAATCAAAAGAAAGACTTTGTACTGATCTTCGCAAGTTTGATTTTTGAAAACTATCATCACAACTAATTTGATTTAGTGACATTCCGTTGTATTCATTGTATTAATTCAGGGAAATCTTGTATATTACTCATTCATGTTAATTTCGCGATGTATACTTAATTGATGATTCGCTTTAACCAATAGTCACTGTAATTAATTGATATATAAATGTACTAAAACAAATGATCTTCATCCGCATTTTCGGACCGTTCGACTCATCGTTCGAGTCTTCTTTATTTGGTTCGGGGCAGATTAAGCATACCTGGTCGTGCTAATGGTTGTATACTATTCGGTCAACCTACTAAGGTCACATGCCCACTGACTAATGGGGAATCATCAATCAGAACTTGGCTAAACCCTAGGGTACAACATAATCACACTGCACAATAAGAGGTTATTATGTACACTTTATGTGACCAACTTTATGCCTAGAAACCAATGTCATCTCCTCGATACAATCTACTTGCCATCTGACCAACTCGTTAGTTTTCTAATGAAAAACAACTTTCAAGAAATATCAAATAATTCAAGTGATATTCATTTTTCATTTCAATTTTCAAAATAACCTTGAAGGGGACAATAAATCAACGAGTATTTCATAAACTTACACTAATTACTTCACGTATTTCAATCGATCTAACATTTAAAACCATGCGACTAGAATTTCCTGATCCTCGATCTAAACCATTACGTGATCTCATTGTTGTCGCTGCAGCTGTTGTAGATGCTATTACTGTATTAGTAGTATTACTCCAATAATCATTTAAAGGTGAAGACTGTGAAGTTGACAGATTGATGCCAGAAATTGTAGCTGGTGAATATTTACATAAGATAAGTGCACATTGAAATAATAGAATTAGACGTAGACCTTTTTTACCTGGTATACGAAAATGATCACATAAGACAAGATCACCCCAATTATCTACATCTAATCGAGTAATACGAAGTTGATCCAATAATTCGAAATAACGTTTACGTTCATTGATATGATCTGCAACCTACACAAAAAAAACAACACTATATACATACACAAATTTAAACTACTACTAATTGTGTTATAGATGATTGTTGTAAACAAATTGTACATAGGAGGTGCTTTAGGGGAAATCCTAAACCTAGATTTCGTAATGTTTAGCACTTTTTAGCGAGATGCACATGAATTGTTGAAGGGGACTGATACTACCTGGTGAATGTGATCCTGGATAACAAGTGCTGAATACTACGAAACCTAGGTTTAAGTTATCCTGGCAACTATTGTCAAACCGACTTTCACAACACAGTAACTGACATGTTGAGTCACATTCGAATAGCGAAATTGAAGCCTGCTCGACAGAATAGTATGAAGAACTGGCTAAAAATGAGATTGATCACTTCTCAGTGGCCAATAAATATAAGTTCTTACTACAGGTTAGAGAATTGTACTTTAGAGGTCACTTGTTAACATCACTCGGTATGTTAACGATTAATTCAAGCCTTGCTTTAGTAATCCTACACAGGATGCGTGATAGCTGAGCAATCAAGAACAAAATGAGTCAGACGCATATATATGATATTACAAATAAAATAATCAATCCCAAGTAGGAAATTATGTAAACAAAATGAAAAGGAAAATGTATGCTATGCTCAAATGTGGTAATCTGCCTATCACGACTTCTCAAGTGGATATATCAATCATATTTGTAATTGTACTATGAATTAAGATTTGATAGGTGAACATGATTTCTAATTGTAAAAATAAATGCAAAGAACGCTAATCTATATTCAAACATTATGATACGAGGTAACCGAGTGAGCAGTCACTGCTCACACTACCCGATTAATGATTCAAGTCCCAAAATGTAATGATATCACACACAAGATGATTGATAAGAGTAGGTTTCTTGTCTAATAGTAACAGGAAAATGAGTGCTATTTGAATGTCATAAGAAACCAATGAATTTTAATTTCAGAGGTAAAAAGTTATTCTCCACTGACTAGTAACCTCTTCTGATAAACTTGAATTTGCATACTTACTTTGATTCTCTTATCTCCACTCGTTTCGTTGTCTTATCGTCGTTTATAATTTTTATAATTAGTTGATAAACTGAGTCTACTTAAGTAACGTAAATTTATATAAGAAAAGTAAGCCCATTCAGTTGTGTTTCAACAGCCTCAAAAATGTTTATATAGGCTAGCAACCTAGCAATAAAACATAACATTTGCTAGATGCCTCTGCTCATATCAATCGCATAAAATGATCTTGCGAAGAAGTAATTTTCTCTTAATTACATTTTTCGTCAAAATTAGTAGTGTGTACGATTGACTATCACTTTTTTTATTGAATTTACGACATGAAAATGAAACTTTTATTTGAAAATTAATTGATCTATCTCTATACTTTAGTTTTACCAGACTTTTCTCCGACAAACTTTCTATCTTGACTGCAAAACAACAAGCATAACTTAGATACTAAGAGAATACTGCCAAACAGCTTAATTATGAGTTAATACATTAAAAATTGTAATTTGTAGATTTTAATAATATTTGAGAAATGAAGAAGCCAAGATAATGACTAAGGTAATAAATATACAGTTAAAGGACAGAATGCACAATATAAAATTATAACAGGTGGTCGAGATCTGTCCGAGTCACGAAATAGATAGCAAAGCTACTAGTCAAATGCAAGGACAAGAAAGTAAGAACATGCACATTAAAGATTGGTTTTAACGTGTTATTTGCATTAATCACAGACTGATCAGTATTGGGTACCACTGGGTATCAGGGAGAGCTGGACGGCTATTTCGTAGTAGTATGAAACTAAGCAGTCTGTGACAGTGATTCGACCAGAAGTCGAGTAAAGGACCTCCAGATCTCGAGACGAGACAGCTTTGCCAGTGGAATTTAATAATCATCCCACTACATAATAAATTGATTGAGGTGGAAGTCCTACTATTAGATGTAGCTCCAGTGGTACTGATGGTTAAGTGATCTCTGAGACATCCTTATGGCTTTAGGTTCCATCCTAAGGTGGAATGGTGTGTGCATTGCTGAGAAATTTCATACTAAAACAAAATAGTTGTCTAGTGCATCCTTGTTCTCAGACTTGATCAACAGAGTTCAATCTATGAAAAACACAAACAGTAACAAGTTGAGCAAGTATAGGGATCATGTGTAAATTAACTAGGTCCAGTGGATATAAAGGTTGGATTAGTATACTCGAAGTACAAAGCTAAATAAATGGTTTATTAGTATCATTAGCTCATTTGCCAGATACAGAATCACATAACTGGCTTCGAGCCACACTTTAATTATGAAAGCTAATAGATATAACTTGGTTGTCCAAATTGAAGTATATAGAGCGGAGTTTAAACCCGGGTAGGCGTGTAGCAGAAAGTTGGCCAAATAGCACCATCTGAACTTAAAATATGAGACAAATTCCATAGCTCATCATGTGAAACTGTTTAGTTTCAGAAGCAGTATTCGAGGAAAGAACAACTGCTTCCAATGACGTAGTCATCAAGTTCTTACATTTACAAGTCAATGAATATTGTGTTAAACAATGACCAAAACAAGACGTACATAAATAAGGTTGAGTGAATTAGACAATAATACTGAACATTACATCGATTACATGTTCAAATGAATCTAAAATTTATCATTCCAGTAGGAAAATATTACTAAATGCTGGAGCTTTATTTAATAATAAATAAACAAGTCATGTGGATATAATGCATGATAGTCACCGTAATATGTTAAGCTAATTGAGATAATTGTAATAATCTGTAGCTTGTGTATGAAGTGGCTCAATTGTCAACCATGTTAGACGAAGAGGCTGATTATAACTCTTTTGAGTGCATAAGTTTGGTTTCCTTAAGTTTATTCCAATAGCTTCGATCACGTACAGAATCTGTAATCTTGATATTTTAGTTAAATTAATTGGGACCTCATTGAAAACCGCGATTTTTATTTTTATTTGGTGTTTACTATCTACTAGGTAAGACAGAACAATATTAAAAACAAACTTACTGACTCTATTCCTCAAACACCTCGGTACATAAGACAAGAATTTTGAGTATGCACTACGAAACTCCTGCAACAGCATTTCATTGGCTATACACGCATCGCAGAGCCCAGCTTCGAAATCTTATCATTACCTTATCGTATGAGTCAGTCAGTAGTGCGAAACGTAGAACCTGGAACCGATATCTATAGGTCCTAGTTGTCACACCACCTCAGTATAGAAAGAAGAATACCTAAGTAGTTAAAGCAGTAATCATATATATGTGTGAGTACTGGTTTATTTGCGAAAGTAACATGCATCTTAGCTGCATTAAAAGTAGTTTTAACCGAAGCGTTAGAATCTCGTCAGAAATTTCCCTTTAAAATTTAGCCATAGGTAAAGGCCATCTGAACGACGTTATATTTATGCTATTCTCTCTGTTCGGACTAATAGATTTTAACATAACGTGGTCCAATTCACTCAACTTCATTTATATAATAAACTGTTCATAAACATATAACAGCAAGAGCTTAATGACAGAGTAAGTGAAGACAACTATTCACTGCTCTGATATTTCCTACCACTAAGAATTATAATGGATAAGTGGAATTGTAATCTCAGAAATCAGCAGAGTTTTGCAGTCCATTTTAGACTAAAGTACTATAAACGTGTATACTACTAATCAAATTATACCACCACTTACCTGAATCATACGTTCTAAGGCATGTCGTAATGTACAAATAGAATAATCAAAGAACTCCAACAGAACATCAATACTACCACCATCGTTACTATCACATTTTGAACTACATAAAGTTTTACTCGATGACCGCTCTCGATCTGATCTTCGTGATTTCAATTTAAATAATTCTGTTCTTGTCTGAGTTAAATGTTTTAAACATTCCTGATTAGTAAAAGAAAAATTAAAAAAGACAGACGAATGAAAACGTTACTTTGTTTAAAATATCTTGTTAAGACAAGAGAATTAATATTGGCTAACCACTGAGTAGTGACCAGTACTAACACTCACTAGTCTTTACTGTTGATCGAATTCTATCCATCCAATTACAGCGTAAACACTAGTCAAAGTGATTCTAGATCTCAAGGGTATGTATTAATCTTAAGTAGCTAAAGGTAGCCGAGAGTTAACCAATATCATAAAAATTGTGACTAATTGCTATTAAACTAACTTTACAGACTACAATTTATCATTAACATAATACAATAGTGAATTCATAACTTCAATGGAGAAAACTTAAGACCTGCCATTAAACTTCCCAAAATGATTATTTTCAGAATATTTGGCTGGTGGCTAACAGTAAGCATATGTTCCATCCACTATAAGATTTATGGAATACGAGTACCTATATGTCACTGTTAAATGACTTGAATGCAATACCTATCTCACAAAACATGGATCTGGTAATTTACTAAAGTGCTGTGTTCAGAAAGCAACTAACATGTTCAACAGATGTGATGTTTACTCAACAGTTTAAAAATCCAATACATGACAGTTTGTATGGATTTTAAGATTTAAAGATAACAATGTAAAATGATGTTGAATTCTGATTCCAAGTTTTTCATTACTTAGATCAGAATTATTTGGAAAGATGCTAATACATATTTAGCGGTTCCTAAGATTTTCGCGATGAAATACTTGATTAACTAATCAGTGGCGAGTTAAGACATCTGAAACTAGCCAATTAGGAATCACCTACGTCAAGACATCTGTATACTGCTCAGAAAAATTAAACAAAGGAACAAAAATTAATTTTTAACGATCATAACTAAAAATTATAGTGTTAATCTCATCAAGTGCTGAGTTATCACTAAGTAAATTGTATGCAACGTGCCAATCTTACCAGTAACTTTCGCAATAAACACTAAAACAAAACCAAAACTTAACTCCAACCCTAGCGCAATCTTAAACCCTAACTCTCGATTCCCTAATCCCCAACACTGGTTCACTTGGATTTCTTAAATCGATTTCGATTGGTTTCAATGACTTTGTCACGGACAACTCAAAAATCGTTAAATCTTGTTTCTAAATTGAACCTTTATCGAGAATATTTGTAACTCAGATATATTATTTTTATGATAGTGCATTCTATGGGTTAGGCAGCATATAAGTGTGAAGCTATTTCGTTATTCTGAACAACCTCATTACAGCCTACCTCTTGAAGTAGAAACGCTGTACTTCCTTAAGTAATCTTATTTTATATATAAAGGAACAACAGGTAAACATAAGAAATCTATGTTGTTTCTTAAATGAGTATCATCTCCAGTTATTTCGTATAAAAGCTGACTAACCACACATCCATTACTTTAAAAAAATATTTTCAACAGAAAGGAACGGACTCGTCGCTTTTCGCAAACACATTAAGTGAACTAAGTAACAATAGTGTTATTGGCATCCTAAGAATTTGCTATCGTATGAAAAATGAGTAATCAACAAACGTACGTTTAATTCGTAAAGAAAATATGTACATACAATTTTGTAGCTATATTTATCACTACCTGCAAAAGTAATTGATACTTGAGTACACGTTGTACTGGTTTAAGAAGATATGTTGCGAGAGGAAGTTGGTGTTGTAATTCTAATTGACAATTACTAAGATGCGTCCAAGTGTCTGCACGAGATTTCTCAATCTCTTCAAGCAAGTGAATAGTTCTAAATTATTTTTAAAGAAAAGAACAAAATTAAAGCAAAACTACCTTATCATCGATGGTTCATTGATCTTTCTAGTCACTGAGCAGTTGCGACTATCATGCTTGTCTAGTCCTTAAAGCTTTGATTGAATTTTATCGACCATGATCTAACGCGACCAATGATCTCAATGAGTGTTTTGATGTAAAGTGGTTGGAAGTAGGTCAAGATATGCATAATGTTGTCCACTAATTAATGGCTGGTCATAAACAAGATCAGTCACAGCTTAAATAACTAAGTGGTAGCGATGGTGGATTGTGAAGTTGAGTAGTGAGGAGCATTCGTTTGCCATGCTAGAAGTTCAGAGTTAACTGGTCAATTACTTTCCCACCACCACCCTAGTCATCCAACTATTTATTTCAACGAGAATTTGTGGTTGAATGCTTCAAGAAAATAGTAGCATATAACATCTGATTTGTATAGAAGTATTGAAATATTACTGAAGGAGCCAAAAGAAAATATAACAGCTATTCGAAACTCAGTGTCTATCAATAATTTGAATATAAGTCTAGATGGGGATAACTAGGTTATTCATAATCATCTGATGGAGATAATTTGCGTTATCAGAAGGAATAAGTAACCAAAGCCCATCAACAAAATGAAACACTTTTCGATCTACCAATGTGATACACAGATGCACACATCGTGCCTAGTAAAAAGTGTTCAATATGATCCACAAATCGTTAGTATACAACAAAAAGTTATTGCATATTCCTCCTTGTAATTTTTCTCCTTTCATAAATTTATAGTCGCAAAAATGATCGTGGCAGAATACGATAAATTCATGGCATTTCATTGATTCCTCTTCGCCACATACACAATCGAAAAGATTTTATTATTTCAAAATGCTGACAAGACTTGGAATTAGAGTGGATGGATAGTTCACCACTACAGGACATATCGTTTACAAAGACAGCAATGTCAACTACGTGACATTCACTATTTACCATGACCAATCATTGGTCATGTGATATAATGTCGAGACAAACATACTGCACACAACGGCATAGGATAGATAACCAATAAAAATTCAGATGTAAAATGCAACCAATCAGAATCAAGTAAGTGACAAGCAAATGACAGAATCAATCAATAAATCAGAGTAGACAAAAAGGCTGAACTTCTGAGTAGACAAATTTCGACATTTCTAAATCGATCACATTCGCCTCAAGCTAAGCATTTTAGTCAATTAGCCGATAAGATTCTTTCACAGTTAGGACGCAAGAGAGCAATAAAGTAGCAGACAATCAAAATGAGGACACTTAGAAATCCAGATAATATCTCCGTTACATGTGTAGTTGAAGCTGGTGGTCATAATTAGGTTAAAGAGCGAAGAAAATTTATGAAACGTACTTTGGTTTGGAATGTACTTAAAAAGAAAATGATTATTATACATAAGATCCCTTGTTTCGTAAAAAGAATTGATATTATGGTTCACTTAAAATACAAGTTAACATAAATCTTAACAGTATCACAGGCAGAAGATAAAAAATGTAAAAAAAAGTTATAAGTTACGGTAGAGTAATGAAAATACAGAGTTGATATGAAGAGTACAGCGTACTTGCGCCACACATTTAGAATCCAATCACATATACATACCTGTCAAAATAATTAAATAACAGAATCGAAAACTAGTTGGTTTAAAGACTTGTATAGGAGCTGTAGAAAATATATCCTTACATTTGTGGAAGCTCTGGCCACTAAGAACTGCCAAAAATTAAAGCAAGGAGAATATAATAAGCAGTAAGTGAACGTTATTCAAGCTGAAGACTTCAGTAAGCTGCAAGACTAGAATTACTGTTTTAATTACACTGTAGTTACTCAGTACAAACATTTCGAATCAGTTAATGTGAATATAATAAGTGTATAAGCGAAGTAGCAAGTTGGGTTGGTTGTAAAAATAAGAATAATAAAGATATGTTAATATAATATTGGAATCGTAGTCATTATAATTATGAATATGATGAACAATCTATGCGAACTGAGAGAGAAAATGTCAAGGTAACAGTGATGATAATAAATTGGTATATGAAAGATAAATATGTAGTTAAGAATGAATAGAGTGGAGATAAACAGAGAGGAAGTTTGAACAGTGAGAGTTTGAAATAATCATCTTATGTAATACGTGGGTACTATGGTGGTGGACCGAGGTAAACTGAGTGGCAGTCACAGAATCATTCGATGTATATGTGACGAGAATGTTGATGAACAGGACGTTTAACTAAATTTCAGTACCTAACAACCAACCTTAGAATTCATATCAGAAAATAAATCAAGTTCTTCAATCTCATTTCCGATGTACTTCGACAAGACGGAGTGACGGGACACAAAATAGACCCATACATAGGAATGGTCAACTAACCAACTTTTATAGGTGGTTACTATTAAGTATCAAGATGAATCTCATCCACTTTTAATGCTACCGCATGAGAGGAATCTGAAGTGATCAGTGTATTGGTGAAGAACGTGATTCTTTTAGGAAAACGCTAGCGGGGAATGAACATCCCGTGTGTTTTACAGATAAGAATATGAAAGATCAAAAGAAAACACCCATTAGTTCCGTTTTTGAGAAATATCCATTTATTAATTTAAAATCCAAAGGGAAACCAATGCTTACGATATACTTAGAAGCCGTCTGTTCACAACACACATTGTGTAACCATGCTTAAAGAAATAGCAGTGCATCAGTTCCTAAGTCAGTCATAGAAAATGTAAAGGCCTGTACAAATGTGCATTAGCTCATTAACGCGACGAAAACAAATGAACAAGATTAATGCTCAGATTATTTTAAGGAGGAAGGTTGAAATGACATGTGGGAAGAACAAAGTAACCTAAGATCTAGAAAAAACGAGAAAAAGTATGTCGTAAAAGTTGAGTACTTAAGCATATACTTGATAAATAGATTTCGTCAACATCCAAATAAGTAGTTTTCTACACATATCATTAGGTCAGTACATATAGTCAATACATATTATCATCACTCTCCCTACTACTATTTGTAACTACACAACTACACAACAATCATGTGATCTAATTTATTGCAATTACTAAAATCAAAGTTACTTTGGATAATTCAGACAGAAATCCACGTAGAGTTCTTCAAAATGTTTGGCATTATCAAGAAATACTTGTCCAAGTTGAATAAAATTTTCGCGATTCAAAGAAAAACCAGAATAAAGTTGTCTGTTAAGAAAATACAAACAAAAGGAAGTGAGAAATAATGCAGTTCATCGTAAACGTAATGTTGAGTTGACCAATCGCCTAGGTTAAACTAATTTCAGGGAATGGAAAAGTCTCAACTATTTAACTTAATTATTTCTATTAACGTATTTACAATATACAAAGTCACAAACTACGCTTCGTGACATACTATTAATGTGAGAGGTAGTGATACTACCTCTGGTTAGATGTACACTGCGCTACCTGAAGTTATTGTGTTCGACCTCCCAGGGAATTAAGAATGAGCAACGCTAAGGAGTTCTGTACTAAGAGGAAACAGCTATCTGGCCTTTAATGTTACCTAACCAGGAAATTTATTTGCATTTGCTAAAATTTGGAAAATAATACGAAGTAATTAGTTCGTAGGTCAAACTTGATAATTTAAAATGAAGTGAGCATTGGCTAGATAGTTTATAGAATTAAATAATATATCTGCAATACCCCAATTAATAGTAATCGAAATTTTGGACGTTTCGTGACTTAGTGTAAACCGCTTCTTCAGAGTTTACACTTTCGTTATTGTCAAAAAAACATTTTAAGATAATTTTCAAAATTGATTAACATCTTTTCGTCTCAGATAAAACTCACCCTCGAAAGTGAAAACGAATACAATAAACAACTGCTTTTAGACTGTCTTGTAAAATAGAATTTAAATGGAATCTATCCGTATATCCCACACATTCTAATGGATATACTGACTTCCAGTCAGTAAATTCATTCAGTGAGATGTTTCTAGTTCTAAATTTTTTCAGAAGAGCTACCCGACTTATTACATTACAAAGAGATAAACAACAGAAATTTATTAACATAATTAACATATTACAATTGAATGATCTATCCATGAATGCTATTAAAAATGTACAAAAATGTAAAGTCCCATTATACACTAATGATAAATTTAATGAAATGCCATAGATTGGTACAGTCGTTCTACCTTATCACCGTGACACAACAGAAGGATTACAAAAGATTCCAAAATAATATGGAATTCAAGCATTTTACAAAATAACCAACATTTTTCGAGGTGCTTCTGTAAGAATACAGGAAAAGACTGCATTGACAACTACACAGAACTGTGTTTACAGGTTAGGTTGTGCCGACAGTGATGCCATTTGTATGAATGAATCATCTCATGAAATAATGACTAGTGCCGAAGAACATGTAAGCTACACAGAACGACCTTTTAGACAATCGTGTCAAACTTGAAAGCAATAGCAGTTCATACTAATTTCAATGATTATTTATTCAACTACAGAAATCTAACTATACAGAAAGGCAAGGAGCTGAAGTATATCACGTACTGCTAAAATCTACTGAACATAATAGAAAGGAAGACTACTGTTCACCCTACTTAGACTATCCATCCAAACAACTACAATCAACTGATTTCGAATTTCTAACATGTTTAAAACAAATTATCGACATTTTCCTCAATTCACAAATCATATTTCTCATACCCACTGATAGTTAGCAAACACATACACACAAACATAT
Source organism: Schistosoma japonicum (assembly GCA_025215515.1). NCBI lineage: Eukaryota > Metazoa > Platyhelminthes > Trematoda > Strigeidida > Schistosomatidae > Schistosoma > Schistosoma japonicum. Next base: position 9,935,513 of record CM046061.1, on the reverse strand, counting down.
CTCATTTTCAATCATACTGACTCAGAAATGACATGACTTCAGTAAGATTAGACGTGTATTCTGATTGTACTGTTTTGATTTTGATTTGTTCCTCTGTACTATTACAACTCACGTCAATTCAGTGAAGAAGTGGCTTTTAGCAATTTGCGAAACGTCAGAAATTACAATTTCTATTCATTTGAATATTACAAATATATTACTTAATTTTAAAATCCGAAGAAATGCAAAATGAAAGTTGGATTGTGACTGGAAAGTGAAATTCAACTTCCGTCATACTTGTGAATCATCACTGTACTGAGGCGATCTGCTCAGGATGTACATGGGACAACAGTGACTGATTTCAGGCTGTAACAAGATTAACGGGATGATTCTTCAAACTAATGTTAGCATAGAAAACAGTACAGAACTTACGCGTGAAAAACTCGTAAATCTGGAATTCTATGAAAAACAACATTTAAAAATTGTGGGTCCACATTTTCAGTTTTCTTTAAACGCAACAAATAACCCTGTACAGATAAAGAGAGAAAAAGAAGAAAACTAACAAGTACCTGTGACAAAACCACAACGGGAACTTATTGAGTTATTAAATGTTTTTGTATTTAGTAGAGATTTGAAACGCAGATTTAGACAAGCATCAAACTTGAACTGTCAATTTGGGCCACATCAATGTGTATTTATTAGTTTACCTGATTTCGTAGAGAAAGTTACGTTGGCAGTACAAAAAGTGTACTTCTAGATAACTATCAGAGCACAACTCTGAATTACTGTCTGAAAGTAGATGTTAGTCGACATCGTAACCCTTGAACAAATGACCAATTAATGTCACATGTCGTCAAATGAATGATGCGTTGAGATTAACTACAAACACGAAAGTAACCTGCCCAAAATAGGTTTGAGTCAAAAATTTGAACACAGCTGGGAGGTATCAGCAAATTCATCAATTTATGCTTGGTTTGTTGGCTTAAAAGAAATATGTTCAATTATTTATTTTATGAATATCTTAGCGACCCTTCTAATTTTGAAAGATTAATATAGCGATTCATTCGTTTATTACTCACTATATTTACACTTTTCAAGTATTTAACGCTGCTATTAATTTTTCTAAAAAATTACAATACTTTGAACCAAGAGATAATATTTCAGTTTCCATGTGTGAGTTTTAATGATGAGAAATTGTGTATATATTTTTCACGTTGTACTGGAAATCTCCTCTCTTCATTGGCTGTTTGTAAAGACTTTTTCAATTTAATAATGTCATCCTGAGATCAGGAGCTGATCACTGTGAATATTTAATCTTCGAATTGGTTTCTTAATTTGGTCGAAAGTTCATTGAGTACATATGATTTTGTGCAGTGTTTCCTTGCAACATATCAATCTTAGATTGGATTGTATCTATGCGATTCGGTGCATATCGTTTAAGTGTTTTTGAGTGTGGAGTTAAATGATTGACTTGAGGCTTTCAGAAATGTTTGTGAAATCTCCTTCTTTATCATGACCTTAGTTGAGTTTCACACTATTTGATTTATCTATGCATTTATTTGCATTTTTCTGTATCTTTCTATCGCATAACTACCTCCCTTCACGTCTACCATAATAATAATAATAAATATTATTATTATCTTATTATTATCACAAATTTTCACAAATCTTCACCCTAATCTGATGACAATCATAATTACTATCTCCACCCTACTGACTATATAATTTCTGTTCTTTGGAAATGCCCATCCTTAAGTTACTATTGACTATTTAAAACACTAGGCACTCAGAAATTTCACATGACAATTAATCAAAATTATTGCAATTAATCGTTGACCTATAATTTATCACATATATGTACGACTATACAGGTTGACAATGAATTTGTTGAAAATATAACCCTTCGTTGAATGAACCTGTTTCGATTCAATGGATATATTTAAACTAACTAAACGTAACAAAGACCCTTAGACAGTTAAAGAACTTAATGGGTTCCTAGGTTATTCCGTCAAACCTGTGCTATCGAAGAATGTAATCCGATTTTTAAATGAATGCATTGACAATCATGAAAGCATGGAATTTGGTTTATTTGACTGGATTTTATAGATTATGTCAAGTGATGAGTCCGAGGCTGAATGCTCTGAATCTATATGTTACGAGAGGTAATTGATCTACACTGTCCCTTTCCCAGCTATACGGGAAGCTGTGGTAGCGAAGAAAGAAGTCCGATTTTTAAATGCATGAAATGACAATCATGAATATCCTAGAACATTTTGGAGATTTCTCAAGTAACAATCATTTAACACCATACTCAAAAACACTTAAACGACATGCACCGAATCGCATAGATACAATCCAATCTAAGATTGATATGTTGCAAGGAAACACAGCACAAAATCATATGTACTCAATGAACTTTCGACCAAATTAAGAAACCAATTCGAAGATTAAATATTCACAGTGATCAGCTCCTGATCTCAGGATGACATTATTAAATTGAAAAAGTCTTTACAAACAGCCAATGAAGAGAGGACATTTCCAGTACAACCTGAAAAATAATTACACCATTTCTCATCATTACAGCTCACACATATACAAACTGAAATGTTATCTCTTGGTTCAAAGTATTGTAATTTTTCAGAAAAATGTAACTTATTACCCATACAAATTGAATTCAAAAACTACATAAATCACTTCTACTAATTATTACACCTTATTACTTTAAAAAAATTGACGCAATTAACATATATTATGTAATCACTTTTGATTGAGTTCGACAACTTCCTTAAATGATGTAACACACACCTGTAATTTATTACAAAGTATTTTATGTAAAATACGATTGTACAACTTTAACATATGACAATGTCGAAAAGAGAATTTCCTTGGAATAAGGCAAAAGTAATAGTGGATGCAGGATCACAATGAATTCAGTTTTAGAGCCTTTGAAGATTAAAATGAATTCATGTTACTCTGCGTCAACTATTATCTTTATTTTATTCAAATTCACAAATGGGACTAATTGTGTGAATTGCAATCATTTTGATTTTATATTCACTAAAAACTATAGATAGAACGAAGATAAAATCATTCAAGTTACATGTTGATAACTTGAATGTATGATGTTAAAAAGCAGTAACAAACCTTAATGACATTGTTTATGTTTATTAACTGAATCATTAGATGTATGTTACTTAAAAGTTGAAGATATTTGGTTTTCATTCAAGGGTTAAAATAAGCCATTCAAAAAATAAATTTATTATGTCTGATAGGTTCAATATGCCATATAACGCTTCTTGAAATTACAATTTTATTAACGAAGAAATAACCCAACTCCCCTGAGTAATAATATTTGTCTAAATCACCCAGACATTACACCTAAACACTACCTACCAGTACAATATATCTTATAGATCAAATGTTTTACCTACATCAACTATTTTGACTTTTACATCTTCGTATAAGGATAGTCTATGTATTTTGAAAGGTACCTGTTCGCTACAATAAAAAGTACTTGCATACTGAATGTCAACCAACCACTATTTATTATACCATTTGATAAAAATTACACCCTCTTTTTTAAATAGTACCAATAAATAGACTTACTGGTTTCTTAAAAATCATGACAATGAATTTGAAAACTACCCAACGTTGTCTTTAAAGACTGTAAATTACAACCGAATGCAATTATGTGAGATTAATTTAAAATGTCTTAGAAAAGACCAAAATGAATAACTATTCAAAGTAAAGCAAGTTAAATGGAGACTGAGTTAATGAATAGAGTACCAGAACTACTTATTAACGGGGTGGTGGCTCAGTGGCAAATGTGTTTGACTTCTGGTCGCTAAACCACGGTTTAGAATACCTCTCTGTCGGTTACAATATGGGCGACCTGGTAGTATAATTAATCCTTAAGTTTTGAGTATGATTGAACGCCAGTCATATGAATCTGTACTTAATAAATAAATTAATAATTGATGGTGAACAACCAAAACAAAATATGGCTAGTCAACGGAGTTCAGCAGTTAAAATACTGTTACAATAACTTATAACCAGAAAGAACTAAACCAAAAGTTATAGGACTAAATTTTTTAGATTGTATGAGAATATCCGAATATACTAAATGTTGGGATTAGTTTGATTCTACTTTATGTAAGCTGAATAATAGAACTGTTCTACACGAATGAATATAAGACCATTTCGCTTTGATAACTAAATATGATTTATGACCATTAATAAAGAATAGAGAGACGAAAAGAATGAAGGGATGATAGAATTAAATCCTCTTTTACTCATCTACATTCATACACCGTTTATCAAACAAAGGATGAGTGTATTGTTTAACATTCTTCTCTCATGTAGCTTATGACTGTCAAACATGGGCTACAAAAATAGAAGACATATGTAGGCTGTAGGTGTTTAATCATGGGTGCATACGAAACATCGCTAATGCATTTCGGAGCATCCGAGTAATCACTAGTGAGGTCAGGCACAGAATAATAGGCAAATCTAGCAAGTCGGTTGATAAGATTGTGAATTTTCATCGTCCGAAGTGGTTGAGACATGTATTAATTATGCCCAATGGCTATCTAGATGGGTTGTTATTTAATGTAGTAGTAGGATTTAAGAAGGCTAAAGGTCACCAAACCTGAAAATCTGACTATTCCACAGGTAGTCTATGACCTAATCACTGTCGGTGGTTTGAGATAATTTGATGACATGACCGAGAATTGGTTAGTAGTACAATTACATTTACTCTTTGTCCTCATTGTTATTAGGGATGTTTTCCAAAATGATTAAACTACACAAACTATTTTTCAAGTTATTTTACGAGTTTTGATTGCTTATGCATTGGACATTTTGCTTCCATTACTTTCATACCCCCCCCCTCCCATTTGACCTGTCAACTGTTATTGTATCATTTCCAGATAATAAACTACAGATAATTAATTATGTATCCGCTACTCATTCATGTCTTTGTTTTGAGTTGATGTTAATATCCTAATTGCTGTTGTGAAATTAGTTTTATGTAGATATGTAAACTGCGAAACAAGCGGCAATCCTTATTAATGGAATGTCTGGTTCATCTAAGTGTTATTCCTTCTGCAGTTTGGGGTTAGTGTCGAGAAATACCTTGAGGCATACAGTATTACGGCTTTGTTTGCCCTCTTGATGTATTAATCCCGTGAGGTTATAGTTTGTAATTAAGTTCTATTATTCTCTATTACACGTCATTTCATTCCATCTTATTGAACTATATTCTGGTATTAATCGTTAATTTGATTGGAATGTATTATTTTAATATGACAACTTGAGTTAATAAACACATATGTCAGCCTCTAAAACAGACTTACTAACACCATACAATGCTTAAGAAATGTTAATAAATCTAGATTCCAATCTCAAAGTACATTTAATTGCCTGAAGTGGTTGAACATAATAACTTTATTCGACATTATGATTTTTTGTGACAGTATGAAATTCTCAGCATTATTTGTACAATATTGTAACAAATTTTTTTCCGAGGCATCTTATCAACTGAAAACAGACTAAATTTACAATCCGAATTATGAAGATATTTGACATACTTTATCTGTTGACGTTGAGATAAATGTTCGGAATGAAAATATAAATCATAATAATTAGAAGAGAGATATAAGATATGCTAATAATTGTAGTTCAATTTAACGAGTATTTATATGCTGCGAATTGAGAGTAGAAAGGGCGACTGACGGAATCATTGAGAAAATTAAATAAGTACTTAGAATTGTAGTAATTTGCCAGGTAATTTCAATATTGCGAGAGTACACACATAGTCAGAGTTCATAACTATTCAAGTAAATCTAAAGCAAAATAGTTAACTACCATACTTGCACAGTCGAAAAATCTGGTGATCCGAACGTTTGAGTAAGCTGTTAAGTTAGTGAATAACAAATAAACTTCATTTTCAACTGTAATTATTAGGGTTAGTTGCATAATAATGACTAAAAAGTATGTTATTAACCATTCATTCATAATATAACACAAAAATTATGAAAATAGATTATTCTATATTGATCGTTTAATATCAACTTAGACTCCATTACAATTTGACGTTATGTAAAGAGTTGCTGCCAACTTGCTATCAACTATGAGAGTAATTCAATTACAATAATACGCACTTCCTAACGCCTGATGCAATAATGCTACGCGAAAGTGCGAAAACTAAGAATGCGTATGGGTGAATACCTCATTATATAAATCATGCACACGTTAATGAGCTAATTTAATGTTATGTTGGGTGTTAAAGAAAAGCAACGAAATTTTAGAACTATGTTTTGGAAGGTTATTACAATTATTTTAGATGTGGGTAATGTAAACATTTCAGTTATATCATTGTTATGTTCCTCTTACACTATTCTCCCGTTCAGTATATTTACTGTTGATTGGTATATTGTCTTTTATTATTATATAAGTTACCACTATTCGCTATCACCATCTCCTTTGCTTCGTATTAATGTTAAATTCCTAATTAGTTTACTGTGTGGTCTGATTTAATGCATATATGTCTGAAATATAACACGACTTTGTCTGGCTTGTGATCCTCTTATTCTGACCTAGGGATCGAGTAGTCATCGGGCAGGCATACAGGGACTGACTAGGCACTTATTGGAGTATGTCATTGCAACCAAGTGTGCACAAGGATGTATCTACTAATTGGTCGTATAAATCAACCATAGAGTGTTTTTTTACTACGTCATAACATTTAGACAAGGACCTACAAAAAGTGTATAAGTAGCTGACTCGCAATGGCTTGTCTATATTTTTATTCCTTAGTTGGATTTACAATAGTGTGTGATTTGGCATAGACTTATCAAGTCACCTAGTCTATAAAAACTAAAGTTCAGAATGTAGACCATTCGGTTTAAAATCAATGATCTAGTGCGATTATGATCATTGAGAAATCTCTCGAGAAATCTTAAGTTAGGAGAAAAAGTTACTCTTTGGTTTCCGGTTATTTTTTAATTGGTGTCAGTGTATGAGAAAGACTAACGCCTTAGAAGTTTTCAGGTTTATAGTCGTAATTAATCAAGAAAGAGAAGTAGTTTCATGAAGAGTTTATTAACATACGATTTCGACGAGATAAAGTATGAGGTAATCATAAACTGAAATAACTTAATGGAAACATCTAGTTTCAAAATAGGCATTAAATATATGATCAAATATATACTGGACGATGGCAGAAGTTACATTAACTGTATGTAAATTTCAAAAAACAAACGTATTAAATTACGACAACTAGGCATACGTAAATTAAGGCAGTTTTATTGATGTTGGTTTTCATTTGTTGATAGTATTCATTATAGATTTATCTCGGTTGGGTGCTACTGAAAACTAAAAGGAGTGAACAGCTGTTTCATTTAAACATAGCACTCTGCAACCGCATGCATTTACATCATCACCAGTGATCAAACTCAAAACTCTCAGGTCTCATGGCGAAATGTTGACCCTCGGCGCCTGGTCCAGCATCTAATAGTAGAGCTGTCACTTCAATCAATTTACGAGACATAAGAAACAAGGTCGTTTTAATGATTTGGTGTACTAAAATCATAATTTCGGAGTTAAATACTGAGACACCGAACAAATTAATAGGATGATGTAATATACATTCAATAATGTGATAAAATGATTTCACGAAAATGGTATAACTGAGACGGGACTGAAATCAATAATCATAATCAGGATGTATGGGTAAATTAGTAAACAGACGATTGATCAATACATTCCCTAAATTACAAAAATCGACGATCAGTAACCATAAATGATACTATATGAAATCAGTCCCAAAGGAGAATAATTGGATTGGTAAAATTAACGTTTTATTTTATTATATAATTTAGCCGCAATTTCCCATAAAGTATTTATTACATTTTCAGTTATGCAAGAAAAAAAAACCCAACGAAATGAAAAGTTTTATCAATTTATTAAAATTGAAAATTCAATTTCTTGAATGATCAACCGGAATTATAGCATCACGCTATTGGAAATTTGTTTGATCTTGAATGAATCGTAATCACTTAACCAATTCTAACTTTTCTTCAGTAAATCAATCAATCAGTATCATTTATACAAAAAAAAAACAGTGAACCAGATTATTTAAGCGGGATTTGATTTCAAGATGAAATCCACTGACCACAGATGTCATCTTAAGAAAATAAATAACTCTATTGATCTTGTTGCTTGTATTCTTCACAGACTGATCTCTGTTGAGTACTACTGGAGCATCAAAATTTCATTATAAGGGTCTGAAATTACCACGACTGTATACTACGAATAAGTCAGTATAATGCAACCCGATGCAAAAGGTTAAAAACACAAATACAGTGATATTTGAAGTTGGAAATAAATAATCTGCATCACTCACACACAAATTGGACGGAAAAATTATCGCATGTACTGAGTAGAATACGCCTAGCAAACACCTAAAATGCTGTTGATGATTCCTGTTATTTTTTAAAAACCCAAGTCAGCTTGAGAATTTAGATGGATGTTATGGATAAGTAACATACCGGGTAAAATTTGGACACTGAATGTTATCTCAAGGCCATATGGATAGATTATTTACCAAGCTAGTCTGATGCCATAAAAGAGTAGTAAATGTTGTTATTCACTTCCCAGTAATAAACGTCCCTATGTAATCATGAACTTCTCTCTCCGAGTGACCTTTATGACTTAGCGTTACAAAGAACAGTAGTAGCGAGCCGGAGAGAAGACTGCAATATTAATTCCTTTTAAAGAAGACGTACAATTTGGATTAATGTAAACGAGAAGTGTATGACAATGCTAACTTACCTCTTCAATATCACACAAACTCCTTAAATAAGCTGATTCTGATTCAATTAACTCTCCGATAACACATTGTAATTGTTTCAAAAACGGTTGCACATTGACTGCAATAATACTATCAGTGATATGTTCAGAATTTAGTAAATTGTTATTGCAATAAGCATAAAATAAGTCGACATGATTATTATTCGATGATCCTATGTTATCGACATGCTGATGATCACCATTTCGATCTGAGCTAAGCTTGATCATTAAAATTCAATATATATTGGCTATATATTCACATTAATTAAGAAAAGTAAGTGCATGATATTATTCAATTTGAAAATAATCGACTTTAGAACATTCTTGGTTACAGTAATCTGAAAGGGAATTTCAAAAAATCAGGATTTAATACCATAAATGTTTGTTAATTAGTTAAAAGACAATAATAAACAAATTGATTATTTATTCGCCATATGTGGTACACTTTTTTGGAGGCTAATGATAGCAGAGTTAAAATTAGTGAAGTACTGATCGACAATCGAGTGCATTGACTACTGGGTTACTAGATACACTGCAGAAAACTTTGGTACTAGGGTTTTGTGAAAGATATCCTTCACCAGTAAGGCATATCCACAGTTTTTAAAAACTAATGATCTACATGGGATTCGAGCTCAAACCATCCAGTCTTACAATCTGGAACGTTACCACCTAATATTATATTATCTACTCAATCGATCAATCTACTAAATGGAAAAGGAAGCAGTGTAGTTTGCTTTACAGAACTGTAGTTCACAGCTACTGTGAAATTGTCAGGAAGACTACTCAGCCGTTCACATTAAAATATGTGAAGTAGGTTTTAAAAGTACAAACCTACAATCGAAAGTCAGATGTTTAAGTCGCTAAATTAGAACTTAACATTTAAATAGTTCTGCGAAAAAAATCAATTATACATTAAGGAGTGAAGTGGGTTTATTGAACTTCATACACTCAGAAATTTCATTCCGTTTAGAACCAATAATTTTTGATCATTTCATGATTACTTTATTGTCATTTCTGTAACTGGTACCAAATATTCCCTATTGTCTACTCTACTAACAGCAATTTGTATGTTTCTAGTGGTTGAATACATCAAGAATCTTGTCCATGTAATCCAACATAAAATGAAGGTATATGAATGCGAATAAATATTTGTGACTATTTTGTAAATATAGATATAATGGACATGAATCAATAAAAAATTGAATTTCTAACTGTTTCCAGAGTTTAGCGTAGGTCGCTTCTTTCGAGAATAAATAACTAAATTCAACTAACATAATCAGTTTTTTCACTAAAGCTCTGCACTAGTATATGTAAAATTTGCATTAGTTATAAAATCATTACCAAATAATTGGAGTATGTTAAGTAGTAATTTTACAAGTTCAAATATATTTCTATGAAATAATTACGACTAATTAACAAAGTAATTAAAACATGCAAGTAAATGAGGTAATTATTGTGATTGAAAGTATAAAAATATAAAAAAGTTGAACGGATTAGCACATTGTCAATTGTATAATATCCACTGAAGGAATTGATGAAGTAATTACAAGAAATCTAATGGTTAAAACTGTTACGCAAAAAATCAAGTGATAACTAAGGAGCAACAGATTACGAAGTTATGAAAAAATCGAAATCGTAATGATATTAATACTAGTAATAATAATGTAAGGAGTCAGTCAGTCACTAACAACGTAGAACTTGGCACATATGCCCATACGTACAAGTCGTCATGCCACGACGAGATCAAATGTACAAGAACGATACTACAGCAGAATGCAAAAATGAAGGATACATTGAAAGCGTGTATGAAAGAATAATAGGACTTAAGATGTAGATGAAGATAGAGAGTGAATATACTTACGCCACTGTGACCAATTTAGAACCATCCCACCCAAAGCCATCAACTATTGGTTACGACAATCGCAAGGACCTCAACCACGTAGTCTGCATCTACCAACACGGCTTCGATTAACAATCAGAAACTTTATGGACTGGTTCCGTGTTTCAGTTTGGCCGTCCCATCTCTTCTTTATCCTACTCTTACTCCAGCCGACGTCGCGTGGCGAGGTAGACAATGGTCAGTAATACGTAACACATGACAACCATCTCAGTCGATGGATTTGCTGTTTTCATAGTAATCGATGTCTAACATCGATACTACTTATTCGCTTGTTCCATGATATACGGGGATACAACGAAAATTTGTGTGATCAGAGATCTCCAGCTTACATATGTCTTTCATTTTCATTGCCGATGTTTCGCGCCTATAAGTGCTGAGCGATACAGTCAACATTACGTTGAAGATGGATATCTCGCCTACAACACAAGTGACGTAAGTTGATAAAAGCTCTGTGAGGATTCTGAATCTGTGCTGAGATTTTATCAAACACTGACCCATCAGGGGTGATGAGGCTCCCCAAAATAAGTGGTAGGTCAATCCACTCAAACCTTCATAACCTTTGGATCTAGGTTGGACGTGGATATCGTTGTTGTATTAACAGGCTGCTTTAAAATCGTTCCAAGCTTCTTCTAGACGAATCTGTTGTCTATAAAGAACTAATTTCTCAGATAAACCATCTTTGGCTGCATTCTTAGCCTTCAAAGTTTCGAAATAACATCTAGGGGATTTTTTGTGTGATGTTTTTGTGTCCAGTAAAATGCATGCGGATACGTGTTCTCACCGGTTCGTGATCAGAATCCAAACACGTCCCTTAGAATGAGTCATCTTGATGACGAAAGAATTTGATCACAATGCCCAAGGGATGTATGTTTGAGGCTTTCTTGGTGAATTAGCTACGTACAGGGAAAAGTCTTACTGTCAGAGACGGAAATCCGTGGAGTAAGGGAAGGTTACACAGTTTTAGGACCGACCTTTTCCAACCACACCCTTTATGGTAAGGTAGCATCGCTGTCATGCTAACTGCTTGAGGGAAACATCTTACTGCCTCCATAACTCTACAAAATTAGCAGTACAACTTCACCCTCGAACCTTGGGTTTGCGGCTTTTAGTGTTACCTCTTCTCAGCCGACCTGTCTGGAGTGGTAGGATCTAAAGGGACGACAGTTCCAGCCAGTGTAGCTCGACTAATTCATCATAATAAGAAAGCCTGACCACTATGTCAATATGGAAGCAATGGTGGGGGAAGAAGTGGGAGTAGTAAGTCATTTGTAAACGATCCAAGAATCGGCTATTATAATAACCAAAGCAAAGAAAGTTGTACAAATATCTTGTGCACACAGGCCCGGTTCGAAAAGGTGGATACCGACGGCTTCCGCTGTATGTAAAAAAATGTATGTGTAATCCATATGGCAAATTAGACAGGACTCGGTAAATGATTTTAAAAGCTTCTACGACATATACTGGATGTTCCATACTAACTAAGTGTGCAAGTGTAGAGCTCACTGTTTGTCGTAGTTGACCTTTACTCAGCCACGTCTAACCTTTAACACACCATCAATTACCTGATGATTAGTTTGATAACTATCACAAATTATGTATATAATAGTGAAGAGCGCTGATGAAAAACTAATTGAGAAATAATAATTCTTCGCTCATCTTTGTCTGTTCTAAATGCCTAAATGGCAATTTTTTCGTCACTGAAAACCAACAGAAGTCAAACTAGTACAAAGTAGCAAATCGAATATTCAGAACAAATAGGAACAATCCTGACCACATTATTCTTATATTATATCGAACAGGTCAAAGCGATTTAACAAGAGAAAATAATCATGTATATCCGAGTGGGTGCAAAAAATATGATATTTATAATGTTTGTGGTAAAATGCGGTTGATTGGGGTAACGAATTAGGTTGAGTGGATAGTTAGATCTTTCGTCTTATTAAACACTGTTATGTCTATATCAAGAAGAGGCGGAACTAGTTATTTTTCTTGTAAATATTCTTATTTTCGCTACGTTTATTAACTGTATGGTTGGCGGTAACCAGTATCACCGTTCATTCTTTCCACAGTGACTTTTCTGTTTCCGATCGGTTATTGTGATTTTTAGTGTCAGTTATTTTAATTAGTATAAGGCCAGTTGTTGTAATCATATATACAGCGTTGGAATGAAATAGAATCAAATCTTCTGAGTGCTGCATTCGCGTCCTCTTGATTTAGTTTTGGACGAGTAATCTAGTTGCTGGTCATTGATTGAGGCTTTCTGTTTGTTCGCAAAGATCAGTTTGCAAGTGAGAGAGTTGTGGTTAGTACTTTCGTGTATAACGTAGGTAGCAAGACATATTAAACTATCAGAGAGCTAGGTAAGCACATTCAATACTTATTTAAGTGTCTTATGGACTCTAGTGAATTAATTAAGATTGTACGATTAAATTATCCTAGATCATCTATAGACTAGTCAAGTTGTTAGTAAGGCACTGGGATTTATCATTCTTCGAATTTAGCTGCCAGGACATCAGATATACTAAAAACTTGTGACCTGCATATTACATCTAGGCAATCTGATCAGAAGCGGATGCATGATAACAGGAAGCGACCGATTGGAATCACGAATATCAACAAATGAGGAATTACACACCCATATCAATACATTTATACCTGTTGAACGAGTGAGTGAATATATGGACTCAGTGGCTCGGTGGGCAATTCATTGGCATTTGAATAGAAAGGCTCAAGGTTGAAGTCTCAGTGTGAACATTACTACAGGTATAATCAGCTGACAATTCTCAAATCAAATGAAAGGCATCTTCTATATTTCACCTGTTAGCCACATACTGAAAACACTAAATACTGGTCAAGTTGTCTATCTTCATTAATTGAATTCCATTAGGTTTTAAGGATATTTCACTGAACATCAAAATGGTTTTAAAAAATTATTATTATCAATCATATAATAACAAACTGATAAAGAAACCTCGTGATGGATGATAAATCTGAATCCGATTATTTTTTAGGGTTTGCTGATGTAAATTGAATTCAGTAATGATTCTGATTCATTTTTATTACAAACATTATGTAACATTCCTTTCCATACACACATGAACGTAAACATCGGATGATAAACGCCGTTATGTTTGCCTAGTTTTTAGTACTGAACACGACACTAATGATTATTCACTGGTCAGTAAATGTGGATAATTTAGTTCCACAGGTCAGTGTTAGTTCGATATGATAAGTGAATATGATATAGAATTCCATGGAGAATACTAATTCATTCAAAATTGAAAATGTACCATTCTAGTAAGTGTGAGCTAGCGTGAAAATTTAGTTTATGGATATGTTCTGATTGACGTCAACTAGCTGGTGTCACTAAACGGTTACTATGACTCATATAAAATGAACAATTGCCTCAATTAATGTCAAAACAACTGAAAACAAACATTCGTTTAAGGTTTACTTAGACGTACGAGTGTATGTGGATATTTACAAACAAATTTATTGTACTATATACAAGCAAAGAAGATAAATAAAACAAAATTCAAAGAAGTGAAACACTCTAGATTACAAACAGCAGCGATAGAGTGAACAATTACTAAGTCTAAACTACAGGACAAAATCTACTATGCTATTACCATTATTATTTTCATTAATATTAGATTTCCCTTTATTAACAACAAAATATTGCTGTTCTACAAATCCAGACACAGTGAATCATATAAAAATGTTGAAATTAATAAATTAACCAGATAACAATTGGCATGACTCATTAACTACAACATCAACAACAAAAACATGGAACTGAACTTGGAACTATACACGAATTTACTCTTGAGGTCAAACATATTACAAGATGTTGTAATTAAAAAGTAGTATGTGAAATGAATGTTGTAACAGAGACATGAGAAAATGATGCGTTGAAAACAGAAAGAAACAATAATTACTCCAAGGGGAGTGTTATATTATATGAATTAAGTATAGTAGGGCATCTATACAGTATATCCATACTGAATAACTACAGTATGTAATTGAATTTATAATTCGAAATATGCAGTCTGTCGGTTGAAAGGCACTCACAAGTTTCATCACCATGAACATAGTGGATATGCAGTGAATATTTCTGAGGTATTTAATATAACTAACAAACGGCTTTATAATAACTATTGGTATTAAAGATATCCCGCCTAGACTCTATGCTTGATAGGGAATCGTGGTGAACTTCTCTTAACCGTAGTAACTATAATCGTACTCAAACATTTTCCTGTCTCAGAAGATGAAACCAGAGTGATGCATGTTGGAATCCCATAGGAAGTATCGATTCCCTCAAAATTATGAGTAACTTTACTTCATCATACTTTCTACGACTAGTTTAAAAATATAAATGCGCAGCCAAACTTAAGTGCTATGTTTAATATCACATTTTTAATCTTATCATCATTACGCTTTTGTATCTCGTTATTAGTACACACCCTAATATCATTAAGGGAACCACGTCAAACAATCATTTTGGATCAAACTGTTTTAGTAACTTCAAGCTGTTTGCAACTGATGAGAGTGAGAATAGAAAAAGTTCATCTTATTCAGAAATTTCTGTCCATATAAACAGATTTTTCTTAGACAATTATTAAAAACTAGGAAACACTGGAGGATTGTTTCATACCTAGATGGGAGACCATTCTAAATTGCCACAATAAATGTTACGTATCTGAACTCATAGTGTTGCGAATATGCGCTGCTGATGAGTCCCATTCTACGACAAAATAATTGTTAAGTGTATGCTTGTTTTCAATCAATATATACACAATGCCAGTCCGTGATATGGAGTTTTATTTTCAGTAATCTGAATAACAACCTACAGTGAAAATCTTATTCAACTATCTCGTAAAATTAATTATCGATTTGTATTTACTGGTCAGATACTAATTAGTAAATTCAATCCTAAATATGAACAAAAGAAACACATAAGCTTTTAAAAATAATACGATTGTCCAGCGCTTCTTTAGTCATAGTACTTCACGAAAAGCTGGAAAATCAATGTGAATTGAGACAGAGACTAATGTAAGAAAAAATTACGTCGCCATACATTATACAGATTTCTGAAATTTCTAAAATACATGGTTATTCGTCAAGATGAAATATCTTGGACTAACTCATTTACAAAGTACTGATTCGTATACTTGGCTTCTTGGAGGCCATATTCTAGGGGCTAGTGATCCAAACCAACTGCCCAAGTTGATGGAGAGCGATTCGAACCCGCAACTTAATGTCTGGAAGTGAAATGACTTAACCAATGATCAACAAAAAATATCAACTTTTTAAAACCTGTTTATACAATACTGATGTTACTTGAACAAGAAATATCTATGTGTCAATAGTGCAAAAAGTGACATGAAGAAGTTAAATTATTATCAGTAATTGTCAACAAGTAAAAATAACGGGTCTGGAAACGATACCACAATTTAATTACAACAACATGGAATGTGGTATACAATGTAGGACAGATAATCTAATAAGATATTTCGTTTAACAGTTTAAGCCGAATTTACCTGCATTGTTTTCCAACGTACAACAAGTATGTCTTACCGAGTATTCGCGACAATCTTTCTGTTCATTTAGTGAATAGCCAATGTATACTACAGTATCCTTCACATCAAAAATCTCATTTCAAGTCTTAACATTCACAATATTGTCTTTTTATTATTTAGAATGTACAGATATGCTGTACTTTAACATGCAGCTCTCATCTACCAAGTCAACTGAAAAGAAGCTGGGGATAATGGATGCAACACACCAAGTGAATATTACAAATATTGTGAATGATCTTACTCACTGGTCATAAGTTTCTGTTTGCATAATCACAAATCCTGTTTTACCTCCTTACAATTAGAAAAAGTGTTCTGTTTTAAAGACATATCGGTAATTGACAACGTATGTTAGAGTTTTAAAACGAGTTTTAAAAATGGTTAAAAACTGCAATTAATGGTGGTGCGAAGTGATAAGTTCAATATGATAACCATCTAGATTAATAATTAGGCTAAGTTTAGCACATTAACTTATTCTGTTGCATTCTGATAATTTTCTGTAATGTAACCACTTATTTAATAGTAATTAATAGTCACAGAAAAAAGGAATAGTGTACATGGGTTTTTTTTCTTCCGAAATATATTATCGGGAGTCAAAAAGCCAAGCTTTATTTTCCTCTTGTCTTTTGATGTCATCCATAGTTAGGTCGAGTTATTAAGGGTACAATATTCAAGTGTTATTACAAGAGTCCACAAATTAGCATAACAGTCTCAACAATTCGTTTAGTTACACCGTCAGCAAAAGATTTATCATTAACGAGACAATTCTCGTAACATTGTGTCTTATCACTGCGATGATTTAACTAGGTAGAACGATAGTTTAGAGCAAGTAACTAATACCAAAATATAATGTCCCGGTTAAGGTTATCGACACAGTCATTAACAAGGCGACATTGTGTGTTATTAGATATAAAGGTAGTTGTCATATCCTAGTTACATCAGTGCGAGATGATTCTTCTTGAGGTACCTGAAAAAGGAAAATAGTTTAAGGGCTTGTCTTAACTTTTTAAAAGCTTGATTAGCGTCCAAGAAAAAACTGTTTGAACCCGGTCACAAACGGCATTCTTGTGAGCAGTTTTTGATTTACTGGTTCTTGTTGGGATCTTCGTGTTTCCCATCTCCCAGGTCGTTGAGCTTTAGTGACCCCTTTGTTTTAGGATGTTATTTTAATAACGCTTTTACGTGAACATATTTACCATATATATACACACGAATTGCGTATTTGATTATTTGTTTTTCTTGAATTGCTTATGGAATTATATCTTCCTGAACAAGTTGAACTTTTATCCCTAGTTAGCTGGGCAGGGTCACCGAGGATAACGAATAGCTTTGTTTAGTGTTGGTTAGAGTTGGTGGTTTTTATTATATGCGAATATTCAGTATTGGAATTAACTTCGTTTAAGAATGCAGCATTCCATACTTTTAAAATCTTATTTCGGAAAATAGAAATTTGTGGGGTATGATGTGTGCTGTTTTTAGAGTCGACTTTATCGAATCACTTTATTCAGTTATGAGAAGACAGTATACCTTGACATACAGATTATCAAGGGAGAAAATCACTAGCGTCATACTCCAGTACGATCGGAAGTAGGACATTACACTTTGATCTCAAATCGCGGGTCTTACTACTAATAGATATGACGATTTAAATTTACCAATTTAGCTATTTAATACACTTCTACTCATCGTGATTTAAGGAAATAATACGAATAATTTGAGGAAGCTCGACAGAAGTTCACTATCGATATCTGGATTACACCTAAAGTGACCTTGGAAGCATAAACCATGAGTTGCATAGGAGAAAATCAATTGAATTAAATGGTATAAACATGAACATATATCTAAATAAGCATTCACACTACTGTAAAACAGAAAGACAATTTTCATTATAACAAGAAGGTTTCATGAATTGTAAGCAAAATCAATTATCTTCGATTACCTCAAATACTAATCAAAGTTGAGTTGAATAAGGTGCGAGAGATTAATAAATTCGGGTTGTGAATCCATCGATCGCTTCAAGGGTAGACAGATTAAGAGAATTAACTTGGAAGTCTATTTATTGTATGAAAGGCCCAAAAGTTGTTCATTTTACATTCATGATACAGTCTTCCTCTTCTCAAGATAAAATTCCAATATGACCCGAATTACACATAATTCCTACACTTTCACTTTCTCCTGCACCTATAAATTAAACTAACTTTTCGAATGTTATATTATCCTATAGTATCCATACTCAGCTACTAGCTACATATTTAGATATTATATCTAATTGAGAGAGTAGATTATACTTTTTTCACCGAGTGATACTGATGTATTCCGTTATAAAATAGATAAGTGTATTCTCCTTTAAATAACACTTCCTGGTGTACAACTAACTGTTAAAAAAAAAAGACATGAAAGGAAAAACAGCTAACTTGTGATACGATATTTTCAGGAGAATATTCCTCATAAGTTTACAATGAAATTATTGTGCTTACTAATATGATTTTGATAATCTTTCCATTGAAAGCAACCTTATCAACCTAGTAACTCTAATTGCAAGATGTATCGCTTGCAAGTTATAGTTGATTTTCCTTATACTAATTATTAAGTCTCCATGCTCTAATAACCCTGATTCAATTAACGTGTGCATTTTTGTCCTGCTATACATCGAGATCAGAAACATTATTTACATACGACAATAACTGAAATAAACGTGACAACTTTTGGGTCTTCTGTGTTACTCATAACAGACTAGCAAAGTACACATGTTGAGAGTGCTGGGCAGTCAAGTGATGGCTATTATTTCAGTGAGTCACTGGTCAAGTGAAGAATATCATGTTACGGAACGCCATATGGCTATCTTGTGCTATGACCGAACACGGCAATAATAATAACAATTAATGATGCTACCTAATTAATAGTTAGAGTAGATTGGGTGGTGTTTGAGCCTCGAACCTACTACTCAAGCATCAGATAATTCAAACAAGTGAATGATGACTGAAGTAGTGTTTGCCTATATTTTGGTGATCAAATTTTATGTACTAAATGACAGAATGACAACTAACATACTGCGTTTGATGTAAGGCGATTGAAAATATTCGGTAGATTTCGTGTTAGCTGATAAGTATAAGAAAATATAAACCACTAAAACGCATAAACCTACGATCAAAAGTCCAGAACATATTGAACAACCTTCTACCTTAATGTTTTAATCACTAATATATTGGAATGTATAAGTAACGAAACCTATATTGTAACTAGAATCTTATGAACAACCATTACCTGTGAATTTATTAACTAGTTAAATGTTTTTAAAAACTATGTAACAAATCTAATTAGTAACAACGTCCTGTCTAGCCACAAGTTGATATATTACTCAAGAAAACAATCCCCAGTTTTGGCATTAGCTGCTGTAAAATCAAATTTGTTTACCAGGCGAGTGGAAAAGTTATTGAACCCGGTGAGTGCAAATAAATATGACCCTATTTGATATATACCCACAAATAATATATACAGAATAGTATACAGTGTATGAACATCAATAATAAGACGTGAGTGTGAAACACTCTGAATATGGACTCAGCATTGATTTTGAGCGCGGTGATTACAATTCCATTGATGTCACCATCTTAAAACACTGGCTACGGTGGTTTGATCATGTTTTACGAATGTTATTCCAGCGGCTTCCATATAGTGCATTATTTGCCGTCGCTGAAACTAACTGGAAAGAGTGGAGAGTTGGTCAGTTTACAACACGGAATTGTGGAATGAAAGCAAGCTGTATAGGAATGGTCGGTCGATCCCGATTTCCTGGTTGAGGTTATAGAGATAGTGAAAATTAGTGGCTTGAGACCTCGTCAGATATGACACAGAATAAAAACCAGTAGCGATCATGTTGTAGTTTCCTATTACAATCTTCACAAAAGTGTGATGATTTTTCTTAACAGGAATGAAATCCTCTTGTTTGTGTGTCTACTCAAACTGTATCTCCTGCTTTGTAATTCTTTAGATGTCCTATTAAGCTTTACAATTTCTTTCTATTTGTCCTAATTCATTATTTTCTCCACAATGTTACCTTTGTATTTGTAGTGTATATATTTTTAATGCAATTTTGTGGTTAAATAAATGTTTAAATCAATAAATAAGAACACATAGAACCTAGGAAGCACATTTCATCCTATTTGAGGGTCACCAGCTGGATGCACCTGCACAGACAGACCAAATAATTCAGTCCTAAGTATAAGAAATGGGATGATATCAACTCCTACTAATAATATTAGACATAACACATTGAGAGATTTTGTGACCACTCGGACCAAGTAGCTCAGTGAATAAGACATTGGTATTTACATTACTGGGGTATATGCTATGTAAACAGATAATGGTAAATTGTGTATTCAAAAAACAGAGTGACCTTCTTTCTGTCCTCCTCATCCCCCACATACTGTTAAACTACTGATTAATAAAGACACTACAATAATTACATTTTCAGTCTATTAAAAAGAATAGCCACTCGTATTTCCTAACTTTCTTTGCTTCCTCTTATTTTTGCCATAAGCAAACATAATTTAGATCATCGGATTGGAAAAACTGCGTATTGACAGTTATAAAGTTTGTTCTACCGACAAAAGGACTTACTGCTAAATCATAAATACAGTTTGATCAATATGATTATTTGAATCAATATGTTTCATTGGCCAATCATAAATTCGTATAAAATTTTCAACTTGTCTGAGTTTTCTAATAAACGAATAAAAAACTAGTTGTCTGGTTTTTATTTTCCCATAATACGTAACCTAATAATACAAAGTCATAGGGTAACGAGTAAAGATTCTAATTTCTGTGAAATATCGGAACAAATTTAATTAGATTCCATTACTCACAGTAAATATCAACCGCTGTCTCCTCTTTCGCTAATTCTCTTACAGTTGATTTCTTTCGTTGCAGTAGTGAGGTGAATTGAAGTAACTTGAACCAATACATATTTGTGCTAGATCTTAGGTTGACAATGACTAACTGTATACTATCATCACAGAAAAGAACGTCCACAGGAGTTTTACACTTAAAAAGCATCATAAAGCTAACTTGAATTGACCAAGGTATATTGTGTAACATAGACTAATAACTCTAAGTAGTCCTTTAGATGATAAACAGATATACAGAAGAATATCGTAGTTTGTCGAACATTCTTTGGTTTTATCAGTGTAATGGGATGTTGATTGTAAATTAGTCTGATTATCTACATAAGCTGAAAAATATTTGAGCTAACAATGTAATTTTCTTATATCAATTTAAAATATCCTAGTTAAACTAGATTTTTAATTTATATAGAGGAAACGTTCTAAACAAAGAAACGTAATATAAAAAGTACATTTGATAGCTAGACGGATGGCATAGGTTTTAAATGGCAAATTTTAAGTATTCATAATCACTAACAAATGAAATGTCTATGCAGTATTTTTGTGCACAGCTTCAAACATTCCCTAGAATTAACATTTACTTATAATCCTAAAATATCTATGGGTGACGAAAATTTGACTAACTTTTAGGTAACACGACAGCTGTTCTTGTAGTTAAAATGAGATAAATACCAGCGGCCTATAAAGACAAGATTATGTGAAAAGAAAAAAATGTATTTGTAGATATAGTAATTGATAGAAAAGTCGACGGCGATTCAAGAAACAGTTGAATCATCCATTACTGAAGAGAAAAGGAAATCAACCAAATAAACGACATTTAAAAGGGATAGAAATCTTTAAAAATAAGCTTTTATTCATTTACCTTACTCGGTGAAAACAAATTAGTTACCTAATTTATAGAGGAACATCAAATAATGCTCCAACTATATTTTTTATTAGTAACTAAGTCAACAGTATTACTACTAAGTAAATATATGTTACAAAGGTGCGAGGTAGAGAACACAGAAATGTCTCTGGGAACGATAAATCCGTTTTAAAATTGGTACGTTCAAAAGATGCAAAGGCTAGTCGACAAATATTTTTTTACCAAAGGACTGTGATTCCACAAAGGAAACTACAAATCCTGGAACGCCTAGAATAGTATTCCACCTTGAGAACGATAAAACAAAGTGGTCCTAGTGGAAAAAGCATAAACTAAACACAGAGTGATGATTGAACAATGGCAGTAATTGAATATTCATGGATTATTAGTGATTTAAAGTCAGTTCAACGTCAGGACGGTATATGCCAATCTACCTTTTAAGAGGAAAAAGTGGTCTGTCCTGCATCAAAAAAATCTATTCCTTCAACTCTTATTTTAAGAATAAGAGTATAGTGAAAAAAAGGTGAGAATGTGGAAAATAGACACTAATCAATACAAATACTACTGTCAACTAAAATATGGGTCACTCATAAGTAACGTAGAGCCGGGGACGCGTGTGCATCGTTCCCCTCCCCAGGCTGATATACTGCATAAGGAGACAAATAACTGAGATGAGTACCAAGGCAATGGTAGAGATAGTAGGAAGTGATCAGGTATAGAACAGATGAGAGGATTTCGAAACTCAAGATACAAAAATATAGTGATAATATATTTAGGCCACTGAAATTAACTCTCGGTTATGTTACTGGACGCCTTCATTCATTTATAGTAATTGTACGAAAATAAATCAATTAGTGTGTTCCTATCAAAAGAAAGCACGGATTAACCACCAATTACTTCATAAACTGGTGATACGTTTAGGCTGCTCGCTCCTAACTTCCTTTCTGTCTACAACAGTTGAAACTGTGCGTTCAAGTAGGCAGTCGTTGAGGATAGACGGAATTTGAACAAAGCAGATACTGAATATTAACCATTATATAGATTAGCCTTTTAATGAGCATTATTTATTGTGCAATTACAAAATACACGAGTACACAAGTAATTGTTTGTCTTGGTGAAAAATAACATTCCCGAAGGCACGAAACATGAATTCAATGAATTGTTCAGTGAATTTACAAAATGTGCACACCAACAGGTTAGAAGAACACGTTTTCCATTTGAAGATCAACATAGAAGCAAACACCACTTGAAATTAAACAGTGACTTAAAATACATCATAAGTAATCCTACGTTAATGTAAGTGACCGTTTGTAATTTCTACAAGAATGTTTGACATTCTTTAAGCACTAACAGAGTAATAGACAGTATAGGAAAATCTACCCAACACTATCCGAAACGATTTCAGTGTATGGTCAGCTGCATAACACAACGTTTGGACCCTTTATTCAGTTATATATTGGGTGAATGCTGTATATAAATGTGATTCTTAATGGGACTTTGGTTTTAAGTGATTAGAGTCATCATGCTAATGCAGCGCAGCACTAGGTGACGGATACACAGTAAACGCATTGAGAGTTAAGGTATGAAATGAATTATTTAGTGAAAATCATAATAGGAACAGGCACTTAACCACAAAACAAACGAAAAACTAAGTAAAACAAATAAGCTGGGTAAAACACAGTGAACATTGGAAATGTTACAAATAAACTCAGGGGCAACAGAACTGATAACTAACCTTGAGAAACAAACAAAAGCTGAAATGTCATTAAATAAATACCAGAGTTACATTGACACCGTAGAGTTGCATAAAATAATTGCTATGACTTGATTGTAATATTGTAAATTAAACGACCAATCAAAAGTGTCAATTTAACTAGACGGTAACTCTGGTAAATCGATTATTTATATGGATATAATTTTAACCAATCATTGAATAGAAATATTAGCCAATGTCTAACTAACAAATGAGTCAATTTATGAAGACTGTAAATTAAAATGACCTTCACAAATGAAAATTTTCCTATATCTAACCCCATTCTGTGAATCATATTTAGTTTTAAAATTTCACTTAATTCTTTATTGTATGTAGGGGAATTTATATTTATTCATGTAAACACTTTTTCTATTGTACAGGTCAAGCGGCAAAATAAGTTGAAATAATTCCATATTAATGAGTAAAAATGCATAAATATGTATTAAGGGCAATTTCTCAGCAGGTTTTATTGCCAATAGAAACATTTGTAACTGTTGTGGTTAATAGAATTAAAATACCAGTGAATATAAAAGTGAAACTCATGATTACAAATATACCTAAATGCATGTAATATTTGTTATAGACATTTGCGTGCATATAGAAAAAGATGAAATTCTTATTTTGTAAACTGCATAGAAAAATGAATCAGCAATAAATTCTACGTAAATGGAGTCCATGTGTGTGCGTGTGGTAATTTTGAACAGTAAAGAGAAAACTAAATAGTTTTTAGAAGCATAGCACCCTTGTCAATTGATGATCTGTAAACATATTGTAATATTTGCAATTTATCATGAAATTAGAAAAATAGCGAACATCTGAATTGTCAAAAATCAGATCAAGGAGGACAATTAAAGTGAACACCAATCTGATATCACGAATTGGTCTGAATTGGGCAACCACTGACCATCAAGAACTACCACTCAACAGCTGTTTAGTCCTAGTACGGACATTTCAACAGTACGTACCCACGATCTCATCACGGACTGAACCGAGGACTCTCTGGCCCTGGAGCGAACGCCTTACCACTAGACCATTAAATCGGATTCTAATTCAAATTGACATTCAACAACCAATCACGATCGATATCAGCTCACTAGTGACTAACTCCTCTAAGTAATTCCTAAAGTTCTGGGGAGGAGACGTAACCAGTAGAGTTCAATTGTATCCAGCGTAAAGCGGTTACCCACTGATGTCAATGGATGAGATCGCACAGACGTATTACGAATTAAATGAATTAAAAATATCAACTCTCGGGAGCTGACTCACAGGTCTAATAGTAAAGCATTACTTGAGTTGCCAGAGGGTTCTGTGTGCGGTCCCTAATAAGGTCGTGAGTGCGCACTACCAAAGAATCCCATACTAGGACGAAATAGCCGTCTATTTTCAAAGGGAACAATATTAAATTGAAGTTAGAAAAATAAGACTAGAATAAAATCAATAAAAATACGACTGAAGATAAAATTTATACTTATTGGATGCAACATAAACGATGACTGATTATTGTAACAATTCATTGTGGTAGAAGGAGGAGAGGAAGGTCAAGAAAGTAGTGCTATATAGGTACAAATTAATATCAGAAAGTTATGGTTGACGATGTTTGTTAAATAGAGGTAGTTGTATAATATTTATCATTATTGTGTATTCCATTGTAATTAATGAGTTTTTATGGGTTTTCGATGCATTTTATTAAATGAGAAAAAATGGTGAACTTTTAAGTAATATACTTGTAATGACAAATGTCATATTTATTAACTTCGTTTAGATGGTTCAAGTGTCAACGCGTTCACTAGTTTAAATAACTGGGCATCATGTGAAGCTGAATAAAGGAGGTCTGAATAACTTTAGCAGAATCAAGGCTGCGGCTAAATTTCCCATCATACCTCTACACCAATCAACATGTCTATGAGGATGAAATTGACTTTTAACCTCCCATTCACATTTTCAAACCCTAAAAATTTAACTTTGCATGTTACAATGTACACCATTAAATCTAAGAACTTAAACATGTACTTGGTAAATAGATTTCATCAACATCCAAATAAGTAGTTTACTACATATATTATTAGGACAGTACATATAGCCAATACATATTATCATCACTCTCCCTACTACTATTTGTAACTACACAACTACACAACAATCATGTGATCTAATTTATTGCAATTACTAAAATCAAAGTTACTTTGGATAATTCAGACAGAAATCCACGTAGAGTTCTTCAAAATGTTTGGCATTATCAAGAAATACTTGTCCAAGTTGAATAAAATTTTCGCGATTCAAAGAAAAACCAGAATAAAGTTGTCTGTTAAGAAAATACAAACAAAAGGAAGTGAGAAATAATGCAGTTCATCGTAAACATAATGTTGAGTTGACCAATCGCCTAGGTTAAATTAATTTCAAGGAATGGAAAAGTCTCAACTATTTAAAACAATTATTTTTATTAACGTATTTACAATATACAAAGTCACAAACTACGCTTCGTGACATACTATTAATGTGAGAGGTAGTGATACTACCTGGGCCTCTGAACCAAAGTAGGCGGAACGCAGTTCAAACCTGTGATTTGGCTGCCAAACTGCTGTGTCACCCCTAAATTTTTATCTAGGTAGTGAACAAATAGCATATTGACTTAATAAATTACTGAGTGGACGAGTTACTTCTTGCCTGTAAAAATTAACTTTATGTTTTTTGATTGTTATATTAAACATTTTTTGTGAAGATTAGTTCTTATATATTTTTAGTGATCTCCTATGGGTACCATTGTAAGTAGAAGGTCACTAAACAGTTGTATAAGTTAATCTGTACTTTAAAAAACCAAATAAACAATCTTTGTCTTCTGAACTAAATCTCAATGTTCATTTTCGTCACAGTTATTAATTCTTATTCTATTCATTTGAATTTAATAATGTAGTGTTACAAATCATTTTGTTCATTAGTGCATGTTTTTGTAATACATTTGCGAAAATTCACGATACAGTGCCATGACTTTTCGTTTAGAACTTCATCTCTCTTATTTCGCTATACTTTATCATCTAGTGATTTATCATTGTAATCAACTAATTGATATTCACATCTGTAGGATATTGATACTTACTTATAAAACTGTTTAATAGTCATGAAAAGGCTGAAAATGTTAAGTCGGCATTCTTTAGAGATCTTCTAGGAAACTCTAGAAAATGATAGACATTGTTATCACATTCTGATCAGACAATTGATAAATTAGTAACCATAATTTCAAAGAATCTCAATTTAACACATAAATACATTATTGCACTTGTTTTCTGTACAGAATCTAACCTTAGAGGTATATCTCCTTCTATACTTCTTACCTTTCATATTTTATTGTCTGAAGATCAAGGCTGTAAGGTTTCTGTGGGCTCGAATCTGAACAAAAAGTTACTATCTAGGATTTCGTATACAAAATGAGACCTTCAAATGACCTTGAATAATGTTCGGCCAATCAGAAACAGTTCGATAGAATTTATTTTTTTAAACTTTGGGCACTAGATAAGCATCAGTCTGGTTTAATTTGCCGCAATATGACACTTTTGTGACCTTGAGCGGTTAGGTGTATGGCGGCAGTCCCACATTTGCAGCACGGCAGACTCACCATCCTTTATTAACTCTCACAAATCTCAACAACATTATTTTTACTGAGAAATATGACTAATAATAGGTGAGTCTATAGTTTTTACGTATCTACTTATTAAATAATAATTTTTTGGCCTGTTCCTCATGAGAAATAAGTGTTGATATGAAAGCAGCCTTTGAAAATATAGTACTTAGCCGACGATTTTTCAGTTGGGAGGATGTCGAACAGGCAGGTGGAGAGTTTCAGTCTGTAAGTTAATAAATTTAATGCAATCGTAGATTACCTTCACTCACTATGTTCGTTCGATAAGTCAAAGTGCCTCGTTTTCGTCTTTTAAATACATATTCGTTGTTTTTAAATGTGCATTTGGTAATAAAAGGAATCTCACCGTAAGTTGAACTGTAATTATCGCATCTTTAGGTCTGAATGCATGGATTTTAAATCTATGTTTCGTGTAGTGCTGAATGTCAATGAGTATATCATTCGTTCATACATCATGACGCACAACCATCCCTGCACGAAATTTTTTATGAGGTGCGATCCTTAGTTTAGATTCTTATCAGAAGAGGAAAAGGAAAATATAAATCCCGTTCTCCAACAGTCAACTTCATCTGATGCAGTTATGGAACATGTGAGAAATACATATCAGAAAGAGCTTATTTCTTATGACGTACTAAAGTTTTATGTCAATTAAAGAAATTTAGAAACCTGTATGTCAGTGTAGTCACTCAAAACTACATGTTCATTAACGATGGATCGAAATCATACGGAGTGGATCTGACTTTGGGTGAGTGCACCTGCCAAACGTATATCAAGTGCCGTTATCCATGTCGGCACATGTTGCTAGCACATTTAAGAGACAGTACTTTTACTAGTAAGTTTTTTTAAATCTTTGTTGCGATTTATTAAGTCGACAGTTGATATTATGCTAAGACACTGTAAACGTTGGATGCACAGTTCCTACGTAAGTGTCCGAATAAACAGCGTGACTCCATGTTTCAAACCATCTAAACAGCTACTACAAAAGCTTTGCAATGCGAGTGTATTTCCAAAAAATACGCCCTATTATTCTGTGATAGCTACACAATTTGGTGCAAACTACCTTCATGTAGAATAGTTTAATATGCATGTACAGTAACGTTTTTCTATAACAGATAGTGGGAATTTCAAAAATAACTGATTACAGATGATTTTAGTATTGACAAGATAACTGGTTACGATGTCACGTAAACACCTAAGCTAACTGATAAGCAGTCCCGTACTGGGCTCCCCTACAGACATACTTACTATAAATGGATGAATTATTCGTAGACAATGAAACATCACATCTGAATACTTATCATTAATTATTGATTTTGAAGAAATTCCTCAACCTAACCTTGCTGTTTGTTTAAACTTAACTCTAAATATTAATTCTAAATGTCAACCATGAATTATATTACTAGTTCAAATACTAATGGCAATGCATAACTAACTGAATTTCTTCAGTATTCTTGTGAGAAAATATCTGGTATGGACACATGCTTATCGC
Organism: Schistosoma japonicum; assembly: GCA_025215515.1. Taxonomy (NCBI): domain Eukaryota; kingdom Metazoa; phylum Platyhelminthes; class Trematoda; order Strigeidida; family Schistosomatidae; genus Schistosoma; species Schistosoma japonicum. The sequence goes on along the minus strand of CM046061.1, from coordinate 9,906,569 downwards.
GTTTTTCCTCTCACTTAAGATGGATAATATTTTTTTCATGATCACAAATAAATGTCTTTTGATCCATTTCCTTTTTGTACAGATACATGATTATAAAACTTCTATTAGTGAACATACTCTCTTGTACCAACATCATCGTGCTATGAACTTGAAATTTATTTGTGAAGCACCGAATGCTGGTTTGTATGGTTTAATTTTACCAACGCCATCTTCGGATTGCTCATTTGTAAGTATAAATATAGAGGATTAGATACAGGCTGAAATTGTTCATAACTCCTAACTGTTTTCGAGTAGATTGATTTAAAACGGTAAATCCCAGATAGTCAATAGACTTATGACCTAGGTTCATGACCTGCCAACGTATTACCTTTAGCTGCGACTAACGTATTCTCAGCTTGTTGTCAGTCTACCCCGATACACTTAGCTGAACCTGAGGAAGAATGAGACATGAATCAGCCAACAGCCCAGTAACAAGTATTATTCAAAATCTATATTTCATACAGATAGCAAGACAAGACACACAGAAGATCACTTAGGACAACATTACTAACACAGAACAAGGGAATGAACAATAGAAAACCCAAAACAATAGACACAATTATTTAGTTATAGTTCATCAACAAAAAGTGATAAAATAACTCTAAGTAGGTCAAATAGAATATCAGGATAAGGTAAATAGGAAAATGATAGGAATCCAAGTTTAATGCATATGTAATTAAGCGATAGGAAATAATAACCCACAGATAAGTTCTGAAACTTCAATCATTTATCTTGACTAACTCTTAACAACACAATTATTTGTTTTAATTGACTGATAAACGAATACAACCTTTTAATGAATAAACACTTGATAATTTATTTTCATGTTATTTGCAGCACTCAGTCTTTGGCGGTTTTACGTCTAACCTGTAGGCATTTTGTGTGCTGGTAAATTGCTTACAGAAGCGACTAAGATGGTAAGAAAGAGAGGAGCAGAAAAGAAGGGCTGAAACAAAGGCAACCTGATTGAAGCAATATTTATTTATATGGACGAAATACACAACCAATGAACTAACTAACTAACTCAGCCTGTTACCCCTCTCGGAGGAGCATAGGCCGCTCACCAGTCTTCTCCATTCAACTCTGTCCTGAGCAACCCTTTCCAGATGTCTCCAGTTACTGTTCATCCTTTTTATGTCTGCTTCCAGTTCTCGACGCAGGGTGTTCTTTGGCCTTCCTCTTTTCCGTTTTCCAACAGGATTCCAAGTTAGTGCTTGTCTCGTGATACAGTCTGATGATTTCCACAATGTATGTCCTATCCATTTCCAACGTCGTTTCCTGATTTCGTCTTCAGCTGGAAGTTGGTTTGGTTTCTTCCAAAGTAGGCTGTTGCTGATGGTTTCCGGCCAACAGACATTCAATATTCTACGTAGACAGTTGTTGATAAATACCTGCACTCTCCTGAGAATGTTTGCATTAGTTCTCCATGTTTCAGCTCCATACAGAAGAACTGACTTGACGTTCGAGTTGAAGAGTCTAACTTTGAGACTGGTAGACAGTTGTTTGAAGTCCCATATATTTTTCAACTGTAGGAATGCTGTCCTTGCTTTGCCGATCCTTGCCCTTACATCTGCATCGGACCCTCCTTGTTCATCGATGATGCTCCCCAGGTATGTAAAGGTATCCACTTCTTCCAGAGTTTCACCATCAAGTTCAACTACGTCGGTGCTCTCGGTGTTGAATTTGAGGATCTTGCTCTTCTCCTTATGTATGTTCAGGCCTATTGATGCTGATGTTGCTGCTACGTTGGTTGTCTTCACTTGCATTTGCTGTTGTGTATGGGATAGAAGTGCTAGATCATCCGCGAAGTCCAGATCATCAGGTTGCATCCTACTTGTCCATTGAATCCCGTCCTTCTCCCCAGATGTAGAGGTTTTCATGATCCAATCAACCACTAGGAGGAAGAGGAAGGGCGAGAGCAGACAGCCTTGTCTGACACCGGTTCTTACTGGGAATGCATTTGTCAGCTGTCCTCCATGCACAATTTTGCACTGTAGTCCGTCGTAAGGATTCCGGATGATGTTGACGAGTTTCTCTGGTATACCGTAGTGTCGAAGAAGTTTCCATAATGATCTCCTGTCTACGCTGTCAAACGCCTTCTCATAGTCGATGAAGTTGATGTACAGTGACGAGTGTCATTCAATTGATGGTTCAACAATGATGCGTAGTGTTGCAATTTGGTCTGTGCATGACCGATCCTTACGGAAACCAGCCTGTTGATCTCGAAGTTGAGCATCCACTGAGTCTTTCATTCTGTTCAACAACACTCTGTTGAAGACTTTCCCTGGTACTGACAATAGTGTGATCCCTCTGTAGTTCTCGCATTTGCTCGAATCCCCTTTCTTTGGTATCTTGATAAGGTATCCTTCTTTCCAGTCTGCCGGCACCTGTTCTTCCTCCCAGATCCTCTTGAATAAAACGTGAAGCATCCTTGCCGTTATGTCTATGTCTGACTTGAGTGCTACAGCTGGTATATTGTTAAGTGTTGCTGCTTTCCCGCTTATGATCTGTCTGATGGCTATCTTGATTTCTTCCATCGTTGGTGGATTGGCATCTATCGGGAGGTTTGCAGATGCTGCTTCGATGTCTGGTGGGTTCGATGGAGCTGGTCTTTTCAAGAGTTCCTCAAAATGTTCTACCTATCTGTCTCTTTGTTCTTGAATCTCGGTGATTAGCTTGCCTTCTTTGTTCCTGACCGGTCGCTCTGGTTTACTATATTTACCTGCCAGTTTCTTTGTTGTGTCGTATAGCTGTTTCATATTTCCTTTTCTTGCAGCTTTCTCCGCTGTCGTTGCAAGGCCTTCGATATATTTCCAATGAACAGTTATTCTTAATTCTGTTATCATTATGATTTCATTGTATTCATAAATCGATAACCCAACAGTGACAGACTTCATTCATCCTCCCTCCTCGCCAATAATAATTCTTTATAAACTGCTTATTTTAAAAATTTTAATAACTGCCAATTGTTTAGGAATTATTTTAGCTGGAAATTACTAAATCAGGTCACACGTATTCAACACCAATTCTCTGACCTTATAAACTAATGACCTTACAAAGGTCAAACACCACTGTGACTATCTATTATGGAATGCACCAAGTAACAACTTTAACCCATCAATCAACAATCTTCTATTCTCGCTAAACTTATTGTTTGTTATTCATATAATTTGTTACATGTTCACACCTTAAATTGTCAAATATAACACACGAAATAAAACCAACAAGGAATAAAAATGGCATTAATGATACTCAAAAGGCATTAAATAAATACAGGATAACTAATGATAAATTAAAAAAGCAAATATGCCTAGTGAACTGACTTCTATAGACTTTAGATTATGTCATCTAATAATTTTTAGTAATTATATCCATTGTACAAGTTAGTAGCTATCTGAACACAGTAACATAGTGGATACTGCCTTAGAATTTGCAAACGAAAGTCACTAGAATTACTTCTCAATAAAAACATCATCACTAAGAACAAGTATATTGAGCTGATGAGTATCAATTGGGATGCAATGCACATCTTGAATTCCATTGCTTTCCATGATCTATATATAATAAAACTAATCTTGTAAATACATGATCAGTAAATTATTATGCTGTTAGTTGACTACGCAAAAATGTACTAGTATTTTGTTCATACACAACAGCATTCATCTTTTATGTATCCCATTGATGATATATATATATATATATATATATATATATATATATATATATATATATATATATATATATATATATATATATATATATATATATGGTATGAATCACCAAGTATAATCGACCAACTTATTGAAGCGCGCGTAAGCTTTCATTTACCACCTGTCACGTAAAGTATAATTTATGAATCTTAAAAGAACTGTCATAAAACCCCTTACCAAAGACGACTGTAACTATCTTTTTGTAAATATTATGGCTTTTATGACATTTACAAAGAAGAAAAAGAGGATAAGTAGTATTGTAAATGTCTAATAGTAAGAATATCAATATCTTAAACTGTGAACGGTAATTGAAATTTGTTAAAATACCGGTATATTATGATAAAAACGTTGTGTTGGAAAGAAGTTCGCAATTATACTCCTGAACTTCAATGCTCAGTAGATGTGTTGTATTCAGCACTTTCAATAATATCAGGGGATGAGTACAGCATGTTAAATGTGTAATTTTCGTTAAAGGATTTTATTCCAAACTTTTGAGGCTATCCTCAACTGAATTCGATGAATATGTCAGTGTAGCTTAGAACATGTTGGAAAAATACCGTTAATCTGTGCTATAAATTAACTAATTTATCATTTACTTGGCTAAGAACCACACTAAGTGTGAAAGTAAATTATACAATCAGGTTGAAGTAGATGAGTCATAGTAGCCTACAACTTACTGACTGACGGTCAAACCTTCTAATCACTGAGGCCAGCGATCTGGACAAATGAATACAAATATAGTTAAAAAAAAGTCATACCCCCATAAAACTTATAAAATCGAAACCGACAAAACAAAGACATCGATTTTTGTCATAGTAATCCACCTTTCTTTGAATTGAAAATGACTGTATCACTAATTCGAAACAAACTATACATCTAATAAGAATAATAGTCAATAATATTGGTAGGTAATAGAGTAAACAAATAATGATTCATCATGTGATTTACATAGTCTAAGAAGAACAAACTATTCGTTTATGTCACTTGTTGGTTGAAATATTAATGATGGAGTCGGAAAATGATAATTTGAGTAGTTCACTGTGAAATTGAAATTAGTGTACTGTCTTTGGAATGCGCACAACTAGCCATTAAGACATTGATATGTTTTCAGTTAAAGGCCTATCGTGATAACCTAATTGAGCTATATTTGCTGGGACGCATGTTCCTCCAAGTTCTACTATGCCAAGCTGGTCTGTTAGAGACCGATAAGACTATAGGCAGTAACTTCAAGTCTGAGGACGAAGTCGTATTGCTGATCTCAATAGGGTGTTACAGCAGTATGGAGTTCCGATAGAATAGTCAGTACCTGAAGTGATACTGCCTTCGGAATGAAAGGAAGGGATTGGAACAGGTCGAAACCAAAACGCCATACGATACCTCACCCCACGGATTTCCGTCCCCGCCAGAAAGATCGTATGTGATAGGTTTTAAGCAGTTGTCCTATGGACTCTATGCTCACTCTCTTAGGTCACTAAGACCAGTACCAACTGAGCTGCCTTTTCGGGTCCCTCAAGATGTAATATCCTTCCATGGTGTGAGCAGCAGGGAAGTGGCAGGTACCCTCATACCTCTTACAACACACGTGATCATCTTATTCGAGTTCAAATCCCGCCTTCAACTCTTAATAACTCTCATATCCCTACGACTACCTGATTGAAGTTCGAGTGATATTCGTAACCAGTGGTTAGACTTTGGATTGTATGGCTCAAAAAATTGGAAATAACGTTGGCAGATACATTCTTTGTCTTCCTTTCACAGTCTAAGTTTCTGAATTCATCATTTTTTCTTTTTACTAAATTATATTTTATTAGATCATATCTTCAATCTCTAACTCACTCCATTAATACTAATTTTATTACTACCTCCATGACTTCTGGATTGGGTACGACAATTTCATCTCTGTCTATTAAGTGGGGCGCGGCAACTTAGACTGATCTACGCAAGCACCAAGTTCTCTGTTGCGGCTGACAAATACAATACTCATTAACCAAATCAACGGAAAATATGACCGAGAATGCTGCTTAAAATACACCTAGTGAACTTTGAAATCTTTGCGGATAAACTCAGACGTTTTTGTTACGAGTGAGTAATGACAAATGGTTTTGAATTCTAGATTATCAATATTCTATCAGACCGAGAGATATAAAGTGGTTTCTGAAGCTGATGTGGATTAAATTAATTTCTAAAATTTGCATCTAAGCTTGCTGAGGATGTAATTTTCCAACAGCCTATTTACATAGATAACTACCTATGAGGGACTTAACAATGAATATTCAATTAATGAAGCGATTGCGACAACAATAATATTGGCTTATATTATCTACAACGTTATCTATCAATATTCGATAAACATACCTTAGCCGGTACTTGTGATCATTTTTGTTTTTAAAAGATTAGACCTGTATATTACGGTGTAACTTTTACTTGAATTCTTATTTGAAGTTATCCAAAATGATTTGTATGATAACGTCCAATGTGACCCACTTCAATATAGGGGACGAAAAAAATGAATGAGATAAAAAGTAGAACCTGAAATTAAATATTAGTGGAAACTACACTGATAAATATTATTTATTCACTAAATATACAGAAAGACAGCTGAAACTGAAGACAACATATATATTGATTTGATTGTTTGTATTTGTTTCAGATCGGTGTTAACTGGGTACTACTAAGGATCAAGGGGCACTGAAAAACCGTTCCGTTCCGGTATGGGACTCCTCAGCAGTGTGCACCCATGATCCTGTCAGGCAACCGAACGCACGACCTTCAGATCTCACGTCAAACGCTTAAACATCTGCATTAGTAAGCCAGCGTCGTATGGTAGAATTTCCACCTTCATCAATTTGTAATATAGAGCGACGATCATTCATTGTCATTGGTGAGAACTATTTTACTCCCGATAATTCCGAATTCTATCAGTCACGACTTCTCACTAGAACTTCGAGAGCATCCTGAAGTTAGTCACTAGCGAGCTAATTATTGTAATTGTATTAAGGTGATTTTGTGGAGATAGACATTTAATTCGACAAATACAATAAACTAAACTTGATACTTATCACCACGAAATTACCTCAATTTAATTAAACTTAATGACTAATAGTAAAGTTGCGGATAACCTTCACACGAGAAACTTACCAACTTTATATGAGTGCTAACTTTCTATTCAAAATTATTTATTTGTAAACAAAAATATGCTAAGTAGGAAGTAAAAGTATAAAACAAGCTAAAGCAGACAAAAATAAAAGTAAGCGAGGAAATCAACCTTGTGCACCTCGTGGTGAAAGTATTAATAAAAATAATTTAGAATAAGGCATTTCAATAAGCATTACGTAATAGCATCCGTAATTAATTGTATAGTTTTATTCCATGTAACATATAAAGTTATGATGATAAATTGTATACAATCACAGAGATTATAAGGGAAAAATTAGCAGAATATCCGTTAGAAGGTACACTGCATGTACGCAGAGCTTGTTGTTCCCATCAACATTTCATATGACCACTGAAAACCATTACCATTAAATAAATAAGTACACACATACAGTTTATTTACAATACTAATCAGTCAATAATAAGAAAATACAGTTTATAAAATCAAAAAATGAAGAGAATACAGAACATATATACACACTACCAATCACCCCAATCATCTGTTTCAACTACAGTCGACTTGTTCGAGTGTTTTTGTAATTCTTTAGTAGACGATTTCACCAGTTTATTACTACTGTTACCAGTCATACTAGAACTGGTTTGATTAAGTAGACGTTTAGGTGACATTTCTCTTGGTTGACGATTAGACTGTCGTTTTTCTATCATGTTGGAAGACTGTGATAATTTAGTATGTGATATCTTTGTACTTGTTTTCTTGCCAACTGTATTTTCTTCTTGTAATGTAAGACTGTCGAAAAATTCATTTGAATTCCAATCCAAGTTAAGGCTAGTAGTGTTAGCCCTTATTTCTTGATTAGTTGCCGGCTGATAATCCCAATAAGATGAAACGGTAGGCTGTGAATTGCGATTTGATGTTGACTTGTTACTATAGGAATCTTTTAAAGTATCACTAATATCTAAATTCCAATCATCTCCATCAGCTTCATCAATATCATTGTTGTCTATAAGATTCCACGAATTCGATTCGTTGTTGTCATTCAAAGACGACTTTGGTACTGAGGAATTAGGTGAAGACAGTCGAGTAAATTTGCTTGAATTCTCTAAAACTAAGAGCAACAATAACAAACATAATGTTCACCATAAAAGGATAAAATTCATATGAAAAATAAACAATTTGATCATTGATCTCAAAGCTAAGTATTTACAATTCGATAAGAATATCTATCTGTTTTGATGCTAAGGTAGTTAAAGTTAGTCAGGCTGGAAACTTTAAACCTAAGCTTCGTTATAATTGGCACTTGTTAGTAAGAAATATCAAGAGTCTTCAGAAAGGATGCTCTGTGTAAGACGTCGCTTAGTTTTCTAGTCTGAGATGTTACTACTAAGCTATTTAGACCGCGACTGATATTTTGTAGGATATAGAAATGAACACTGATTAATAAGATAATAGTGATTAACTTAATATTCATTTGGTTAGCAAACTCTAAGTCATATAACGAGAAATATCATATCCACGATGGGATTTGAACAAAAATATGCATTCATTTGATATTCTACTTAACATAGCATACTATATACCAATTAGTCAAGATATATTTATTATTTCAAAAGCAGAATTCTTTCATAAATAAATTCAAATTTCCAGGTGAACAACTGTGTGTTTGAAAAAATTTTATCATTTGTATACTAGATACATTACATTGCATAAAGTTTGATTTACTGGTCTAACTACCTATCACAGATAAAACAACCTTCAGTTAGGAGAGATCAGGTATTCAGTTATCATAATTAGTCATCACAAAACATGTTTCACAACAGTGTAGAGTGTATACAATATAAATATAATTCAATTAGAAGTTAAAAAAGTAAACGGTTTAATGTAAATTTGGTGGTCAGAGTGTTAAACTATTTTTACGAAACATAAAAGGTTCTGGGTTGGGTTCTAGTAGGATTAAGGATGCGCACTGTTGAGGAGCCTCAAATAAGGAAAAGATAGCCGTCAAGTGTCACCTGATTTTCAATAATCGTTTAACCAATACATAACCAAACATATATATATATATATATATATATATATATATATATATATATATAGAAGTACTTGAGAGCATATGTACTTACTATCTTTACTGCACTAGTGTTTCTTCAATTTTTTCTAAACCAGCTGAGTTTTTACTGATATGTGGTGTTAGTGAAGAGGAATCGGGTGTTGATTGAATATTTGTATCCTGAGGGTTTAGATTTGTCATCAGTTGTAGATATTGTTGATGGTAAAAGACGACTGGAAAAAGATAAAGCAGATAGAGCCCATTGAGTGAGTGCACTGGCTGAAGCCGTCCCAGTTATACCGATTCGCGAAGAGTCCTTTGTATTATCTGAAGTTTGTTTATCACATGTCTGACTAATTACGCAGTGTTCACTAGCCTTAATTAACAGATTTTAAAACAACAATATTAATACGGTAGTTAATAAACGACTTGTAAACAATATCTATGATTAAAAAGAGGTGCGACACTAACTCGGAAAATGGACTAACGGATGTATAAACGATGATATTTTTTACTAATTGAGCTAATATATTAGGTTTGGCGAAATCGACATACCAAATAAAGCTTGACTCCGTGAAACAGATCATCTTATGTTATATGAAAAACATATTAAAAGTCACCACCTTTGGCACAAATGTCACACAAAGATCAACAAAATCTCTTCACTTCATTTTATGCAGACTGGAAGATAGGATGACGAAAAACAAATACAACAAATACATGAAATTTCGAAGAGTATGACATTCAGGTGCAATTTATTATCAACAAATACATTTTATGTTTTAATATGTAAGGGATTGACAAATCACAAGGTTACGGCATGTCGATGGGAACGCAAGGACACAAAGATAATGAAACTTAGAAGATGATCTGCTAAAAATATCACTAGAACAAATTGACCTTATGCTAACTTATAGATGAAGTAGGAGCTAAGAAGGTGATTTCTAGGACGATAACAGAAGCCTACGAATAAAATTACGCAGTCTAGAAAACAAAATCAAACCAAAAACAACCAGGTGGGGTAAAAATCTCCCACGTCTCCATTATACAGAGCATTACGTCTAAATTCCCAAAAAATAATGATTCACAAATAAGGAATATTTAGGGATTTGCTGAGTCGTTACTTTTAGAGAATATGATGAGATTTGACATTCATTCAATAATCTGTATCATAATAGCTTGATAACTAAAGTACTTGGGTTTTAAGCATTAAGGTCATACATTTGAGCCCCTTTCTAACTAGCTTAGTTTGAGCAGTTGGTTAATATTAGGATTACTCGCACCTGAAGTACGGCTCAAAGCTGGATGCATATGTTCACAGTTGGTGAATTATAAGATTTATCTTCCCTTAGACATTTCCCATAATTAGTACAAACGTCGTCGACTAAGCGGTTGCACTCAATATACTGAATAATTTGTTTCAGATAAAAGTTGTTTTTAAACTGCAAAACGATTAGAAAAAGATAACACCATTAACAAGATGATAGTGATTATACACAACAAGCGACTACTTATTTTGGACGAGTTCATCAAAGCTTGTCATTGGGTAATAACCTGACAATACCACGAATACACTGGAATTAGGAATATGAACTGTCGGATGTAAATTCAGTCGTCAGAAGTTTAAGTGCGAGGACTGAAGGATTTGAGTTTGACTTATGGTAGAGTAGGACAATTTCAGAGTCGAAAAGTTTCATACTAGGAGGCGATAGCTATTCAATACTTTTTAGTTTATAACTGCGGTAGGATCGAAATCAACAGTTTAAGGCTCGAGTGAGAAGTCATACTGTAGGTTATATTGAGATCGACGGCAGTAAGACGTTACCAACAGACGATAAGCATCTCTAGTGAATGGGTTAGGAAAGACAGATGTAAAAATACTATACCTCACCTCACTCCATGAGTTCCCGTTGTTGGCATTAGGCTTCCAAAAATAATAAGATAACACATTGAGAACTATTTTTGAAAGGTTCGTATGGCCGTCCTCAGTGTTACTGGTGCGGGTTACATGATCACGTGATTCAGTATCATAACAGCTAATCCCATCATTGACTTAGCAGTAATACTCAAACGAGTTACTATTCAACTGTATGATCATTAACTAGATGAGTCAAGCACGACGCATGTATGTTATGTTAACACAACAGTAAACAGTCACACAAGGAAGATCACACATGCAAAAGAAAATTATCTAGGTTACAATGCTGTGTTCACTCAAATGTGATACGTCGCTTGTTTATCTTTACTTTCATTAACTAGCCACAGTTTATACAGGTCAGTTTATCACTCTCAGGTCAACGACACTACTACTAACCGAATCATCTTTTCAGGTGCTCCAACGATGCGGGCAACTGAGAAGCGACAACCGACTGCAAACGTGCAACATCACTCACGATCGCCTCGTTCATGATAAATTCATTTATTCATTAGACTTCCGAATATAGATAAATATGCCATTTGTGAATTAAGTGGTAAACTGTTAATATAGCTCATTAGAAAACAAATCAAATGATCGACTTCGGTTTGGTAAACAAGTCTTTTGATCTATTTATATTAAGACAAAGATACATTTACTTACATGTTCCAATCGATCTAATATGCCACGTATAGCACGAAATGTATCGTCACGAATTGACTTTTCTGCATCAGTTGTTAGAAATGATAAGCAAGGTAGAACTTTTCCAGCAAGCAAATCATTTGTATAATATTCCTTAAATAAAGTAGAATAAACAAATTATTAATTGTTTAAGAATTCCCATGTTTATCAAAAACAAAGACGTTTGAACGAAGAATAGTCTTCTTTTCGATAAATGCTCATCAGGTTCTGCATTTATCAATTCGAAATTATTAGTCACAAGAGTAGCCAGTTCTGAGGTAAGTAAAACATTATTTAGATATCAAGGACAATTGGATATAAAGTTCTTCTCCTCATCAAGTTATTTATAAAATACGAATGTGAATGTTGGAATAATAACCATCATTATGTAACTTGTGAAACGTAAACGACAACTGAGATAAACAAGATTATTAGTCAAATACGTGTATATAAGTATCTCTGTATATGGGTGACATAGGAGATGGGGTGGTAGCAAAATACAATTAAATCAAGTGTTTGTAATCAAAGCCTAAATTTTACTTAGAATGAGACCGAATGGGTAAGAGTTTGTAAAATGGAGTGAACGATAACGAAAATTCGTCAAATAGTAACAATAACAATAATAGACATAGTTACAATCAGTTCATTTGTTTGATCTTAAAATGTCATATTCAAATTCATTCTGTGTACTTTGATTATTATTATTATTATTAATAATAATAATAATAATAATAATAATAATAATAATAATAATAATAATAATAATAATAATAATAATAATAATAATAATAATAATATGGAAATGCACATTCACAGGGAGAATACATATGCATTAATCCCATTAAATCGTCACATGATTAAGGTGGTGATTGGTTTAGTGGATCTTGCGTCGGCCATGGCAGGAGAAGAGGTTGAACGTACTTCTTCTATATGCACAGGTCTGGCTTCTTGACCCGTATAGCTATCGACTCTGCCGTTTTAAGGACTTTGAGTCTAACCGATCTTGGCAGATAACTGTTTACACAAAATATTATTGTGAATGACTGATTTATGCTCGCCACATGACCGGTTTGAAATAGGTGAGCTAGTATTGAACTGTTAATACTTTTGACAACTCCTTTGGTTAACCAGACCGGAAGGTGCTCCCGAGCACGGAGTAAATTCTTTGAGCATCTGCCAATGTAACTTGCTTCACAGGAGCAATTGAAATGATAGATACAAAATGTAGTGGCAAGCTTAGGTAATTTATCCTTTATTCTCGGTAATCACCATGGGGCGGGTAGAAAACACCAGTTGCAGTTTTCCAGCGTAAAAAGTTCTCCACATGGAGCATTTCGCTAGGCGCGTCCCTTCTGAATGCTAGTCTCAGAAAAAGCGGCTTTCTTTCTACTGTCTGAATCATCTTTCTATTTGCTTACGAGATAGCATGTTTATTTATAAACTTTATAGGGTAGCCATTCTCCCTCAGGGTTTTATGCAATGCTTTCGTTTCTTTGTCAACCGCATCAGGAGAGCATATCGTTATTATTCTATAATGCAAGGTTTTCAATAGATTCCTTTTATATTGTATAGGTACAAAGCCAAGGAAGTTTGTATATTGTCCTATCCATGTGATTTTCTTGTTCATGTTCATGTTCTAATTACCCAATTATCCTTGATATCTAAATAATGTTTTACTTGCCTCAGAATTGGCTATTCTTGTGACTAATAATTTCGAATTAATAAATGTAGAACCTGATGAGCATTTATCGAAAAGAATATTCTTCGTTCAAATTATTAATTATCAGCATGAACATTTAGTCAATGCAATTAATTCCATGAAATTTCGAGTATCGCAAGAAAGTTGTGTAATGGTCACTCAGTAATCTACAAAGTAGAACCTGACACACATGTGTATCAGTTCAAGTTGACATACCACATTAGTACGACAAGATCAAATTAACAAGATTAATATTACGATATAGTTTAACATGAAGAAACGAAACAAAGTCGTGTATATAAGGATTATAGAACTTAAGATCTAGAAAAAGAAAAAAAGTGAATAGGCTTGTGCTACTTTGACCGATTCTGAACCATCTTATCAAAAGTCATCAACTATTGGTTACGACAATCACGTAGACCCCCTAAATAAAGTGGAACAGATCAACAGTCAATGACTTCCTGAGTTAATGTCATGTTTTGGATTTGGCCGCTTCTAACCAACTAACGCCAGCTGGCACGAAGCAGGCGATGATTGGGCATACGTAATACATATCCTAACCACGTTAGTTGAGGAAAGTTTACTACCTCATCAGCTGACTTGTTATCTTTCTTTAGTATTCTGTGCCTGACATCAATATTACTTGCCAATTTAGTAGTCTGAGTGTTAAATAAAAATTCCATTATGAAAATGGTATACAGATTAGAAAGCTGGGAGACAATTGTCTATTTGACAGATATAATGAAAAAAAAACATGTGGAGATAATAATTATTATAAAAAATTGGAGGACGTTAGTAACAAATTACAATTTTGTTTGAAACATAAAAAAAAACAGTAAATAAGTCGAAAAGTGTAAGGACCATAGTATAACTAGAGATCGTATGTGCAGGAATTACCAAATGACTTAAGGTGCTACGGCGTGCAGCATTTTAATATGTTCTCCCTTTTGAGTCCACTTCCCTGATTAGGTAGATGATAATGAAAGAAAACTCTGGTAAGTTGGGGGGTGGGGGTGGAGAGTGACCAGAATTAGTAAGGTGGTCTTATAATGAGGTACTGATACCTTAAAATCCCCCCCTCTTTAAAAGCGACTTTGGGTGGTTTTCTGAGGTGCGTTTAGAAAACATTCGATTTGTGAAGCTAATATTAGCAAGCTTCATATGAGAAAGTAAACGTGTAGACTCTCACATATGCTGCCTAAAGTGAAATTTTATCTTTAATGCATTTACGAGTAACAGACCAATAGGCGAAAACAAAGCAAAGCTTTGTAGAACAAAAATTTTCTGGAATAAAACTGGGTCGATTTTAATAGAAAAAAAAAACTTAAATCATGCAGTCAGACAAGCTTTAGGCAACACACATAAATGAATAGCCAATTAGTTTGCGGAATATAAAGCTACAAAATAGGATGTATATATATATATATATATATATATATATATATATATATATATATATAAAATTAGTATAACCTGGTTCTACCTACACAATCCAAATGTATCAACAAAACGGTGAATGGAAAGAAATGTCTTTAACAGAACTTTTATTGTGTTTAATAATTCTTGATAAAATAGTCTACAAATATTTAGAAAACAAAACAAAGGTTTACACTGTGACGATGATAGATGAAGCAATTAGGATATTTATCCATTTTTGGATTTTCTCGAGCATCCGTCACTTATGGTGTATTTTTCATGGCTCATAATTCAACGTTATGCAGATGATCTTAAAATTACTGTTGATAAAAAAAATATTTTTTTTTGACAGAGCAGTAATATACATCTCAGTAATGACGAGTGAGAAGTTACATAATCATAGAGCTGTAGATGGCTGCATATAAATTGTCTTAATATTTATCATGAAATTACTAAGTCAAAACAAACGTTGACTTAACAGTAACAGTGATATGGCCATGTTAATCATTTCATGTGAATATAATATGTAAAATGATTGGGATAATATAATCTGAACCTCAATTTACGTATATATTTTTTGTTAATCATTAATCTACGCTTACGATAATTTGTATTTCTTTCGAAAAAAAAAACAAAACAGCTAATGCTTAAAAGGATTTTGGAAACTTTATCTGAATGAAAGACATTAATAAAATAATGAGATAAGTATTTTAAAAACTGCAATTGAAACTTAAGGTAACATAACGGGATGAAATTATATTACTTCTGCAATTAGAGAAATGAACAATATATATTCGTCTATATGATGATATATAATTAATAATAACAGTACGTAACACAACTGTTGAGGATTCATAGTCCCCTCCTCCAATTAGTCGAAAAATCAGCGAAAGGATTTAGAATTATTTTGGTAAGTTCGCTTTATAAACTTTCATTTCACTAATTTAATCCGATGTAAATTATATTCGAGAGTAAATCCTATAACAGCAGTTCAATGCAATGTTGCAGTTAGTTTTGTAAAAGTTATTTCAGTTAATGATTTTATGTAACTAATAGTCACTACAGTTGGATTGATATAAAAACGAATGCACTCAAACAAGTAGTTCGTTTATTGTTCATTTTCTTTACAATGTAATTTTCCTACGTGTTCTGTCTTTTGGACTAACTATAGGTAAGGGGAAGAATAAAGCTGTAGTATCCTGTCAGAAGAGCAATTATCAGAGATAAACGTTCGTAGTAACCGTATCGAGCCTATCAAATATATTATCGGGTCACCTGAGATCTATTAACCGCATTTGTATTGCGAACCATAAAAGGCTTCAAGAACCCAAGTGTTTTTCTATAAAGATATATCAACAATGCAGTATACGATTTGGAAACTAGGTAATACAACGCTAATCAGACACTGAACCGCCAGGTACGTGTTGGAACCATTATTAGAACCAACAGAGTTACATATATCAAGTAGTCAAGAGTAGGAAATTACGCTTACATATAGAAAGGGAAATTATGTAGATCGAAATGCTTGACTTGCTTTAGTGTAACATATCGACTATCTGTCTTCGGGCTCTTGTTAACTTAAAACGACTGCAAGGGACCAGTAGATTAAAAACTAACACTATCCTATAGCTCGATAGTATGATTTGAGCTCTTATTACCGCTATAAGAGGGGTACAAATGGATGAACTTGAGGCTATGTCATATACTTTTAACTACTAGTTAGGTAGAAAATGACGTATGGAATATACTAATAATATTAACCTAATACCCATGATGTAGTGGCAACTCTACTGAGTTTCACGTTTACAGACTTATTTTAGAAATATTCTCATTAGTGTGGATTGCATAGATATAAAGTAAAATTCAAAATGAATAGATAAATGTCATTTGAGTATCAAATAAAGGTTTTATCTGTATATAACTATCAATCAAGGTAATCATACAATTTAAGGACTCAAATGGTGACTGACCAATTACTTCTTACTACTTTCTGTTTAAAAGGCAATAAAGTGACCGAATTTTATATTGATATGAGAAGTAACATTGCATTTTATCAATGATCGGTTTCCCAAATGTTAAAAACTAAATATTTCTACTTCATGAAAATGGAACATCTGGGGTAGCCAAACAAATAGCCGAGAAAAAATATGCAATGAAGATATACCTACTAAGAGATATATCAGTAGTGTGGCGGTCTTTTCAAGATAAACCTACGACAGGTATAAGAACATGACAAAGTATAACTTTAATTTAATACTAGAACAAGTTATAACGATACAGCCGACAAATATTACTCTTATAAAACTGGAATGATTACGGGAAAAATTATGGAATGAGGAAATAGCAATAGAAACGCCAGAGTAGTGGTGAACGCGGTGGCGTTTGACACGAAGCGGACTGAGTTCGAATCCCAGTGTGAACATCAACATTGGGATGCAGGTACATCCAGCCGACGAGTCCCAAATAGGACGAAACGCGCGTCCTGGATTCCACTTGCCAGTCACAATCCAACTTAAACAGAATCATATCAGTTGTTTATTTATGTGGACAATCACGAATATGAATTCAATTGAAATAAGCCTCAAAATTATGGGTAGATAAAAAATAGGTCAGATAGTTTTCAGAAGCATGCCATTCAAACTAATTATTGATGAATAGGAAGATCTACAAAGATAGAGTCTATCAACATATGTCGAAGAAGTTAACTGATAACATGGTCAGTAATCAACCAACACGAATGTTACAATAAATGAGAACTACATGACATGTTAAAAAAACTAATTACAAACAAGCTCACTAAGGCAAACTGATTAACACTTATAGAATAAATAACGTTTTTAGCTCAGAGGATAAAATATCAACAATAACAGGTTAGTTGGTTAAATGTGTAATTTATAATTAATATTTAACATAACGACCGTTTTCACTAGAAGTAGTTGTCGATCGATCTATTTACTTTATTTCAATGGCAGACTATGACTCACAGTAACGAAAATACTTGATAATATATATAACCCATCAAGATATATACATCATCAAAATTGTAGTATAATATTAAATAATCGTGACAACAATTTGTATAATAATAACTAAGCTATTAAAGTTAGTATGGAGTCAACCTACTTTATTTCGGCTCATTTTTAGATACAGATCCTTGGTACTCAGTTTCAAGTAACGCTCTCAGTGTGAGGACTAGTGATACTACCCAGTTTATTAAACTGAAGTGGTTTAAGAGTAAGAACTTACTGTTTATGGGCTAAAAATTGAGGTCAGTAGACACCAAGCTACTGCTTTACATACGCTTACTTAATTAAATATCAGAAGGACGGGATACAAGATGGCTGGTAATTTAAGAGAATAAAATTGTTGTTACAAAGAAAGCAGTATTACTACACAGAAATTGTTGAATACCATTCTCATAAATGCAAAGCAAATGAATGGTTAATTACAAAGTGCTTTAAATAATTATTCACTATGTTTAAACATTATTACTAGAAAACTTACAGTATGCTAGAACATGTTTAACAATGATTGACGTTAAAAGTATGTGTTAATGAACTAATATATTATGGACATACGCCTTTTTTCTACAAAATAACCAATAATTCACTTGAAATCCTCCCAGAAATAAATAATATGTGGGTAAATAATAAGGCCTTAGATTACACCCAACTGGTAAGTGATAAATAATGTCTCCATAATATTGCATACAGTAAAATACTTTAGAAGAATACTAGAACACAAGCAAGTGGAACCGTTGTGAAATACACAAAATAACGATTAGGAAGATATGAAACAAAAAAATTCGATTAATATTTAGTTTCATGGGGAGCAGTGAGTTTATATGATAAAGTCAGTACAGTCGAACAATTATTTCTTGGTATAAGTAAATTATCGAAACTGTTAAATATACTCTACTCGCTTGTCTACTTTCTTATTTTGTGTGTATTTGTACTTTTTACTGGTTGAATACTATACCCTTTGATTGATATTTCATAATAGAATTTTCTGATCATTTGCTTCTTAGTAAATTTAATCTAGCTGCTGATTGGCTGCTCCCTCCCCCGCGAATCATCATTAACTAACCTAAGTATTGTGAGACTTAACTAGCCCCATTTCAGTTTTATATGCTATCTATGTCGATTCCACTGTTCAAAATGCCACTATTACTTCAGTTATTAATTTCAGTGATTTATCGCTTCTTGTTGTATTTTGTGAATTGATTTGGAGCCCATGGATTCAGTATGCTTCATTAGTTAGAAGAGTAATAATCAATGGTATTACTTTTTTGCTTTAACTTTATTTGTCATTTTACTCTACTTGCACTAGGAACTCATTTTCTAAATTCGAACTCGTTATTATAACTCTGTGAATTTTGTGACTGAATTTATTCGAACAAATACTAAATTTCCAGTCTGGGTTACATTCTACGCATGACTTATAATTGATCCTGTTTATTACTGAGCGTATTCAACAAAAGCACTATGGCTGATTCATCTCAAGGATGAATCATAGGAGAGAGTAAAAGTAACTTATTGGTTAAGAGGTTCTACTTTCAACTAATAGGTTACAGGTTTCAGCCCTGCTCCATCTAGTTTGCTCTAGACAACCAAGTAGCAGTACTAGCCCTCATACATAACCTGTGAATCAAAGCCAAGTACGCAAATATGTGACTGGAATGTTAATTATATCAACATCAACATTATGAACCATTAAGCATCAATCGACTACTCAAATGAACAGTAAGTCCACTTGATTTTGAAGAGTGAAAGTGATTCCATAACATCTTTAACATTTTTAATGTTACATTAACAATATCATTTTCAAAAGAAAATGGATAGTAGAGTTTGTTTGCTGGGATTTTCATTCCTAAAGTGAAAATACTAAGGACTAATTAAACAAACAACAGTATGGAGAAATACCAAGGGGTTGTACAACGTGACAACTAGTCAGTTATGCATAACGTGGAACCTGGCGTATGCACGCAGCGCCCCAAGTTGCCACACCAAACTTTCACACCATTAGAACATGAAAACAAAAAACAAATTAGCAGTTATATGACCAGTGGTAAAAAAGACTGGACACAGAGAATATGATACTCAAAGTAAAAATTAATGCATAGGAAAGTACAAAATAATTTTAGGGAATAACAAACAGTGAATGAAACTGTGCACGGTGACTGGTTTTGAGTCATGCCACATAGTCTCAAACTATTGGTTACGTGGGATCTCGGCCAAATAGTTAGCATCTATTACCACAGAAAAGACCAACAGACAGTGGCTTCACGGACTGATGTTACATTATGGTTTGACAGTCTCTACCTTTTTCTCACCCTAATTCTTCGCCAATCAACATTTCGCGTCGAGGTAAGCAGTGGTTAGGCATAAGTAATGTGTTCTAAAGTCCTCAATCAGTAAATATCTACAACCATCTTTCCCTTGTTCTCTACGTCTACTCACATAATCACTTACTTGATGATAGAAGTTGTTGCATGAGATTTTTATTGTCAAAAGGAAAAATGGGTGCCAGAAATTAATTTAGGTTTACGACAGAAGGCTATTTACAAAGATGTAGAAACTATTATATGGATACTACACACTCATCACTTACAACAGGTGAGAATACTAAGAAGTTGATAGCAACAGTGGTATGATTTAAGACAAGTATATGGTTCTGGATATGGGAGTTATAAAAGGACTTCTAAGAAGAAGTCGATATTATTCCCTAGCGGATCTAGTGAAACTAAAATAAAAAAATAGAAACCCCTGTGAACGAATTTACTAAAGACGTTTCAGTTAGTTGCTATAAAGAGTTGAGTGAACTAAAATGATGAGACTTTGAGAACCACTTCCGGCGATTATGCACATCTTTATTGTGTACTGATAGAATACTTCATTTATACTATCTTTGGATTGTCCTACTTGTAAGCTTTCATTTAATTCAGCTCACTATCGCGCTCTGATTGGACGTTAAGAATAGGAAATGTGAGGGCTAATATGTGCTAGTCTAGCTGTTTGTTGTTCATGAGTATTGGCATCATTCATTAAGCGAAGGCCGTAAGCAAGTATAAAATTTGCCATCTAGATAATGTTACTTACTTGTGTAGCAGCTAAAGAAGTAATTGCTGCTTGACGGTTTGGTAAAAACGGATCACGAGTTGCTCGGAGAAAAGCACTTAACATTGGACCTTGTTGTACTTGTGTTGAAAAATATGATGCTAGCTTTGCTAAACATACAGTAGAATTAGTACGAATTCCACCCTGTCCATCTCGAGCCTATAAAACAAAGGAATTCTATACAAATAGAAATTTCTGTGAAGATAAAAAAAGTAGAAGACGAAAAAGACTGAACATAAAAAGTGACACATTACCAAACAAAACTAATATCCATTTACCTATCACAGTAAAGAGCTTGGTACAACAGAAAACAGAAAAATGCATTGCTGATTTAAAGTGATGTAAAATTGTTTGCTTTGTCGTAATAGGGTTGGTTTTTGGATAGATAATAAACCAGAATAAGCGAATTTTTTAAGGGTGGACCATTAATCAGTACTATAAAAAGATTCAGATATATGTAACGTTAAGCGAGAAGTCTAAGTCAACACTATTTATTTTTACTCCCGTTACACTAACATCAAATAGAAAGCAATGAAGCGGCGCATCATTCTGATGAACGAACGTGTCGTATCTCCAGGTATTTAGAGTTCGATTTAAGTTGAATGCTGAGCAAACAAATAAAAAATATGAAATTCGAATAGAGAAAGAATAATGAATGCAGCAGAATAGGATGGATTCATTTATTTCGTGATTTCTCTTCAGTTGCTTTACAACTTTAGTAGTAATAACGAAAAAAATTCCCATTTAGGCATTAAGAAAAAACGAGAGCGAAGAAATTTATTTTATATATATATATATATAAATGGAATAACGAAGAAAAGTAATTAATAAACATCCAAGAATATATTTACCAAGGGATTGCTAAACTCACTACTGTATCATTTTAAATACAGAAGTTTGGTTTAAACCTTTTGATAGCAACGGCCTCAGTGAAATGTAATAAACTGGATGACTTTGTGTGTTGATTATTCTGAAGGATTTCGAAACGTTAACCTCAAGGCCACTGTCAAGAAAATAACGACCAATGGTACTGTTAAAAATAAGTTGGGTATTTGACTTTAGTTTTCGTGGTAAATGCTCGTTGATGCGGACGTTAACCCTCCTTTTTGTTCTCCCAATATTACTACTTTAGCACGAAAAAAGTAAATTGGTAAACGCGATTGGAGGTAACATGAGGTGATAATTTGTCCACTTTCGTTTGCCATAATGAGCATTTTGTTTCCTATAGTGAGATTAATTTGGCAGCTGGTAACGTTTTTTTTAATGCAGCGTCTAGTTTGAAGTTCATTCTATTTACAATTTTATCACCTCTAAATTGAAATCGTAATATCGGTTCCTTTTGGCATTGATACATTCTATTCCTTCAGTTCTTATTTTCCCATACTTATTGATGAACTTCAACTGTGGATAATTCTTCTCCAACCTTCTTATCTGAATATAATTTTTGTGCACGGTTGAATAGTGTCCTCATTACGGCTTGTTTGTAGCTCAGTGAACAGAAACTAATAAAATTTAAATATAACCTACTCCGTGTCTTTTCAATAAATAGATCTTTGAAGTAGGTTGCTTGCATTAAGGTTGAATAGTAATGTCGAGGAAGTGAAGCTTGTTATCATCTTCATGTTCAATCATAAACCGTATACTAGGATGAATTTTACTAAGACTGATTAAATGAAGCATGTTTGCGATTGTTACATGCAAGATATCTTACATATAAATCTGTTTCGTCAATTATCGACTTCAATTATGTTTATTCTAAGTTGGCCATAAGGATGTTAGCGAGAATAGGACGCAACGGACACCCTATAGCGATTACATTAACATTACATTAACAATAGTAGATGTTATTAAATTGAAAGTGTATATCTTTAGTACAAATAAGTGAGAGTTGTTTGAACTTCTCCTTAGGTAAATGGAGGTCAGTGTGATGACACATAATTTGTATTGTTTCTTCAAGCAAAATAGCTGTGAACAGTGATGATATATCAAATGAAACCAAAGACTTGGCGGATATCTTGGCATCTTTCAGGTTATAAACAGCCAGTTTTGAATGAGTAGGTTCCAAATGTTTCGCTAACCAACGAGCTAATTTATGAAAAAGATAGTTTACCATCGATAATACAGATATGATAACAACATTAGGTTTATGTGTTTTTGGCAGACCATATAGATAAGGTTGGTGACAACCACGAGGTTTAACTTTATTGTACATGATGTTGTCAATTAACTTCTCTTCAAAGGGTCTCTTAACATTTTAATAATACGTCTTTCTGTCACTTCAGTCTTATCCGCGGGATCAGTTATGAACTTAAGTGAATTATTCAGAATTAATTTGATTTTATTTACATATTTGTTATTACTCCAGAGCCTTTATCAGATCGAAGAATTGTAACATTTTGATTATGTATCAAATTCTTCACAGCTGCTCGGTGATCTTTTGATAAAGTAATAGACTGTAAAGCCTCAGATGTGATGTATTGATTTGCAATATCAACAAGTGGAGATTTGAATCAACCTTGTCACTATTCATCTTTTAGTTTTGATTCAGATAATTGATGGTTTATGATGTTTGATACTGCTCTACTTATGGGCTTTTATTTAACCCATTAAGGCTTGATATATTGTTTGTTGCCCACTAATTAGCCAGTTAAACAGATACGTGTTGCTCATTATTGAACCATAACCATTTGAATATGTATAGATTGAAATTTATGGAGCGTTGTAGTCTTGTATATAATACTTAAGTTTCAGACCATAATAAAACTAAGCAAATCAGCGACACTTTCCCAGTTCTGATTGGCAATTGAAGACAGAAGAACTTTGTATGGGTCAATCAGAGTTAATCTATAACGTAGCTGTATTGTAATAATTAATGTTATTAGTGTTTATGACAGGCATCACGATCATCACTTTCGAAAACTGTATAACAATTAAAACAACGAATAACTAGTATAATGTTAAACAGAAACTATGTGATTAATATCATTTGCTATTTTAACTAACCTGCAATGTAGTGATATGTTTTATAAGATTCTCATTCAATAGTTTATTTGGAAGTTTTGGTGCTAAATGAATCATTGCACGCACAGTTGCTTCACGTACAATTGGGTGAGTATCTGTGAAACCAGCAGAGACTGGACCGTAGATTTGTGTTTCTACACATTTTATTTGTAAATGTTGTACAAAATCAGGTAAATGTTCTAAAAGGCGTACACGTGTCGCACGTTCTGGTGACGAAAATAGTTTTAAAAGACATGGTAAAACATAAGCTTGAAAATCACTCTCTGATAACAAAGGAATAAGACGTAAAACGGGAAGAAGAGCTTCAATTCCAGCTGATCCATAACGTAAACCATTCACCAAATGCGGTAGTATTTTGTGACGACAAACATCATCTGGAAAACTCGTTACTTGTGCAGCAAGATTTTTTAAAAATGTCGATTTTTCCTGAAAAAAAAAACAATAAACGTTGATGATAAACGTTAGGTCTACTTTGTTATGGCAGATGCGCCGATGGTGCATGCATTAGCGCACTATCATTGACTGACTAGCAGCTAAACATTTTGTTTGTCCTCTCTGTATTACTCTATATGCGCTAGACATGAAAATAGTAGGTTTTCGATCATATGTGTTCGAAGCATTGCTCATGTATCGTGGAATGGCCGAGTGGGCAACAATGAGGGGTATTAAGATAGCAAGCCAGTTGCTGAGGTTGGGGATCTTCATCGGATGAAGTGTTTGGGAAATGTATTATGTAAACTTAACCACTTCGATGTGCGATATTGGCTGAAGTGCGAATAAACTGGAAGTTAGGGCCAGCCGAACAAAGACGTAGCATCGGTTTACGAAATTGTTGGCTGCTGACCTTAGTCATGTTAACAGTGTAAACAACCTAGTTGAGGTCACATGATAACCCAATCTACTGATTAGAGACTTTATTTTTAAAATTGCACTTATGTTTGAACTATTCATTTTAAATCAATTATCTGTTGATGGAGAACGGTGGCAAGTTCTTTATCATTTAACAAGTGATGATATGGTAAATAATACGGAATCTTAATATGTTAATGTTCATATGGAGACTTGGACCTGGTACCTTTCGTTTCAAACACTAACGCGTTATTCAGTGAGTCCAGATAGTCACTAACTTGTTTGGAAAAAATGAGGTTGCACAATTAAAGTTTTGGCTCTTCACGTTGTAGATACTATAGACTACATATGATAAGTTCCTACTAGTATATTACCATTTAGTTACAAGGTTTTAGTAAAGCTGGAGTCCAATTAGGACACATCACATATCGTAGATACCACTACTACACCATAGTATCAACAACGAAAAGATCCGAACTTATATGCATATAACTATATGAAATTTCAGTCAAATTCAGAAAAACACTGAATGAAGTGTTCGTGAAAATAGTAAGTGATTATTAAACGCTTAAATGTAACTTTTAATCTGAGTGTAACAAATACTAGTACGACAGGTATGATTCACAGGCAAGTAGTTACCAAAAACATAAAATAGTGTAATTTACGAAGTAAAAGTTTATGAAATTGGCTTCAACTCAATTTTAGTGTAAGAGCTCATGGAGCCACAGAGTTGTAAGTACAGGAGTAAACGAACGAACCAGTGACTAACAGTTAAGAGTGATAAAAACCAATCTACTTGTCCAGTTACGGCATGACAATGTAAACCTTAATGAAGTCACTTATATTTCAATAGCAACAATAAAGATAAGAAAAAAACGCAATCATGTTTACGAAAAATACGTGACGACAAAAGGATTTTACTTACCATACCATCTTTTAATTCAATCTCTTCTAAAAACAATAATGTATCCACATAATCATTAGCCAAAAATCCATGTTTCTCTGAACTACGAGCTGATTGAAGAAACTGAGACACAGTGAATCGTTTCACACCACCTTTTGTAGCGCTTTGAGCGACAAGACGTCGATAATCTGGCGCTAATTCTTTGGGGATTTTCCTCAAAAATGAAGATTCAGTTAACTGGGTTCGATCTTTCAAAGTTGAAGATGGGTTAAATATTTCCCATATTAGACAGCCTAAACCCCATGAATCAATAAGACAATTGTCTGCAGGAGTGTACGGATCTTTGAAAATAGAAAAAGAACTTTATCATGAAATACATATTAAACTACTTGGTAAGAATTTGAATAAGGCAGAGAAATACACAC
Source organism: Schistosoma japonicum (assembly GCA_025215515.1). Lineage (NCBI taxonomy): Eukaryota > Metazoa > Platyhelminthes > Trematoda > Strigeidida > Schistosomatidae > Schistosoma > Schistosoma japonicum. Next base: position 9,880,632 of record CM046061.1, on the reverse strand, counting down.
ATAAAAACCGAATCGCCACTACACAAAGATAATGCTATTTATATAAACTATGGTAACAAATTATTTACGGGGTACTGAATATGTTGGGACTGTGGAGTAGTGGTTTTGTGGCGACAACATTCGAGTTTCATTTAGTGAGTCGTAAGGTTCGAACACCCTACTTACACTAATTAGGTAAGTCAGGTAGTATCACTAGCTCTTAAATAAACCATATGATTCAAATCCAAGCTCATGAATTTTTAGTGGTGAAGCTAAACCCAGGATACAAGGCATAAAGCTAAAAACCGAATAACCCTTTTGCAAAGCTGTGGTGACTGAAATATATGCTTCGTATGCTCAGCTACTGCTTGTTTCAACATGAGACAGTGGCTAGCATACGAGTAAGCAGAAGGAAAGTTAGAAGTGATCAAATCAAGAAGTGAAATCAGTTCACGAAGTTGATGATTGTTAGGCTGAACAATACAATTCGGCACAAACAGTACGGTTGGGTTATTGTGATGACCGTAATCTATGGCTCCTGTAGTACATATGCATTTCTTCGTGTGTCATAGATACTACTATTATTTTAACATTTCTACTACTTATCTTGCTAATCGCATTTTCGCTATGCAGATGTTAATTGTAGCAACTAAGGCCGATGGATACTCATCAATCCCTACATTGTTTAGGTCAGATTATATTGAATATTTTGAAATATGTTAGACGAATGATTATTCTTCAACACTAAGAAATCGGTATTTATAATTCATATATTTACCAGGGTTGTAAAAGCCAAAATTTACCTAAAAGATTGCTTAGATAGGATGAAAACTTAAATTTCAAATTTCAGAATTAGTATGTAAACAAGTTTTCAATAGACTGATTTTAATTTTCGATCATACAATGGGTTTCCTGCTCAATTAAAGTTTGGATTATTTTCATTTACGTTTAGTATTCAGTTAATTAGTATACTTTTCGCTCAGCACTTCAATTATGTATATTTCATCAAATAGGCTAACTGACAACTAAAAACCTGTGCAATCTCGCTACACAAAGTAGCTGCTAATTTACCATTATTTGAATAAAACGCATGGATTGTGAACACAACGAAAATTTAATGTCTAACCACTGAATTTGTACAATTGTTAAACAGGTTATTTGAGAAAGTAGAATTTAGTTAGTGTGTTAGTTTTAATAAGCCACAAAGTAACCAAAAGACTGTCAGTTATTAGAGCTTTAATTAGAACCTCCGCTTTCTATAATACATAGATTAGTGGCTCATTGGTTAAGAAGCTCGACTTTTAGCCATTAAGCCACAGGTTTGGATCGCGCTGCGCCAATTTAGGCAACCAGGTAGTATCTCTAGCTTTTACACTTACAATGTAGCTCAAGTCAGGCACATGAAACAGTATTTGATAAATGGGTTGATATCGATAACAATTAGTGCGTTTAAAAGACGTCCCATACTTAAAGAAATTAAATTTATCATTATCAACTACAACGAGAAAAACAGAAAACTGTTTGCTAGCAAACACATTAAGCAGTAACAAAGTCAAAAAGTGGATCGTTATAAAATTCACCTATTCCATTTGCATTCACAAAACCTGCAGATTGTCGAGCAGATGGTGGCGGTTGATTAACAGGTCCGACAAAATCTAAAGCTCCTAGTTTCCATTCACCAGCTGCAGTTACAAATACACTGTCTAAACGTACAGCATTATGTGCCAATTTTCCATCATCATTCAAAAAGACTAATGCTTTAGCCACCTACAAGAAAAAAGATCATAAATAAACTTCATATTATTAGAAACATTTGAAGTTCATAGCATAACCGCCCCTCACAATGCACAGATATGTGTATCTGGTTTCAAGAAACATTCTAAGTGTGAGGGCTGGTGAAAGTACTGTTCCAAAATCGTGATAGATAAAATGAAACCTAAACCTACTATTTAGTGGAATTAAGTTGAACAATTAACTACTGGGCTGCTGTTCTGCAATTAAAGTGACAAATAATAATTTTATAGTAAAAATTGCTTAGCCTGATTATTAATTAAAAATAGAGAAATCTGAAGTACCTATCGACTATAATAAACTGTAATAAAAAAATTTAGTTTTAGAGCTAACTTTATCCCATTCAGTGATATGACTGGAAATCATTGACATTTGTAGATGAATTAACCGATTATTCTCTGATACAGTTCGGATATATTGATAATCCCATTTATTAATGTTTATTTATTGATTATCTCTTTGTGAGATTTATTGAATTAAGTTGAATCAGTGAACCTATGTGTACAGTTACATACTGCTCTTTACGCTATCCAAAATTGGAATCGAAGTCGCTGATATCGATCTTGCTCAAAGAAATATGTCTTGAATGATTTACACAAGCTTAACATAATGACGATGTCTGAGTAAGGTCAACGGTCGGAATGTTACGGATTTTGAAAGTAAACATAGAGCACATAGGGAATTCATAGAAGCTTATTATTAACTGCATATCAAACGCTTTCTGTTTCTATATGAAACCTACATAAAATAACATCGTAATTGTATCAATAAGGCAGTTACAACGTAGAACTTGGTACTTGCTTATATCAGTTCAGGTTGTCGTGCTCCAATTAGCAGATAGAGACTAAATTGTCGGACCAAATCAATGAGTAGGGGAGGTAGTAACACAGTTAGTATTAATGGAAAGGAATAGAGATTGGAGATAAGATTTGAGAAAATATGATTCAGTAAAAATAAAATTATGATAAGTTCAGAAACTTAAAATTTGAAGGAAGACAAGGAATGGGTGCACCTGTGTCATTGCGAACGATTTTGAGCCTTAACATCTAAAATCTCTAACCATTGGTTACGATCATTGCGTGGGCCCCAACCAGATAGTCTGCATCTACTAACATGGCTCAGCCCGATTGTCAATGACTCCATGGATTAGTGCCGTATTTTTGTTTGGCCATTCCTAGCTTTCTTCCAACCTACTCCCACACCAGACAACATTGCTCGTCGAGGTAGGTGGTGGTCAGGCATATGTAACACATGTCGTAACCACCTCAGCTAGTGAAGACTCACTACTTCATCAGTATACTTACCGTATTTACCTAGTACTCTATTCCTAACCCACTCATTGCTTACTCGGTGGTCCCAGAAAACATGAGCAATGCTTTGAAGACATCTATGATCGAATACTTCTAGCTTACAAATATCCTCTGTTCTTAATGACCGTGTTTCACATCCATAAAGTAAAACAGATCGAGCTGCTGGATAGTAAACGCGTCCTTTGGTCAGTAGACGGATGTCTTGCCTACGCCACAAGTGACGCGAATTAGCAAAAGCCAATCAAGTCTTCTGCACACGGGCAATGATTTCATCAGACACTAGAGTATCAGGGCTGATGAGACCCCCAACATAAGTGGAGCGGTCAATAAATTCAACTACTTCAATCTCTATCACTAATTTTGGTGCTTAATCAAGCCAATCCTGAAGGAGCATTCTGCATTTGGATGGGGAGAAACGTATCCCAAATATACTTAAATGGATGATTAAGGTAGTCAAAAGATTCTATATTTTACCAGCATCTTTACCCGATAGAACCATATCGTCTGGATATTCTAAGTTAGCAAGTTTATTTCCTGGAAGGAGGTCAACGCCTGAGCAGTTAGATGATGACAATGTTAACTCTAAAAGTATGCCAATTATAAAATTAAATAAAAATGGAGAAAGCGGACAACCTTGACGAACATCACATGAGGTTATCATTTCCGACAACAATCTGCCATAAGCTTTGACTCAATATGTGGTTTCCGAGTAGAGAGCTTGTATAAGGTTAATGTACTTCTTCGGTACCCCTTTCAGTGATAGACGTTGCCACATAACCTTACGATCGATAGATCCAAAGCCGCCCTAAGGTTAAGGAATACAGCTAATTGTGGGCGTCTAGAAGTATGTCTGTGTTTCAGAACCTGCCAAAGTGTGAACATTTGGTCTAAACCACGTTCAGGTCTGAAACCACCTTGATTTTCTTGAGTTCGCTTTTAACGAGCTTTAGTTAAGCGTCGAAGTTTTATTGAAGCCAATATTTTAGACACTATATTCGTTAAGCTGATTCCTCGGTAGTTATCACAAGAGAACCTCTATTCGTAATTGTATAACATCTTCAGAAAAGAGTATACTGAATTCTAACAAAAACCTTGATGCCTTGATGTTAAACAACCCGACGTATTAATATTTAAGTGTTATCTGGTAATAACCAGAGAAATATATCAGTTAAAACTAACTTAGAAATCACAAAACAATACGAACCTGATGTATACCCCATGAAGAAAGGAGGTTGAAATTTCCACAATCTGCTTTAATGCGTAAATATTCCCGTAACGGTAGAACACGTTCCGTAACAAAACCAAATTCACTAGGCAACTTTCCTGAACCAATTTCTGATCCACCGATCCAAGTTAGCATATTTGGATGGCGTAATGTTTTCATCCATTTGACTGTACTTTGAAAAATAGGTAAAAGATCACCAGCTTCCCCGGATACAGCATTCGAAGTTAGGTTGCACACAAACAAAGTAACTTCCTCTTTAGTTTTCTTTTTCAGACCTGGGAAAAGTCGCCATGTCAAACCATAAGGACCATGAATTGTTCCCAATGGTTCTGCATTGGGTGGATCAATCGAAAATCCAGAAACTGGGCCATGAGTGAAATTTAAGCCTAATGAAGCAGCCGACCCCAATAAACCATCTGAATCTTTGCTAGCAAATAACCACATATTTTGATAGACTATCCTCTACTACAGTTAGCTACAAGTAAAAATAGGCTACTTATAAAAATATAGGCAGTTAGTGTCAAAAATATGTTCATTGATGTATACTATCACACAGTGTTCGAATTTAAGATAGCATATCATTCAAATGGTTCGGCAACAGAAATCCAAGGAGGAAATTGCAAAGTAGAAACGAATCATGTCGACACAAAGTACGATACAGATTTCATGATTTTCGAACGTGCTAATGTGGTCAACTCTAAACTAGGACGTCAAAGATGTTTGAGGACTGATCTTCGTTAAAGACTCCCAGAAAAACCAGCAGATTCTCATACAACTTAAATGGACTGATTCGAACAAATTCCTTTAGAATTTGAGCTTAACAACTTACTAAGCATAGTATTCAATGGTGCTATTAAATAATAGAATATCGTTCAACAATTCACAGTTTCAGTTTTCTATGAGTTATGTCTCTAGGCTACCATTATAACTGCTTTAAGAACATCATAAATGATAAAATTAAAAATGGTACCATCCAGTCATAAGCAACACAGGACTCGGCATATACATGTAACGATCCAAATTATCCCAAAAACAGAGTGACAATAAAAGTATCAATATTATAGTAACTTATCCCCTTATATTTTGCATCTGTAATAAATAATTCGTTATGATACGAGGAAAGTTCTTGAACGCAACTGATTAATTCAATAAACTTTAAGATACAGTTACAAACAACAACTATTACGGATTCATTACGTGAATACTAACAGTACATTTTGTGTATGATGAATCGACCTAGACGAATGTAAGCCCAATAGTTTTTCTCGTCAACCATAACGGCAGGTGTAATTTAGCGTCCAGCCTATGAAGGTTTTGTCTGGACTCGAAGTACACCGAACAGGAGAGGGAGTTTTGGAGCGATAGAGAACGTATGTTGATTTGGTAGGGATAGTAGATGGATATGAATATAATAACTAAGGCAATTTGCCGGAATACGTGAAAATAAAAAATGAAAGTTTGTAGAGTAAGGTTGCAACTACATCACACAAAACCACTGAAGTACTTTTAGTGATTAATTTGATTGAGGCGTGGTAGTAAGCTAGTTACGTTACATGAAGAATTGGGAAAATACTGTTTAGTACGAGCCTCTAACTGTATACAGGCTGGATTACACCATCACTAAAATGTAACGCTTGGAAGACTAATTAATAAGTTTTGGCGAAACTAATTTAGAGTGCAAGAATATATTAGAACAGGTTATGAAGATTGTGATGCACGGCTGAGATAAATGCATTGATTCTACAGAATGTACTTCCTAATTAGGATAAATTTGTGTTAAAAAAGAAATGCTCTTTGGCAATTTCTTGAATTCTCGGACTTAAAATGGCTGAAATCAGATGTTGACAAAAATGCGACAAGTCAAGGTCACTTTAGGAAACGCTCAACTGATGCACTATACTTTATTCCTGACATCTGTTTTTACCAAACTTGCTCAGCACTAGCCGTTCGTGATTGTGTTTAGACGTACATTGTGTACGAGGGAAGTATGCAGAACAAAAGCTAGAAGGGTCTGCAGATAAGAACAGTTTGATAACAGGAATTAGAAATTCGTAGGACTAATCTTGCACAACGTATGACGGATTTTTATCCTTGAAATATTGAGTCAACGCAAGGTCAATCTTTCAATATTCAATATCCTTAAGCTAGTGTTAAATTATGTCATTTCTTTAAAGCTGCTTCTTGCTGTTGAGCTGATACATAGGACCGTTCATAATTTTTAATGTGAGTAATCTAGATACAACATTATAAGCACTCACTGTAGCTGACTGCTTTAATATTGATTTTCTCTTCGATGATGATGGTTTATTTTCTCTCGTGACTTGTTATTGAAAGAAGATTTCGGGCCTTTGATATTATTAGGCGTAGGAAACTTTATAGTGTGTTATAGATCAATGATTTCACCAGAACCAGCAATAATCAAGCCACTGGACAGTCAGGTAGTTGGTTGTAATATGGTAGATAAAATAACAACAATGAGTAGATGAAGAAGATGCATTTATGGATACAAGTGTTCTTATAAATTTGTACTGAGTCTTGAATTGGGATTGTTGAGGGTTGTCAGATAGTTAGGAGAGAAGACTGAGAGGATAAAATTCACAGACAAAAAAGGAACATTTAGTATGGAAGAATTATTTATTCTTCAGCTGTTACCTAATAATTTCTATTTTACTTATATTCACTTTCCTGAATATGAAGTAATTACCTAATAGCAGCTTATATGTAGATGTTTAAATTGCGTGTGGTGACATTTATTGGTATATAATTGGCTGAGCCAATCTCATATTGTACTCGTCTAAACCACAGAATATGATACATACCTAGTTATAGACCGATGGCATCATCCAAAACGGACTTGTTTGCAACTGTATATTTCACTGGATAACAAATTAAGATGAAAAACCGCAAAATTACGGTGAATAACGTCAATAATAATCTATGAAGTTCAAAATATCTTACCAATGTATGCATACGTTGGGTAGGATGGTCCTTCTGAAAGAATCTGACTTCCTAATTACAGCACAATTTGCTTCAGGTAGTCAGCCCCGAAATCTGGCTGTCAAAGTCTAAAATCAGACCGACCATGAACTGAGCATTGTATTTTGTCCACTAGCTTCTATACTACTTTATACACTAGTGGTGTAACATCGTTTTCTCTCCAACTGAACTTAGGCTTATTTGGCTACCTTACCTAGCATTTTTACCATTTTCTCGTTTGTTTAATAGGTGTTTAAGAACTCCATTATATGAACTTGATAATAAAAAAGTAGTTGAAGATGATTTCAGATGCTAGAGTTGAAGTCTTCAGTGAAATTTTCACTTGAATGCTCCATTAGACTTTGCCGAAACTTCTGTATCTCAGGCATATACTGAAACATAGATGACGGTATAATCACACGCTCTAAGAAAAAATATTCTATGGGCAAAGTGTCAGAATAATTGATTTTTATCACTGCTCAAACGAAGTAAGGAATTTGAAACATGCAAATTCTAGGAATAATATACACTGTCGACTTAACGGGACAGTGCAGTTGAGAACACTTATAATTCGGATAGGAATACCTAACTAGTCTAAGATGGTTTACGTAACACTTTTATCTAGTGGTAGGATGAACCTTGCGACAAGAATAAAGTCTCAGTATCAAATTATTGTGCAGTTGAACCCAATGATTTCATTTGGTTTATATGTAAAAATTATCGTGTTGGAAAAGGATGTGTCTAGTTTACTTAACTGGAAATGAACTCCCTTTATATATCTGCATGAAAAATATAGCTTGGAAAGGTTGTGAGAATTTACTGATATATATGTACATTTCACGCAACAAATCTTCACAGTAATGACAACACAATGCCCTATGACAAGAAAGAAGCAAAACTTTTATTAATAGGATTAACTTTTCGTAACCATTTCTATCATTATAAAGTTATCTAAGCAGCGATTATGTTTAAATCTTTATTCCATAAAATTGTATGGCTATGAATTAAAATTAGTTGAACTATAGGACAGTTCATTGACATTCAAGTTCAGTATCCCCTTGCAAGTGCGTGGTGATAAGTTCCAATAATGATAACTGATATTTTGTTTACAGTCATGCAACAAGGTATGCTCCAAATAATTCGATATGTAGTTCGTGATGGTATTTTTGTGTGATTTTGCTAGAAATGCTTTCGTGTCTGCGAAAACATTGACGCTAGCCATATGGCATCTAGTTTCTTTGTTGATGATAACTGGTGATGAAGTATGTACTATCGCTTCTTGATATTACATTGGTATTTAACAATGAAGTTTTCTTATTAAGCCGATTCTCGTTGTGCGTTTGCATCTTACTTAATCATTATTAATATACTTTAAGTGGTCCCGCTGTCTTGTACTTAGCTTACTGTTATTAAGTCCTTAATTTTAGTCAAGTTTGAAAATAAAGCAGAGGGCTTTTCATAACTCTTTTCTTAACGTTTGTCCATAATTTGGTGAAACTGAATGAAAACTATATTTTCGGAAGAAAATAAAGAAGTAAATAAACCTGGTTCTACATTTAGATGTTCTATTCTTAAGTAGTAGTGTCGAAGCAGCCAACTGGAGTGCTTCGACTAAGGGGATACTAGAGTTCAGAATACTATTGTAATTCATCTATCGACCAGGTGTGTTTCAATTTATCGGGTGTCGACCTTGATAATTGTCCCCACAACACATTCGAATAAAAACAAGTTGTCAGAAAGCTATTGATTACTCCAACTTCTTGTCGTAAAAATACATAAATACACAATATATTCAATGGTAGTCTAGAATAATTCAATGAAGTGTACAAAATAATTGAAAATTGTAATTTTTGAATAATATATTGACTCCAGCAGTAACAACAAAGTCCGCTCAGCAGTTCTAGAACCAAATAGTGCTAACGATATGACTCGATTCAAACAAATAAACATTCAGTGGTACCAATGTTCAACTTCTTTGAAACTTCTCGACAAAAAGGACGTCAACTTTTGATCTTCTTTAGCTTGACCTGGCTTTTTGGGGGTGGGTATACAAACGTAAACTAAAAAGCACAAGCACATTTCGACAGACAACATGCTCTCACCCGTTTCAATTCACTAACCGTGAACATACGTAGTAGTACTCCGGTAAGATACATAGCTTGCATATACATATCTAAGCATGCAATATATACACTATGGTAAGTTTGTTCTCTCAGTTTACATCACAGTTAGTATGGCCTTACAATACTTGTCATTTAATTCTGCCCGTTATATAACATTCCACTGCTCATGCTTCACTATGATTTAAAAAAAGTTTTGCAGTAATTAGTGCAGTCTATGAATATTACTCATCCAGGACATAGGTATCCCATTTCACAGTTTTGATCTAAGAACTGTTTCTGCTCCAGAGGTATACCGATATTTGTTTTGATTAATTGGCCTGGTTTTTAATTATATACGCATTTATTTTTGTGGCGGCCGCTGAACTCTACTGAGTCAATAATGCCTTACAAACAGTCAGATGAGAATAAATACTATATTAACAGTTGATGCAAGTACATATAATAAGTTCAATGTCTATCAGAATTAGTTTACTTGGATTAACTGCACTGTTTGAGGCGAACGATGGGTTCTCCAAATGACCACCACAAGATATATATATCCGAGCGTCCAGTGTAGCTTTTGTTCTAGTCAGTTCAGCGGCGAGGAGCGGCAGAGACGTTGAGTGTCTAGTTCTGGTGCTGTAACATGGGATTAATTATTAATCCAAGCAATTAGTGAGTAAGACTCAATTCAGAACGAAGAATGTTGCCGCGATAGTGTATTTGCAACTCGTACATCAGAAAGTACCAGACGCCAAGGGCGAAGTGTGTGCATGTGCAATTGTGATAATGATACATTTAAAAAAAATTTGTACAGTATGTATTGATAACGTCTAATGCAAAAACTTATTACATATATAACACTGATGAACTTTAACAAAATATAAGGTCTTTAAGTTAGTCAGCACATATTCGCAACCAGAAGTTTTCTCGTTGTTCTGTTATTCTTCTCGTTTTCAGATTCCTTACATATTTTCATCTACTTAACCACAACCTAATAAACCTTCTACTTAGGCTGAAAACTATCAAAAGCTGACTATTGCAATAATACTCTATTAACGTGCATCGTTATTTCAATGCCAAATTCTAATCAAACCTTTGGTGATTTTAGAAACAGTAGCGAGTATTATACCATATGTTAAGATAGACACTGATATTTTAAAGAGTCAAGAAATTTAGTTAGTACAAAAAATGTATCCACCATTAGTCCTAAGTAATTGATATTTGAGAAATCTAGAGGAACATTTAAGAACTACATGCACATTATGGATGGACTAAAAAATCATTGGTAAATGTCCATCTTCTGTGTAGCGCAACACCACAATCATCCTATGATAATCATAGACAATTATCGTTATCAGTGGCTAAAAGTGCATTTTTTAATTTTATCGTATATTTGTTTGGTGACACTGGTGGAGACGCTATAAAAAAGCCACTGTTTCAAAATTTCCGCTATGTAACCTAGCTTAAGTCGGGTTGGTATTCCTTTTACTATTTTAAATGCAGTTACTCCAATGGCTTTTTTTTGCCTTGCAGCATATTCTTATATTTACCAGGTACGTGTCACCTGGCAACCCATCGAACTGTCCTGTGATCATCTTTCGATATTTACATGCAACTTGAACTTTTTAAGAAATAAATGTTACTTTGACTTTCAGAAGCTACTAAATTAGGCCAGTGAGATAGGAGACTAATTTAATAATATATAGGCTATATAAGGTAGACATGAAATTTATATGTGAATTTATCCCAAACGCTAACATACCTGAGACTACTGAAATTTTAATAGTCACTAATTTTTTATTATACCGTTTGTTGTGGTAGTATAACTAAACAAATTGGTCTATATCACCCGAGTTTTGATTGGCTTGTCTTGCCGCAACTTTTTGTAACAAACTGGCTCGTGTCAAGTGTGTTTCATCTTTCTGCATCACATGTGGAAAGTAACTTTAGTATTCGAATGTTAATCGAAAATAGGTTTCAAACGGTTTTCCGTCGATATCACAAGGTTTTATTAACAACAGTTTAGGCTGAGATAGATTTAGTATGTAGCTGTCAAGTTGGTCACTGTTATTTACAATTTACTGGTAGTTATGAACACTCTCGTTCCGACCTGCTGTGCGTTTCAGGTCACTGTGGAGCAGCAAGTTGTGATAGATACACAGTTGAAAGGTCACATAAGGGCTAGTATCAGCCTGGTGAATATGTGTCACCAAGAAGTAAAACATTTAAACGACAGTCTTAAGAAATTCATCACCATTGGATATCTCTTCTACTAGAGACAGCAACAATATGGAAAGAAGTGTTATTTGTAAAACTAATAAGTTGATTTTGCGTTCTAGGCATCACGTTCCTCCAGGCTTCAGTAGTAAATATGTCTTAAATGATATTGCAATATGGAAAGCGACCGAATATAATCTGCTCCTGCTTTTTTCAGGGCTTATGGTATTAGAAGACAATATGTCTAGACCTGCATATCTAAGTTTTCCATCAGATGCAAAAGGCAAATCCTTTTTTTCAATGCGTGGTTGTGTTTACTGAAATTTGGAGTACATATACATTAGATATAGAAATCTATCAGATCGGCGTGAGTCAGTATTTGCTACTGACCTAAACAATTCATATGTCTTCATAAACTCAAGTTGCGTTATTAGAGTAATAACATAAAGAATAATGAAGCAAAATAAACAGTTTGCCTACACCGTGGTGTCTTCGGCAGTGTCGTTTAATCAGTGAATTTTAAGACGAAAGGGCTGTACACTTAGTCGTTGATAACCATGACTATACATGATCATTGACAGGTGACTACCGCATTGCACCAGGTGAAATGGAGATGTTTTCTCACAATATCCACTTATTTTCCTGAAGTTCGTCATTCATAATTGCTTTGGTAAATCCACCATAGTATTACCTGAATTAATGCCTAATATTTAGTTGAAAATGATCTTAGCAAAGTATGTTAGAATGTCTATAAATTTCATTCCAGAATAATTTGCTTACTGCCCTCAGTGTTGAGATGTTAATCGTAGATGCATGCGACAACCCGTTTTGAAACCTGTTAGAATTTTTTAGTTCTCAATCAAACTTCTCTACTCGGATATATCTCGGTGAGTTTATGCGTTGCCTAGAAAATTATAATTCCGCAGGCGTGGTTGTGGGGCAAAATATCGTCATTTATTATAAACCTCAGATATTTAGACGGTAAATATTTTGTTTCGTGTAAATGCAAACAAAACTTGAAATTTTCACCGTAAGCGTAGATGAAAAGTATGTAACTTTATGCAACCGAAACGGGAAGTTGGACTATATAGCATGAATTCACAAAAAGAGCTAATGTAAATTTGGGTTGGAGTTTAGTTCTTGTTGATGGATATATTTCTAAAGAAAGCCTTGCTTGCGCCTACTAGTAGGAAGTTATTAGGCGGTATCGTTTTCACATATATTTGCACCAGCTCTTTTAGATATGGAACATTACTCATAAAAGTTCTTCACTTGTACATCTGCGCCCGTTTAGGTAGGTCGAAGTATTTTCAAACTTCTAGTATGGAAAACACTAGATCTAAATACTTAATTGTTCTGTACTTTCAACCACTTAGTTTGAGTGCATATGTCATTGTATTTTGATGGCTCTTTGCCTTGCTTTCTACATGCGCACTTTCCTGGCAGTTATTTTTCTAATAACTTTATGTACAGTATACTGAAAAGTATGGGATTTAAAGTAATAAATGTACTTTCTTTTAAGTTTTACTTCATCTTTTACTGCTTTTGACCAATCAGCTTCTTCAAGTTTGTCCTACCTTATGTTATTCACCCACTTTCGTGTAAGCTGCTGCATAATACAATACAATTCACTGATATTTTGAGGTAGTTTCTATATTCAATCCATCCTAAGCTTGTTTTGGTTTCAACTTCCCTTACACAATTTCAGTAGATAGATACATTTAAAGGAAAACACTTGCATTCTAAAACAGCAGCCACATAAGCATATAATTTAAGGCATATTCACATCCTCCTTAAAGAAATCCAGTTGTTGTAAAATGGTAGTCTTTGATAAATTTAGGAACATGTATTAATCATTCCATAAAGCAAAATTGGCTAAAATTAGAACCCATCATACAATCACTTTCCCTAATTCCAAGCTGATCCTTTTCGTTAACTATCAATTAAAGTGTGTTTTCCTTACATCGATTCCTAAAATCTCATAGACGTTACTGTAGTAACTTGAAAAAACACCTTACTACCATTACGTCCATATCAAGCCAGCCGATCGCACTAGTTCGGGTACATATTTAACGACAGGCTCAAATCTTACTTTACTCGTTACACTTGCAGTTAACAGGTATTACTGTTCCATTTCTATAAAGTAGTTTCAATAACAATTAGTATTTTACAAATGATCCTTTATTATTTTTCAGTACATAGATATTTTATAAATGTTTTTTTTAAAAATTTTTATCTACTTTTGCCATCTAGGATAGCTTAGATTCATGCATAAATTGAGTTTGGCTCAACGATTTCAAATTCTTAAAGCGTTATATGCCTGCTTTATTCTTACACTTCTTTGCACTGGAATAGTTGGATTGATTTTATTCAGTGCCATTATTAGTCAGCCCATAAGAAATTGTCCTGTACTCCATGTCATATATACTGTATTCTGGCTTTCTCTTGGTCTTTCTATTTTGCAAATCATCTTAGCTGTGATATTTTTCTTTTGGTTCTTATTCACATTTCTTTATCCTCCAAAGTTAATTGGTAGGGATGCGAATTCATGTCATTCTGCAGCTCAAGTTAATCAACCAGTTTATACATCAGATAATCCATTTAATTCTTGTACACCAGCTTTTGGAGTTCATTTTAGTCAACTTTATGGATCACGTTTGCGTGAAAATGATGAAACATTAGATATACCCTCAAATGTATCCAACTGCTGTCATTTTCGAATTGGATGGCTGTATTTTGGTTCTATTTTCCTTGGAATTTTGTCGGTTGGTTTAATATTAAGCCTAATATTGGTTGGAAATTTCTTATCTGAAATGAATACATCATTTAACTCTGAAATGGCTAGCACATTTATAGAAGCTCGACTAAGCTACTTTAATTCCAAGAGTTCTAACAATGCGCTCAAGTGTTGGGATGTAATACAAAAGACTTTCCAGTGTTGTGGTCAGGTCAACTACACCGACTGGAGTTCATATGAACAACGGGATGTACATAGTACAGTGGAGAGCTTACTACCAATGTCATGTTATTTCGAAGGTGATACTTCGATAGACCGACAGATTTATACTTCAGGTTGCTTAAATCGTGTCAATAAATCAATAAATTTACAGTTGACCACATCTCGTGTATATTTAATTGCAATATTTATTCTTCTGGTAGTTACTTTATTTGTTGATCTTGGTTACACTTTGTACATTGCGCATGCAACTCTTGTTGAAAACTCCGTTACAGAATTTAACAATAGCAATGTGGAAATATACCACCACCATACATCAAAAGACACAACGACCGCAACAAGAAAAAATTCGTCATCCGTCATTATAAGAAATAATCATGATGAGTTAGAGTCGATTTCCAGCAATGACTCAAGTCCTATAATCATTCAAAATTCTGTTTGTCAGCCACATAACAAGGGATGATGGTCTTTTTAAAGTAGTGATATTCTAGTCATGAAATAGTATCATGTGAATGTAAGATATATATCTTAAGTGTTCTAGAAAGGTGCATATGATACATTGATTTATATTATGTTGGTTTTCTTGTATATCTCATAATATTATGATGTTTGTATCAGATCTCCTTAAATTGTCTGCATTTTTGGAACTTTCATAAAGTATATTAAAAAAATGTATTTAGTCATATTCATCGTGCATTATTTAGTTATTAGTTTGTAAACTTATGATATACGTTGTTCGTCAGCACAGTGGTTATAGCATTCATATATCTGTTCATTCACGAATAAATTTTTGTTGTGTATGGATCGCCAGACCATCCTACTTTGCACTTTCCTGTTCGATCATACCAAACGACAGGCTTTTTCTTATCTGTAGGGCTGGCTGAATTGTATGCTTCTTTTTTGTAACATTCTCACTTCGTTTATCGATAGGAAATCCTATTTAATTTTTTATGCTGCGATTTCCATAGGTGCACTCTAGTTTAAATTGGTATTTATTGTTATCGTAATAATTTTTAATTTATAAATTATTAATTCAGATTATTGTTTCTGCTCTCATATGTATATGGTAAGATTAAGCAAGAGAAATGAGTGTTTGAATGTTTCAGTGAATAATACGATCTATATAAAAAGGTGTCTTAACATATGATAGTTTGTAGAGATTTCTAAATGTTGTGCCTACTAGTGATCGATTTTTACAGTTAATTTGTGGAGTATTTGTAGCTAATCGTGACCAGTATATGTCAATCATGGTGAATGTGAGGTAGTTACTGGTCAGTAGGACTGGATGATAGTCACTCAGCATCGCCATCTTACTGAAGTTAAGAATGTAAACCATTGGATGCTAACTAAGTTACTTGAAGATTAGAAGCTCACTGTCAAGCCTGAAGGTTTTAGCAGAGTTGTGGACGTTCATTTCTGAAAATCCTGTTGTAGTAGGAAATAACTGTCCAGTGCTTCCTGGCTGTCTACGGTTGTCTAGCTATAAATAGTCCGTGATGTATATCGGAAGTGTTGTTGAGAAAAGTTCGGTGATTATGCTAAGAATTCTATTGTTTACAAATAGCAACAGTGAAGTTTGTTTGCTATTCACGATATTTATTTAGCTAATTAGAAGAAAGAATTGAAAATAGCACCTCTTTCTCGTGTACGGCTACCAAATTTTAGTCTGTAGAGTAGTTAGGGCGTTAAACTTCCAACCGCTTAGTTATAGGTTAGGACTCTTCGACATCTACTTCAGTTTAGGAAACGAACGAGTACTGCATGTCCTCACACTCAGAATATGGTTCGAAAGCTAATACATAAGTCTCTACCTGGTTGATGAGTTTATTACATGGAAAACCAAAAATGTTCGTGTTTGCGAGTTAGGAAGTAAGTATTGTATCGTCCACTGTCCAACCCGGTTTTGCATATAATTAATAAAATAAGTCTACAAGTGTTGCTATGAGATGCCGGCTTAAATAATACAATATAACATTTTATTATGGGGAACAAGTTTAATGTGGCTTCTTAAAAACTATAATCAGCTGTTTTCAGGAAAATCACAATGTCTAAGGCATATATGGTTTCAAGTTCACTTTATGTATCAGTTTAGGAATTTGTATAACTTGTAAAATCAAAGAAAGTGATTTTACAGTCCCAAGTCATGTAAATAAGAAACCGAACAGCTTCATTTATTGATCTACATACAAATAGCTCTTATTAATGGAGGAGGGATGCGTCTTCTTAGAAGGTTTCTTACATAAGATTCCACATTTTTGACCCCTCATTCATGTAACATTGACAAAACATTAATTGCTCAACAATTTGTATATAAAGTATCTTGCTCAATTATCGTTAGTATAGTAATTTACATGCATAAAAGATTTGCTGTGAACTTAATTTTTTCTGGGAGCTTTGACTTTGTAAGGAATAAACATGTGTTAATTCCATCTGTCAGACAAAAGGAAATTACAAAGGTGAATGGCTAAGGAGTCGAAATAATGTAGTATCAATGATAGTGAGGAAAAGTGAACATGGTTTAAGAAGAGGAAATCAAAAGGAAACGTGTATAAAATAATGCTGTAACTTAAGATCTAAAGAAAGGTAAAAAATAACTCATTTAAGTAGTCAGTGATTTCATGGATTAATGCTACGTGTTGGTTTGGACGTCCCTAAATTTCTTCCAACTTCTAATCAAACGAATATTATGGGTCAAGGCAGGCAATAATTGGACATATGTCATGCACGGTCATTGATCTAGTTCTCAACGTTTTATACTTAATAAAACTGACTAAAATCTGATTCTAGATTTCATATACATAACGCTGTTGATTTACATTATGAAGTAACAATCTCCTTTTTGTTCCAGACAATCTATTAAGAAATAATGATGAATACCTCTAAAATTACTATACAAAACTAAATAAAGGAGTAAAATCAAAAATTATGAATTAAAATTAAGGTTTGTGTTAGATTGTTGACTGATTTACATAATTTTTTACAAATCTACTTTTCAAGGTGACATATAGTAAGACGTCAGTGTATGTACTGTTGACAGCCCGAAATGTTTTCGAAAATGGTTTCACATCTATTGATCTATAGCTAAGAATAAAGTTATTCACATGCCATTAAAAAAGGATACCTGTTTGTTTGATCAGCATTTCTTAATTTTGCAGTAGTTTGTTGATGATATTACTGAAATTTTGTGTAGAATATGTACTGAATGATTCTTCCTTCCCAATTAAATATACGAGGATTTTCTTATTTGAGACAAAGTAATGAGCGTCTTAATGCTCAGTTAGGACACTAATATCTACTTATGATTATATCCTTTTAGATCTGTAAATATTTTTGCTAGTTTTATGACTTCCTAGTAATTCAATTTACTGTATCTTAGTTTTCTTATCCTCCACAACAACAGCTGACTTCATTTTCTAAAATAACTTATCAACGTTAAGTGGTGAGCATTTACAATGAATCTTTCCAATTCAGCACATATCATTAAGGTGATTGTTCCAAAGTCTAGATCAATTATTATTTCGTTGCAAATGATTTCGATCTGATCAATAGTTACATTCAATCAATTAATGATCACATTACAAATAGTGCTTATTGGCATACCCGGTCAAGGTCAATTTCATTTTAATGATGAATATCATAACACAGTTTTATGTTTCATAGATTATTCGTTAGTTTTATGTATATATAGGGATTATTAAAACTACAAAAATGATCAGTAAAATATCGTTTTCCCTTACATTTATTAAATTGACCTGAAACTATAAAAAATAAGTGTAGTTGCGTCTTGTTTATGCTCAAGTTTAAGTATTCTGAAGGCAGATTATGATTCGGTGATAACATCTCACATTGTGGAATTTAGTGACGGGTTCGGACTCAACAAAGAGCATTAATCTCTTCGATACCTCAGATGTACCTTACTAATAAGTGTTTACTAGCATGGTTTTCAGTTGGCTGCCTTCAAACGCATAATATGGTGCACACAATGTCGAATCACATAGATTAATGGCCACATATATCATTTGATCAGCATTAAGGATGAGATAAGCATGATATTGGTCAATAGACAGTGGTCAGTGAACGCATATCCGAAAAACACCCATTAAATTATGAGGCCGGGAATATTATCGTTTCGATGAACATGGTAATGACTATTTTATTGCAGGAAAGGAAAGGCATAATAATTATCAATTACTGAATCCTATTAACAGAAAAGTTGACAAAAATTAAATATCCCATTTCCATGTTTAATAATTGTTATGTTTTACGATTTATGCGACTGAATGCGATTCTTTGTGCTGATTGGATAATAAAGTATACTAGACTTTATGACTAATGACTGCGTAAGTTGGATTCACTTTAAGCCCCGTCTGCAATTGTTATGTTTTGCGAAAATACACAGTACCCTTGATAATTTCTAATCAGTGTACGGACGCGTCAGCTCCGCGACTACCAGTTCCCAAACCCGAAATAGACAAAACAACGATTGAGGAACCAAACAGACAGAATCGAATCATATTGTATTTCAATTATGCCTTTATATATACACAAATATCAGATCACACAGCAAACCACTTAGGGATTTTACACTTATACGACACAGAAGGGATTGTGGAAGTGAATAGGGACAACTTGTACACAACTAATTAACTGTAGTCCATGATAAGAGACAATATAATAACAGTAAATATACTAAACGGGAGGATAGGGTAAGAGGAACGTAACAATAATAGAAATGTAATGTTTACATTACTGAAGACCAGAATAAATGAGTTAGTCCTCTTAAACACAGTTCTGAAAATATTTTACTCTTCTTTAGTGGCCCCGCATAATAATCTAGAAACGGTTAAATTCATCACATGATAATGTAACATGTTAGGTGGTTGAAGATAGTTGACAGGTTTTGAATCATTTGACACTCATCATTAGGACACACCTTCTATATTTAGGGGATGAGTACTACTTATAGGATTTGAATTAATGTCATGTAATTTTGCAGTTTGAGAGATTACCGCCAAGGTATCTGTTCTAGAACCAGTTTTTGTAAAATTTTGATATTCACATGGATTAATCACTTAGCAGTGACCAGTGTTGGGTTGTCTAGTCCTTAGTTGTGTATCGTTCAAGTAGTCTGTCGAGGCCCAAATAGCTCGCTGGTAATACGTCAGAATCGGAAACCTGAGTGAAGCGGATTCGAGTCTGATTGAAAGTCTTCACTTCCTTAGGATTGGTGATATGTCTTGCTGATGGATGACAATCAAAATTAAATGTAAGCCAGTGGTTCTTGTGGTTACTTCCACCCATTTAATAAACAAATATAGTATATTCAATGACGAGCTACTCAGATTAGTAAACAAATTATTTACTAGTCTGAGGGAATCTGATCAACGCTGACTAAGAATAGAAGAAAGTGATAGTGTTCATTACATGCCGACTACCCTTTTTAGATAATGTAATGTGTTTTTAGATAGTGAACAGAATTTAAATTAAAGACTAATGATGTTTGCAATCTACAAGTCGTTGACGTATCAGTAGAATGCACAGATTTGGTGCTTAAATGTTAAGACTACAAATTCTGTAGTTTTCACGTTCACTCAAACACTCAACTGTGTCCTACCCATCATCACTTTAGCTTTGAATAGCAAAAAATACAAGTGAATATACTTGTTTTGATAACTTTAAATAATTGATTTGTGTCTTTGTGTTAAGTAAACCTACATTGGTTTGCGAGGTTTCGTTTATTCCCAAATGAGGCTACTTACATCACTTGGTTGTCTGACAAGTTGGTAAGCTATTCGAAAACAATTGATTCAAAGGTATCTAAACTGTAGTTTAAGTTAATTCTAATAATATTTTAATTACTTAACAACAAACTGCATATTTAAGACCATTTTTACTAAGTCGTGAAATATTAGTAATTCAGTTTTCTATTTATTGGGATGTTGTACAATTGTTGTCACGAATTGAACTGCTTTAGATAACCATTGAAAACCAGAAATTACAGGAGAGCTATTTTGTCCTAATTCTAGGGATTACTTCCTAAAGTTGGTTATCACTGAGCTCATGTTGGTTGTAGTTAGATGTAGTGGAGATAGCTGAATAATGTTTATTATCATTGTATGATGTAACATTCAATCTTGAATCGACACCTATATTCTTGATTCAATGATTTCGTTTACAAATGAAAAGAGTCTTCAAAATCTAAGAGTCTAACATAAAGACAGTGTCTGGCATAAATCGATGGTGTTTCTAAGTTAAAAATGCATAAAAAAGCCAATAAAGAATTATCTTTCATATTAGGGGGGGGATATATAGAGACCTATATTGTAAATAACGTAAAAAATTACATTGTGTATCACTGAAGAATGATGAAAATATTAGAGCCTACTAAATATCACATCAGTAGACTAACAAGTACAATTGAGCAAAAAAAAATTAGATACTAGTCCATTAGCATCTAATAATGATAATAATTGACTATGATAATCTACACAGCTGACTGATTTATAAATGATGATTTATAAATCAGTCTGAAAATATTATTGATTGATCTTGATGTTATTCATATTACGTAAGTAAGAAAAAACTTCAATGGATATAAATCACTCAGTGTTGGGATTTGTTTCAAGAGACTGTTATGTCGCTGGTTTGCAATTAGAAGCTGATGCAGCAACATGGTCGTACGCTCACTTAAAACCAACATGCTAAATATTGACTCAGCTAGCTGCAAAAGTGATGCAAGGTCAATAATTAGCTTGTGATGCTGATTGGTCCTTGATGAGACGAAATTACGGACCGACGACCTTAAGAAAGCTGAGTTTGCTCTGATTCGTTGATTTTCACCCCGTCGCCAATTGTTGTGTTGCGCAAAATTTGCAGTTGGTTTTTTCACCCCGTCGCCAACTGTTGTGATGCGCGAAATTCGCAGTTGGTTTTCACCCCGTCACCAATTGTATTTTTAGGGATTATGAATCCCTAACAGAGACACTAAAACAAATATATCCCTGTAATGAATCTCATCCAGTTAGTTAAAGTGCCTGTAAATAATGTTTGAATGATTGTAGTATTAATAAAGACAATTTTCGAAATGCATACTACTAAATAGCTAATTAAAATGTAGTTTACATTAGTGAATAGTGAATCTCGACAAAACCGTATACTAGTGATGCCCATTCTGCACAAAATTCTGAAAACAGCTGTCGATCTACGTTCTTAAACTGGAGTAGTCTAGCTTATAAAGTTTTAATATTATATATAGACATTAAGGAACTGATATTAAGTAAGTTATTAGTCTATTCTGCAAAATAAGTTATGTATGGTTGATATCTCTTTGAGTTAGACAATTTCTGATCATTGAATCTTGACCGTACAATAGATGCGAAACCTTTGAATGGAGCTGCGTAATGCACAAACATTTAACCAACGATTCTTAACGTTAATCTGTTCCTACACTTTAGCCTTTAAGCAATTAAAAGAGAGCAACCAATCAGTAATAAGTATTATTAAAGGTTCTTTACGACACTATCGAGTAAGGTCAAATTACTCATCAGACCATTCATAATAACAACGTTAATACAAAACAAAGATGTTAATAATAGAGAACATGAATAACGAGCACACAAGTAATTAACTATGGTTCATGAGAACAAACTTTTATTGATTACTTAATCAAATGTGATGTTAGGTTGAGGGAAATATGAAATTGCCAGAAACAAAATGCTCAATAAGTCTGAAATCAAAATATATCAAATAATCTCCTACGAAATAGCTGTAGAAAATTATCCACTCTTCATGAATTATCCTCTACAGGCATCCCTTAGTATTAACTAATCGTTTATTTAAATCATGTTGTTGGTAATCATCAATTTCAGTTGCAGATACACTCATGGCATGTATCAGTTGGTTGTTCATCCTACGAAGCATGAATAGATTTATTCACATCGATAAGAAGTTACATGTTTCTTATTTTTATTACTGTTTAGTAATATGAATAATTGTTTCTTATGTGTGTAATTCATAGAATGTAGTTAATATTTCGGCTAGAGTATACGGGTAAGTGGATTAGTTGTGTTTATCCGTACAAAACCTAAAATAATTTAAATATTATTTTATACTACTTATTAGTAGGCAGTAATAGAAGTGCAATTTTGTGTACACTAAGAAAAGGAGAAATGAAATGAGAGCATTTTACCATGTACTACAAGTTGATGTTCATTTATTACGACGCATTTTTCTGTTGTAATTCTTAAAATCTTAGTAGGGAAGAATCATTACATTATTTTCGAGATCTGATTTTAGAATTAATTTACCTACACTCAAAATGCCGTAGTCACTTCTATCCTATCAGACAGTAATTGTATATGGAAAGTGGGTTTAAAAGGTGTGGTGAGTAGTCGGTAGGAAAAACCAGGCCTAGGTTTCTTGGTATCTAGCACTAGTTAACAAAATGTACTTTCAATCTGTGAAGGAACCTATGCACTTTTCATTGTATATTAATATGTTTTTAAACTTCGGAAAACATTATTTATAATTCCAACTTTGGAACATGAAAATAACCTTGAAGACAATAAGCCGATCACACTGAAGCAAACAGAAGTTGCTGATTTTCACGTGAAAGCAAATTAGATCACAACTTATATAGTGCATTTATGACATCAATAAGCTGTAAATACAGATAGAGAGACGGAAATTACACTGCACACCTATTCGCTACACTAACTCTGATCCCTAGCGTACTCCTAATCCCTAACCTTCTCCCAACCATAAAAGTAATCTAGTCCTAATCATAATCCATAACTCACTGCTGTCATCCAATGCATCGTCGGGGACATTAATCGTAGAAGTGTTAGCTTAGAACGGTTGGGCACAGGAAATACTTGTGTAAAGTTCAATAACATGCTATCTAGCTAGTTATTCACTTTGTATATTTATGGAATGCGTTCGTGCTGATCAACCAAGGTGTAGTAATCCATGTTATGTGTATCAGATCACTAGAACTGACAGAATCCTATTGATTGAAAAGTTTTATGAATACCAGTCCAGCTGATTTAACATTAGTCGTATCTTAAGATGATAGGTGGTTACATAGAGTTTTCTAATAACAGAGAGTATAGGTACTTACAAGTTTGGCGATTTGTCTTGTTGACTTGTAACAAGATATACTAAATCTACGTGTCACTAAGTTCTCGTGAAGTTAACTCTGACAAGATCATTCTGCATGAATGATTTATAAAAAATTACTTAAGACATTTTATTATAACTCTAAAGTTTGTAGTACCATCAAGTGTTTCAAAGAACCTCTGCAACCAGACCTACAGTGCAACAAACAGATAGTAAAAAGACAATAAGTCATCTATTCATTGAAGACATAAATCATTCCTGATAAACAAGTGATAAAACGCTGTCTACAAATAGTCGAAATCATCATAAAACTCAAGCAATGACAGTCAGAGGCGTCAAACTTAATTGTTTTAATATACGATATCAAAGTTGATTGTGAAAAATCTAAGGTAGTCGGACAATTATCATGCAATATCAGAAATATTGTAACTAATCAAGGATGAAGATCCCGTACACGTCATTCTATGGCACAAAGTATATCACATTTACTATGTAATTTATATGAAGTGAGGATAAATATACTAATATATATGTAAGAAGACACATGAAGTTAGTGACGTTCTATAAATCTCAAGGATTCAGTAATTATTTTCTCATTAACACTATAATAGTTATATCAATACGTGAAGCTTATATAATGCTACTTTGTAGTGGAAAATGTTATTATCCCTTCCGTCCTCACAGGTAGATGAGAAGATATTTATTTTTATTGACCCGGACGATGGCCAACAGCTATTATATCTCGTAAAGTATTATTCCATATATTCGAATTGCATGAACATCAAAGCAAGGTAAAATTTCTAAGGTGTAAAACTGTGAAATTGTGTTTATTTCACCTTTAAGGGAACATATCAAATGTATATGGTGTTGGTATAATTATTACACACATATAAGAACATTGTTTTGAATATCTACTTGAAAACGTTCTTTATGCCTGATGGTAAAGGTAATTTTAATAGTTCTACTTGTCGCATTCAGTAACGAATGTATTGATTATAGTAGAGAATTCTTGCAATTATTATGCATGGTTCTGTTAAAATTCCTGTTATCCAGGCGGTTAATAAGTGAATATTCAAAAGGTTTATATAAAAAATTTTTAATTAGATAATAATCGTAATTCATATTCTTCTGTAGATGTTAAATCTCGGTGAGAACTGTTATGAAATTGCATCTTATATGTGTTGTATGATTGTTATGCTAATCGTCTCTAGAATGAAGGACGAAGGAAAACAATAGTATCCAAACCACTGGACTTGTACTTCTTAAGCTTCATGTCAATCAGATTTGTGATCTGTTGTAAATATAATCTTGCACATCATTAGGCAACAAATACAATACTGAATCATTCTGGTACTTTCAGTCAATTAAGTAAGTTACACATAAAACCTCGAATTCAAAAGATGAGAATTCCCTAAAAAGTGTACTACTAAGGAAAATCAGCAGAACTGATTAGGTTTATAAACGTAAAGTCATCAGGTACTGGAGATATTAATCTCATTTCAAAGAAAAACAAACAGGAAAGTACATCCTTCGTGCAAATATATAAGTGACAACTTACAGAATTTGCGATAAATTATTTGACAGCATATGGGCTGTATTAGATCAGTACAACCTGTTGAACTCCGAGCTGTTCTTCACTAAATGTTGAAATTGTTACGAATAAACAGGGTTTCAGTAAATAATACATTACACTGAGGATAGACTGATATGAATGATTGGATAGTTTAGTACCAATGATAAACCTGGCAGAAACGTCAGCGAAAAATGTAGACGCATACGAATGACAACAAAATAAAAGCGATATAACATGTTATACTTACCAAACTCATTATAACATAAACTATTGAATATTAGTAAGTAGTATGATTTAATACACAAAAGGTGACGAATATGACATAAGAGATGAACAGTCAGAAATAACTTGAGAAGGATTCATTTATTGATAACGGAATATAAGATGAATAATGAATAGATGAATAGGTAACTTTTCTGAATTTTCTAAAAATAACTCAGACTGAAAGCACATATTAATTACAATCATTTTCTAACAAGTTCATTTCAACTTCTGCTTGTAGAAGTATAGTGTTATTTAATAAAAGAATGAAGGAAGGGTCACTATTGAAATGTCATTATTAAAGATAGGTAAGTTCAAATCAAAAGTTACAATCATGTAATACACTTTAAAAAAAATATGAATATGCGAGTTAGTTGCTATGGCGACTCGTTTAAAATTCATTTAAGTTCAGTCATAATTCAAGTGACATATCTCTGTTAAGTGTAGATATTTACTTGTGGAATCTAACAGAAATAAAGCAATTCGGAGACTGGGTTATAAGACTCGCATTAGCAAAGTGACACATTGATGATTCATAAGAAAACATCAATGATGAAGGCTGAAGAATGTAGATATATATCTATGTACTCAAATGAAGTGAAAAGTAATCTTGACTTTTAAATCACGAATTGAAATGAATCAGGTAATCATTGTATTCGAGGGACATGAAGATTCATCACTTTATCACTGATGGATACATGGGCACTCGGTGCTGTAAATTCCAAGACTAGGACAAGATGGTTGGGCGTATCAAATTCTAATTCTACAATTCCTAATCCTAAAACAACACTTGTGTTTAGGGTGTTTTGTAAACAAACAAACCAAATACCTTACTTTGCTGAATTGAAACAGTAAACGGATAATTCATTCTATTGAATAATAATGAGTAGCGTAAAATCAAACGATAAAAAACGGCGGTAAGGTGATTTAAAAAAAATTCCAAATGGGTACTTCATATCTTTCTAAATCAATGTGAACTCTCTTTTATATCGCATTTACAGATTTCCTGATAATTTTAATGAGCTATTCCATTGAAACATTGAAAGCGGTTAGTTTTAAATGAGTTTATTGACCTTAGAGGTGCATTTTTAACTATTCAGGTAGATTAAACACTGAATTGTTGGTCTGAACATTAACCTTTATAGGTATTTATATTGAAATGATATCAACACCTAGTAATGATCTTTATCATAAAGTAATGTCCATGAACACGTCATGTTTAGAACTAATTGTAAGCAATATTGAAGGTAATTAAGGTTCGTAAAAGTAAAATCTTAGAAAGTCAATACACATACAATTAGTAGTTTATTAATAAAATAAAGGATTATCATGTCTGTACAGGGCTAACTGTCATTGACGAAAGGAGGCATAAAATAAAGACTAGTGATCATACTACAACTTAGACTTGAAGAATTCGATCAGCTCTTAAAGGACTTAGTGATTGGTTAATGTAAGTGTATAACTCCAACAGGAAGTCACTTAGGGTCCGAATATCTCAATGATGACGGTTAGCGAAGCTACATAGTTCTGGTTCTGATCAGACACTAATAACAGTTTCCTCTAGATTGCAGTTACGCCGTGGCCTGTAAATAATTATAGAACCTAGGTCAGGCAGGGTTTCATACAGTCAACCCTTCATTCATCTTACATTGTTTACAAATTGGTTGGTCACTGAGTAGTGATGATTGTCATGATTTTCAAAAATTTAATAATGCCGCATTACTAATTGGGTACTAGTCCAAGTGACTAAGTATACTTGT
Source organism: Schistosoma japonicum (assembly GCA_025215515.1). NCBI lineage: Eukaryota > Metazoa > Platyhelminthes > Trematoda > Strigeidida > Schistosomatidae > Schistosoma > Schistosoma japonicum. The sequence goes on along the minus strand of CM046061.1, from coordinate 9,853,362 downwards.
CACTATGTTAAGATAGGAAATGCTTTTGGAGTAGTTAACAGCCTTGGTGCATTTCAGCACTCGTCAGCCAGGTCTCTTAGGAATCTTGAAAGAACTGATAAATTTAAGAGAATACGATCCTTTGTCAATCAGTTTATAGTCTATGTTTATTACCAATAAGATATTCGGGCAGAGTCAAATTAAATAACAACTTGAATTTCAATACTTTATGTTAGGTCGGACCACAAGGAAGCATAACAAACTTTCAAAACTGTGTTTGAGAACACTATTTCATTTATTCGAACTGTCTGCAATGTAAACATTTTGTTTCTATTATTGTTACGCTCCGCTTGCCCTATCCTCCCGTTTAGCATAATTACTGTTGTTATATTGTCTCTTATTATGGACTACAGTCAATTAGTTGTGTACAAGTTGTCCGTATTCACTACCACTATTTCCCTCGTTCTGTATTCATATTAATTTTCTAATTGGGTTACTGTGCGGTCTGAATTTATGTATATATAAAAGAATGCTTGAAATATAATATGATTCTGTCTGGCTGACCTATTGGCTCGCATTCTTCGTATTTCGGCTTGGGACTAAGTGGGCACAGGGCAGACGCACAATAACCAACTAGGTACTAGCGATTGGCACTCGGCCATCCAATCCTCCAATTTCTTACGACATAACACTTTCTTCCATTATTATTATTTTTTTTGAAACAAGTTGTATCAATTAGTTGGGGGGGGGGGGAATTCATTTGGATGCCATAACTTTACAGCTAATTAAAAACTCGTAAGATTAATTGAAGTATAACTGGAGTCACGGAGATGATTATGTTGTACACAAGACAAACTTGAATACATTACTATCCTGTCATGATATTCTGTGTATTTTTTTCTCTACAAAATGCTCAACTGATAAATACAAGTGCTCGAACTTTACCGCTATAAAGAATTTATAAACAATAAGCTTTACAATAAGTTTACTATGTTTTGAATGATAAACTTTATAGTGTAGTCAACATTTGAATGATTCCTGTCAAATGATACATCGTTGTAACATTAGAAAATTGTATTCAGTTATCTGTTATCATTTTCACTTTGATTAAACAAAATACACTATTCCTTGAATTATTAGTTCCTGTGAAATAACTACAAAACGTAATCAGTAATACATTCTTGTATAATGTGAACTATAGCCTGTTATGATATACAGAGATGATAATTTTGATAGGAATCAATACCGAAAAGATTAGTCCCTAATGCCATATTTCTATATCTTTATGTTTTCCCAGTGAATTCTAGTTTCCAAGCTGGATGAATGAATACAAAATAGCTAAGCCAATAACTAACCAATCAGATTATTTTTCATTCATTCTAACCATAAAGTAGACTAATAGAAAGAATAATATTCACATAGAAGAAGGATTAAAAAAAAACTGACTAAGAACTAAGTGGACAGATATCAAGTTAATTAATTATTATTGTTGAACTGGAAAGTCAAGTGAGAGGTTCGAGCGATGGAAGTATGACAATAAGAAAAAGTGAAATAACTTATTTACATATACTTGAAATCAATGAAATAGTCTTTTGAAAAGAAACAATTGTAAGTCAGTTATTCTTCTTCAATCATTCAAATATAACACTTTCTAAGGTTACATTCAATCCAATTTATGAAATTACATTGAATATTCATTATTATTATTCAGTGTTAAATTATTAAATTTCATAATGATAGGAATTTTATATAATTTTTGATTGCGTAATTCTTTAACATGTTCATTAGTTGATTTTAATTCTTTAAGTTTACGTTCTTGTATACTGGATTCAATATTCAATTTTTCACATAATCGATTCCAATGAATTTCAGATGATAATTTATGTTGATTTTGTTTTTTCATCAAAATAGATTCATTTAAAAGGGATCTAAATATTAAAAAAGAAAATAGTGATATTTTGGTTACATTAATCAAACTGTGAATGTTTTCAGTTATGTTAAAAGCTTGAATTAAGAGAAAAAAATCCTGTGTTGCTAATGAATTTATGAAGGAAATTATCATCTGATTGACTGGTGACTACATTAAATTGTAGTTTATCTCTAGAGGTACTTGGGCATACGTTTGAGTGGGGAGGGAGGCGGAATGGGAGAGAGGATTCATATAAAAATTATGTTAGTAATTTTAATACATCATAATTTGGGGGGTACTTCAGAACAACAGTATTTACTAATGATGCTATTGTATATGCAATTTGTGAACATATATACAGTACAGTTATCAAGTTTTCAGTTGTAAATTTCATTTTAGCACAGTTGACTAAAGTTATACTATTTGATGTGATTAGCATGATGTCAAGGAAGTTATCTAGACAGTGTTAATACTAAATCTGATTGAATCATTAGTGAAAGTAGAACTTATGTACTTGATAATATTGTGATTGTTATATTATGTTCGCTGAGATTAGACAAAAAATTAGCTGGTTGTGTGGGGTCTAGTGAAAGAAACGATTAGAACTTTAATTTTAAAACCACGAATGTCGTTGCTACATGTATTTAAGTTTTGAGTGTATGTTTAAATATTGCTAATCGACAAAATGATGCTTTAGTCGCATTAATCTTACTGTTATTTTACCATCGTATTGACATTCTTCATGGTTGGAAATCAAAGTTAACATATAACACATGATAACTTATAGTAATGCATAAGCTGAATCGCACGGTAAATTATCGGTCAAGGTAAGCTCAATAGCATACTTTGTTTCAAATCGTTTATATACCAGGATCTTTACATAATCATGCAAGTGAGTACATGTGCGAAACTTATTAGCTATGGGTTGATTAACTGAGACATTTTTTATACTTAATATTGGTTTACACGTATATTGATTACAATGTGATTTTTTCACTATTCTAATCACGAACTAGATGTATTTGCGAATTAGTATCGTATTAAAGAACATTCAGATTTAGACTTACCGTGTCGATATTTAATAAGTCATCAATTGCACTACAGTACTGTCAAATTTGGAACAAATAGCACCAATAAATCTCAGGAAATATTCTCAGTAGGCTTCGTTGTGTACATTTAACGTATTAATTTGACTTAGTATGGTATCACGAATTGGTCTAAGATAGACAACCAGAAAGCACTGAACATCTATTTTGTCCCAGTACATGACCCTTCAGTCGTAAGCACCTACAACTATTAATATGGTTTTTGCACTATAATTATTCTACCAATCACAAATCAGTAATAGACCATTATCTCTGAAGATTCTGTGATATAGCCCTGTCCTTCTAAAATTAACTAAAGTTAGTATATTTTCTGGGTGCTAAAATAAAAATAAGAACTGAGTGTCTCTTAAATGAACACCTATAATAAATCATTAAAAAAGAAGGAATTACATGGTAAACATGATCTGCTCATGTCAATTTTTTCAACATGACGGTCAGCTAATTTCTAGTAGATAAACGTTTGCTTCATTATTCAAACTGTAATAAACGGCTTGAGTATAATGTAAAGATATGCGTAGGTAATTCTAAATACGTCTACGACAAATAATCATTTAGACCAATCAGTAAAGACACAGAAATCCAAATATACCAAAATGGGTCAATCAGCCTCACGAATTTATAGTCAGCTGTAGCCAATCAAAAGTCACAAGTTAAAATTTTTATTAACAAAACAAGGAATAGTGAGATTGACATAAAAGTTTTTCTTAATTCATTCAATTATCCAAGTTATTTATTTATTTTTCTACCTGTAAATTAAAATTATAACGACATTTTAACTCGTTACATAACACCAATATCCTAAACATTTTATAAGGAAAGAGTCTTCGATTCATCCTTAAAGTGTTTCTGATTAGGGTTCATGATTAATGTTACGGTAGAGTAAAGTTACACTGACGATTAGTTTAAGTTTAGTAATAGTTTAGTTGAATGGTTTTATACTGGTCTGAACAGTATAATTATCTACAAACAATGGAATTAGGTATATTCTCTCTAGTACTAGAATTTCATTAAGTTTATCTAACCAGTAACAGTTACTGATTATGATTAATAAGTAATAAGTTTAATTATTTATGTTCAATGGATAGTGAAGATAATAAGTATAAGAGGTTCATTGTTTTTTAATGAAAATATAGTGTAGATACATGTTATGCCGGACTACAAAGATGTTTGACAAACTTTCAGAACTGTTTTTTAAGAACACTATTTCATTTATTATAACTGAGTGTAATGTAAACATTTTGTTTCTATAACTGTTACGTTTCTCTTACCGTATCCTCCCGTTTAGCATAATTACTGTTATTACATTGTCTCTTATTATAGACTATAGTTAATTAGTTCAAGTTGTTCCTATTCACTGCCACTATTTCCTTTGTTCTGCATTCATATTAATTTCCTAATTGGTTTGCTGTGCGGTCTGATTTTATGTATATATAAAGGAATGATTGAAATATAATAGGATTCTGTCTTGTTGATCTATTGGTTCATATTCTTCCAATTCTGGCTTGGGACTCAGTGGGCATAGGGCAGACGCACAGTTACCGATTAGGCACAATTAATTTAGCATTCGGTCACCCACCACCAAATTTCTCGCATCATAACAATATCACGGTGACTTCTTCCCCATTTCCTAAGATAATCATCTTTGTACTGCATAATTATTTGTTGGTATTCATGCTAAATGTCAGACTATAATGAACATTTAAACTTTGGGGGGGGGGCGTTTTGGAATTTGTGATTTTGGATCCTTTCGATTGAAGTATTGTTATGTCGTAAGAAATTGGGGGTGGATGACCGAGTGCCAATTACTAGTGCCTAGTTTGTAATTGTACGCCTGCCCTGTGCCCACTTAGTCCCAAGCCGAAATACGAAGAATGCGAGCCAATAGGTCAGCCAGACAGAATCATATTATATTTCAAGCATTCTTTTATATATACATAAAATCAGACCACACAGCAAACCAATTAGAAAATTACCATGAATACAGAACGAGGGAAATAGTGGTAGTGAATACGAATAACTTGTACACAACTAATTGACTGTAGTCCATAATAAGAGACAATATAACAACAGTAATTATGCAAAACGGGAGGATAGGGCGAGCGGAGCGTAACAATAATAGAAACAAAATGTTTACATTACAGACAGTTCTAATAAATGAAATAGTGTTCTCAAAACACAGTTCTGAAAGTTTGTTACACTTCTTTGTGGTCCGACCTAACAAATATATATATGTAACATCTTCGTTCTAGACTTCTTGAACATACGCGTACCTTACGATTGTCGTGTGTGCATGAGTTATTGTTATTGACGAAGGTGAAATTATTCATTATATATATATACATACATGTAATTGTTAAGCCTAACAATGTTATGAATCCAACAGTACAACCATGTTCAGATCAGTGATACAAATGTTAGAGATTAATAAATGACTTGTCAGTATAGACACACACACACACACACACTAATAACGCATTAAATTCTAATGTAAATTGTTTGTAATCATCAATTGTGTTACTAGTTTACCTGATTTCATTTGTTCGATTTTGTAAATTTATCAATTTCTGATATTTTTCTTGATTAAATATCTCTCGATCTAATAAATATTTTTCATGATTCATATGATTCTTAGTTAATTTCTCATATTTTCTTAGTTCTTTATGATAATTTTCTAGTGATTTGAATTTTTCACGATTAAATTTTAATTTTTCAATCAGCTTCATAAAATAGAAAAAAATCGAAAAAAAATCAATAAAGATAATCTTTTTTGAACTTTTGTACTATGAATAAAAAGTTAAAGTCAAAGTGAATGAATAGATCTGTAATCTTGAAGAAACTGACATCTGTTGTGGGGGATTCGGACAAGTGACACTGACTCATTATCTGAGAAGTTACTAATATCCCAGCGACAACTGATCTTTCGTAAGATTTGAATCATTAGTCATTGAGTAGAGAGACTCGTGTAATGTTTGTTTAGTCCTTTAGAAATCAACAAATTCTACCAATCAAATCGAAATGTAGCTACCAGATTTAGCAATAAGTGTATTGTGTTTTAATTTTATGTGGAAGGAAGCTAACAACTTCTGTTCATTGCTAATTGGCACTCTTTAGTAAAACGTATCTGCAATCTGATGACTGATGTTATCCTAAATCCAAATAATGATTATGGTTAACTGGGAATCTCAATGAAACAGAATTGAGATAAGTGTAAACGTTTTTAGTCTAGTTCTGGACGCTCAGCGTGTGAGCACAGGTTAATCTTAATTTTAGTATATCGAAATTCATATCTTCTCTTGTATTTACTCATTATTTTACAAACAATAGAGTATGTTAAACTGTGATGTTATCAATAACTCGGCGGCTTGTTAAAAAGTTCTAGGTCAGTATTTTTCCAAGCATAAATTTATTTGCAACCTTCTTAAAATATTTACAATCTACTTGGAGTCTAGTGATTGAAAAACTCAAGCAACAAGTGGTAACTACTGTAGAATTCATGCATCACATATATTTTCCTTGACTAAAAACATTTCATAGAAACAAGATTGATTGTAAGCAATTACACAATCATAAGAATGTCTAACACTTACCATTTACGAATGTTTTGCTTAAAGTTTTCGTTTATTAACAACTTGGCTGGTTAAAATATGAGAATTTGATAATAATTTTGTATGTCATTTCATGACAATTCCTTACTGTAATCAAACATATTGATATTGAATAAGGCAAGTATTCTTTATATTATGGCATGATTTACTAGCTAATCATTCACCTTTTAATTACAAGTGTAATACGATGTATTGTTCTTGTTTCGCCATAGAGTAGTTTCGATTAGATATCATTAAAAACCTAGAAACATACATCTGTTTAGTCTTAGCATGGGACTCCCAAAACATTACAGACTCAATCAAAAGATCGAACCCACAAGATTATGAATCCACTGTAAGCGCACTAGTGTCCCAATGTTTATTCGTAGGATTTCTAATTCAGTCAGTTTACATTTCTAGACGATTATCCAAAGCCGCTAAGTGACTAACTGTCTCACTACTAGATTTTCTGGCATTCATCAATCAATGCTTCTCTTTAAAACCTCGAGATAGTCTTAAAGCAGATCACTATTTCGATTTGATTAACAATAAAATGTTAATTGTGTCAGGTTGATAGAAACTATTCATCAAAATGTATTCAACAATCCGAAAGAAATGAATTGCTACGTTGATTATAGAATTTGACGTAACTAGAAATTTATTAGAAAGGATGAAGTCAATAAAGGTGATAGAACTCCCAGAGATATGTTTCTGAAGATTATTTTATATACTTTGATTGTGTATATATTAAACATCTTTTCTTTACTTTCATATACTACTTGTCATTACCCTCCGTTTGATAAATTAACTTTCACTGTCATTTTTCATTGACCAACCAGAACAAATTATATTTCTATATTCATTAGTCTATTTCTCTATCACTAACGTCCTTATTTCTTGCGAATATTATTGTTTTAATTGAGCTGTTGTATGGTCTAGATTTACATGTATACATTCGAACAAGCGTATGCAATTCAATTTGGACTGCTTTTCACCTCACTCTAGTGTTCGCCTTATTCCATCTTGATGTTAGGTAGTATTTAGGTAAACCTACAGGTTTTAGAATGTTAAGTCGATACTTAATAGTAGTTGGATTAGTTCTGATGAAGTAATTATTCATATTTGTTTAAACTGAAAAAACATTACGGAATTCTTACTTTATTTTGTGCTTTATTTTGTTCTAGTTTCTGTTTATTCAATTGTAGTTTTTCAATAGATCTTTGCTTTTGTAATACAGTTATACGTTTATCACGTTTAATAAAATTCTCTTGACATTTTCGTAGATGACATAATCGTAATTGACGTACATGATGTTGTTTTTCACGTGATTTTTGAATATTATCAATTTGTTGGTGGATTTTATGAATTTTCCGCCATAAACTAAGTGCTTTACCAATCTAATATGTAAAAGGGAAGTAGATATTTTAATTCATGAATTTGAACCAAAAGTGATATTGCTTCTGGTCAGTTACACAAATTAACCATGGTTTAGTTGTTTGTGCTAGTTACAGCTTAATGTTAGTTGATTACCACTGAAAACTAGAGAGAACTGGATAACTGTCTTATCTTGGTATGTGACTCATTAGTACACACCATCAATTCCTCTGGGGAGTTGAACCCATGACCTTCAGGTATCTAGGCCAACAGCCAACTATTAGTACTCTTGAGGCGGCGTCCGATGATAGAATTTTCACTTTCATCAATCTGTAATATAGAGCGATGATCATTTATTATCATTAGTACTAACTGTTCCAAACACGACAGGAACTGTCTGAGGTTCTAGTAAGAAGTCGTGACTGGTGGAGTTTAGAGTTATCAAAAATTAGACAGTTATCACCGATGACATGAATCGTAGCGCTAAATCACAGGTTGATCAAAGTGGGTATTCTATCATTGGACTTCAGCTAAGCGGTAATGATGGTTAAACATTCGTTTTTCGACATAAATGCTGTGTTGGTTTTCCTGATGTAATCGAGGGTACGCACTAGTAAATCCCATATAAGGACGAAACAGCTTTTCACTGTTCTTTAGTTTTCGATGGTACTTAACTGAGAACGTTATATGACGAACACAAACAGCAGGACAAAACTGAATACAAATGTCCATAAACCTATCATAAGTTTAAAAAATTTGAAAGATCTTTGTAAGTATTGCCAAAGCCTATTCTACATTATTGAAATCATAAAAAGATCTGAAAATAAGGTACTTCACAGCGAGAAAGAATACGAAAAGTAAATTCGAATAGAATAAGTTGTATGTGAAAATAAACTACACTGAAATGGAACATTGTGGCAAAGATGACGCAGTAGAGCAATCGAATACATGAAACAGGTATTGAAATAAGTTGTATAGCTCTAGAGTAAAACAAAATTGACATCTGGTTCCTTTAAAATATACAAGTTGGGTTTCTTGTATGTGTAACTAAAGTTTCAGTACACTTGGACAGCTGAATACTGGATGTTTCTTTTATTATTTTAAAGGAGTTATTAGTGCTCTCCTGATACTCTGCTTTCAAGAGATGTTTAAAAATGGAGCTACTTGATGTTTTCACTTCTCTTTATTAAAGTTGTCAATAAGCCAATGTATGCCAATTGGTTCTTTGATTAATGCCAATAAATATAACTTCTGCTTCGGCTAGATTATCATAGTTTATTTAATTTATTGTTTATTGGCGTACATTTGTAAATAAAACTTGAAACTCCAGGTCTCAAATGCTAAATAATAGGTGGCTCTTATGTCACCTAGTAACATTTATGAATATCTTCATTTCGAACTCAGTCCGCTTCGTGTCTAACGCCACCGCATTCACCACTAGGCTACTGTGTCCAGACAGTCGTACTTGTGCAACGAGTACATATGTAGTTCAGAATAGGCTTGTATCTTCCAATTGATTTGACACGAATCGGACTGAGTTCGAATCCCAGTGTGAACGTCAACACTGGGATGCAGGTACATCCAGCCGATGAGTCCCAAATAGGACGAAACGCGCGTCCTGGATTCCACTTGCCAGTCACAATCCAACTTAGATATAACTTGTGTACTACCGCTATATAGAGGCAATCTGCTTAGGATGCACATATGGCAACAGAAGCTGACCAGTTTCAGTCCATTACAAATCAACGGGAAGATACAAGCCTATTTTGAATTACAGGTACATGTTTAAATATCGTATGATGACTATATTTTAGTTTGCAAGGACAGATATTTTGGAATTATAGGAAAAATTTACACCTCATTTAAATGCTTCTTATTGTATTTCTAAGCTTGGCGGTGTAATTAAGTAGTTTGTGAAATAATAAGAAAGATTCTTAAACTGTTTGAGATCACATATGCTGTCAAGCCAACATAATCACTTCATTCCACTCAATGCAGACATAATGATACAGAAACAATAGAAGACAAATGCAATAGCACCTACAAAGTACGCTTAGCCAATTTCAGCAAACTTTATATTAGACAAGGTAGTCACTCTCTTCAAATAGTTGTATATGAACACAAAATAGAATTTAAATGATATAACTTGTTGTCACTGACACCAGTATGCACAGTCACTTAAGGAGAGCGATTTGAACAGGGAAACAAGCTGTTATCGGTCAAATCGACGATCTTAATGGTATCAAGCTAAAGTCAATGTTCTTGAAGTATATCGCATTCAGTACTTTTGATTGTTATCCTATTAATTTAATAGGTGAATTTTGTATATTCATTTCGAACCCTAACTTAAACCATGTATGCTTTTCTTCCAACATGTTATGCTATTCGACTCAAGATGTATTCGTATATAACAGTTATGACAAACTGCAAATCCTCAGTATGAAATCTTAGATAAAAGTCTATCGAAGTATCCAGTATTCATTTACCAAATAAATGAAAACAAAATAACCACAAATGCTTGAAGTATAACATATTACGAACACTAGAAGTATCTTATACTTGTAGTATTCAAGGTAGCCAATGAAAACCATGTGAAGTAATTATTTAGCTTCAGACTAAAAAGATTCCTATGTCCTAAGAAATTTTTCATGAAGAATAACTGTTATATTTTATGAGTACCTCAACTATTGATCGACTTGGGGAAAAGCTTTTGTTGTTGTTGCTTTTGTTGTTTTTGTTCAGTTTCTTTCCCTTTATCTACTGGTACATTTGAATATTTTAAAATAATATTTCCTGAACATGGTGTATTGAATCGCCTTCTATGAGATTCGAGATGTCTCGGTGTATTACCCAGATTAATTGATCGTGGAGATAAATCACTAAAAAAAATGAAGAAAATAAAAAAATAAGTTAGTCTTTCGGAAATACTGAGTCTAGAGTTTGCTCTAGATAACACTCACCACCAAGTCGTAAGTGAAGTTTTAAGGAAAATGATGCTTCAGTAAAGATTGGGAATCGTGATATTCAGCTTTAAAATCAGAGATATCACAATGGATGTGTTCTTTGATTGTAAGTAACAATTAACACAAAACCTAATTCCAAGAAATTATGACGAGTACTATTAGTCATCAAACATCGAAATAGTGTGAACTTCATGTTGAGTCATTTAAAACAGTGCCCATATAGGAACTTGATTGACAAAATTCAACTAGTACTAAGAACAGCGATTACAACTCAGTGATAATATAACGCTTTATCAATGCTACTCAAAAATTGATTACCGAATCCATAGTTACCAAACAGACCACGTAGAAATTTAATAATCTACAGCTTATTTGTTATTCGTAGTAAATGGTTATGAAGCATTGTACAGGTTAATCTATTCAAATACATTTCAAGCTTTTTCACATAGACGTCAATGAAGTAAATTAATACTTCGAACCATTTAACATTCATAAGCATAATATCAGTTCCAAATTAAGGTTGCTAAGTAATATGCATGAGTTTTTTTTTTAGCTCAATTCACTTTCTGCTACTCTGAGTTTCTAATCATTTCAAAGCTCAAAGATAAAGTGTTATTGTTGTTATTAATTGCTGAATTTCGAATCATGTCTTATAACTTCAATTACAACTATGGTGTAAATTTCTTCAACTAATATTTTGACCACAATTTCTGGAATTTTAAAGTCTTCTCTAAATGTTTGAATGCGTCACAGATTGATGTTAGCAAGGTACCATTAAAAACCAGGGAGCACTGGATAGCTGTTTTGCTTTAGTCTAGAACTCCTCAGTAGTGCGTACTCCAGATTCCGCCCCGGGAGTTTCACGATAGAACAAAATAGCTGTCCAGTGCTCCCTGGTTTACAATAGTTCCATATCAACCTCAATCTGTGACATATTAAATCAATTAAAAATACCGATCTCCACAAAAATAACCATCTTCTTTAAATGTTAATACTTCAGAAGCTGAAAATGATTTTAGATGCAGGTCCTATGGTGAAGATGACTAAGTGTTCACCGTGTGACCTGGGTTAGATTCCCTAGAGAGATCAAGGGTGTGCACTGCTGGGGAGTTCCTATACCAGGGCTAAATAGCTGTCCGAATGTTCCTTGGTTCTTAATAGTACTTCACTCGATGATCAATCCAGTGAGGAACACAACTAAACTCAAAATGGTTTATTTTGTATGATACTTAAATTATAATCCGACTTATGCAAGGTAATTTCTCATTGAAGTATAGTATCACAAAAGAAATTAAATTTATCACAACCTTATTACAATCATTTCGATTATGAATAAACAGCTGAGATTATTTTCAATTGTGATTTATTGGAACGTTGAATACAGTGCATCTGTCTTTTTGTTATGCACATATACCAATAAAAGCTGATCAAGTTACATTCCAGGGAATAGGAAATTACAAGCGGTTACTAATGCATTCATACATATTGAACAAAGAAATGAATTTTTGTACTCGATAGCCTAGTGAATCATATATATGAGCATTTATAATGATGAACTGTGAGTGTGAGTTTCAACGTGCACATTAACAATATGATGCAGGAACGTTTATCTGGAAAGTTTCGAAATAGGATAAAAATTGTTTACTGTAAGCCACAATTCAACTTTACTGAAAAACATGGGACTAAACAGCAATAATAGGGTGATCCTCTTAACATGTACATATACTAGGAGAAACTTTCCAATGGTAATCTTAACCACTATTAACTGAATATTACAAACCTTAACAAATAATGCATTTTTATGTAACTGATATTTACAGATTACTGTATTCATAAGACATAATTTACAACCTATAGATCACGGTTATGCATTTTAATGATTAAAATGAATATTTGTGAAGAAGGTTTTTAGTACTGTACAAGATATGTCAATTCATTATTCCGCTATTCTTTCACTTCTTAATAGACACTAATGAGCATTACCCAAAAGATTACTGGTATCATCACTACGGCAAATATGGAAATTCATTTTATAGCATTTAAGTCAAGAAAGAAAATAATCATTTCTAAACTTCTGAACTGATCACTTATTATCAATTCCTTTATTTAAATCCTTAAATAGAAGCACTCTCTTAGAGCATACAGTTTCAAGGATTATGAAGTTAGCGATAAAGGAATAGTAATTATCTTTAATATCTTTAAATCGTGCTGGTGTATTTATGTGTGTATGTAGTGTGATATTATCTTCATCTCTATTGATTGAATTAAATGGAAGCATTTTTGCTTTCCTTCGAAGCATGAATTGGGTTACATTTGGTTGTACCTACTAAATATATCAGGTAGTGTTTTCAAAATACAATGCATATATGACAAATTCACCAACAGACTTAAAGTTTATGCATACTGACAAAAAAATAATTCATTTCATCGACACAGCAACGTATTATATGTTAGCTGCATAATGTATTTACTGTCTATATACTTTCAATAATGATGCTTAGGTATGATATTATTTTAAATATTCTAGTAAAATGGAGTTAGTAGACCACCTATATGAAGAAAATATGTGATATATCCATACCTTTACTAAACTAAACGTATTTTCTAGGTATTACTATGGAAATAAGAATGAGTTTCTGTGTAGATTATAGTTTTCTGAGTTGATGTCGTAAAATTTTTAAGGAAATACAGCAAATAACGAGTTGATCTCTTTTGCGTACACCGTAAAGTATCATATAAGAACTAGGCAATCAAACAATGAATCTAAACATCACAATTAGTTTAATAACTTAGTGATCAGTTTATTGTTGATGTTTAGGATGTCTACTACAACTAATTAGCTGCATTAAAACTTATATTTAGATCGGTCAAAATACTGGAAATTCCCATTATGTAAGTTAGGACACTACTACTACTTCAACTATATGACCACTATCCACCAGTTGTAATAAAGCCGAGCTATGTAAGTACTATACTCGACCTTTATTAAACTACACTGGAAGATTCTTATTCATTTGTTGATAGAGTTGCTTGATTCAGACAAGTCACTTTTCAATTATATGAAATGTAGAATTAGGTATATCTGAAGCTGGAAGAAGAAGAAATCGTAACTTGTGAACTTTGGATATCTAACAAAAATCGTGGTGCTAAGTATAAGTTAAATGGAATTATAAATAACTGGCTCAATTGGCCTCTTCAGGTCTTGGTTTTCTAAGAGAATTAGTTAAGGCTTTCTCTATCTTCAAATATACATCTCTATTTTTACAAATATTTTGAAATTTCACTTGATCAGTCAATGTACAGTTTCTTCTATCGATTAAATCCCTTTCTTATTCTTCAAAAAACTAATATCCCATCTTTATCTAGTCTGGTTACAACAAGTGTTCTATCTATTCATAGCTTTATAAAGTATTCACTTCTGTTTAGTTAATGAACAATTGTTTTGATGGTAGATATTAAAAAACATGATTTTAAACCTACCTAATTCTTCATAATTGGTCAGGAACAAAGGAGTCATTTGCAAAAAATAAGTGTTGAAACTATACGTTGACATCACAGAATTCATAGTCTAGTGATAAAGCCTCTAATTATATTTCTACTTAAATAGACATTGAAAAACAGATACAACGTTGTGGATCATCAAGTAACCTTTTTTTTCTGGTTTCATTTTAATGTTCTAGAAATTTCATTAATTTCACTATTTACTTTCTAATGAGTTTTATTTTGAAGGGAATTTCACAACAGTTGAATCTCAAACAATCAACATGTGTCGATTATAAAGTGAATATCAGTAAGTTAATTATTTAGAAATTAAGTAGTTCAAATTTCACTTAATTTTTATTTGTGTAGATGTAACAAAAGAATAATTACTACCATATTAATTCATACATTGATAATTTGTTATTTGTATGCGTAAGAAATTGATGTGGATTGGGCACTACAAAAAACCCATGAACACTGAATAACTTGTGCTATCGTAGAATGAGACCCCTTAGCAACGAGTCTCCACAACCCTAACAGGAGACCGAAAGGATGAACTTCAGGTTTTCTTATGAATAATTAACCATTATACTATTGAGCAGGCATTCAGAGTTTTATACTTCAATTTCAATCAATTCAAAATATATTGCTTGAAACCAACTATTGTCGTGAATAGTCAGCTATCATTACAGTTGATATAGTTGAACTCCACTGGTCGCCTCTTTTCAACTGTACATCTTGAAATTATCTCTTAAAGTTAGTTACCATTTAGCTGGTAATGATTATCATTAAGTGTTTTAGTGATTATTGAATTTAAAGTATTAAACTTGCGCTTTCTTTATTGGTATTCGTATTATTACGTAATTAATTGCAATAATCAATTTATTTTAGACTAACACCTACTGATTTATGAACTTATTCCAAATAATATTAAAAAATATTATTAGTAATTGATTCACCACTATTTATTCGATATTGATTTTATATTCAATTGTAAAACCTATAGAGTCAAAAAACGAGGGGGAAGGGGGGGGAACTAAAGACAAAAAATATGCATTTTCCCTTGGTAGATTGTTAATCTTATAAAAGTTTAAGTAGGGATATTCAGATTATGTTAAAATGCACTAATCATGTCATCATGCATAGTTTTCTTGAATCAACGACTTTGGTTTTAGTCTTATGCATACGGTTAGAAAACAGTGATAATTTGAAAAATGGATTATGAGTAGCAAGCGGAATTCAGGACATGCATTTCGTCGTATTTCCGGCTTATCAGTTGGATGTACCTGCATTACAGTGTTGATGTTCACATCGGGACTCAAACTCAGTTCGTTCTACTTGCTAGTCACAATCCATCTCAAACAATACTTATGAATTGTCGCTATATCGAGACAATCCGCCCAGGATGAACATATAGTAACATAGGATAACCAATTTCAGTCCATGATAAATCAACGGGAAGATGCAAAAGCATTCTAATTAAACAGTAATCGTTGTTATAATGAAACTGTTTCAATCATTGTAACTTTAAGGATTCTAATGCTTACAGACATGTAAAACATTTACTTTGATATTTAGAGTGGGAAAATGTACAAACTTACCATGATTTAATACTGAAGTCATTGATTGTTGGCACTTGAACTACTATACTCTGCGAGGCTTCTGCATGTTTCGGTTGCTGTGAATAAGACAAAAATCTATTAATGCCACAACTAGTTAATGTTGTATTATTTCTCTACAAATTAAGAGGCTACAGCCTGGATACTATTCTTACAATGTTACTTGGGAATCAATCAAAACTGGTCGGAATTTTAGCAAATATAACATGACATAATTCGACAAATAGAGTAACAGATGATTTTGTTTGATCTATTACTTACATTTTAAAACAACCAATACAAGATAAATTATTGGAACTAGAAGTAATTACATAAACCATTAACTACAACCCCACTGATTTGCACGATCTCTAGAACCCTAACTAGGAAGTCGTGACAGACGGATAAATTCTATTCACACACGCCTTTCTTTCACACTATAGTGTGATATCATAAATTAACCACTTATTTACTTATTTCATCTAGTCCAAGAATCGATAAATAGCGTACATTGTATAAACCAACTAGGATGATACTCATAAATTGCATCCAACAAACTGAAGTCGGTTTCAGGAGATTGACATGAGCTGAATTACTATCACTACCTCTTAGCACACATAATGGTGATACTAAATATGAGGAATTCTAGAAAAAAAAATTTGTCAAACACAAAGATCAAGTTTTACAAGCCCATAGAGAAACTGCTCCCTCTATTACCATGTAAACCCAAGATAACTGTACACAACTGAGATAAATTAGTTAATCACAGTATCCCCATAGGAGTCCTAGAGATGATTCAACTCACTGGCTTAGAATATCATAAACAAATCACAATAAAAGCCAAGTGTTGAACCTACGGAAATTTTCAATTACAGTTTTTATAAAACAAAGAGATAAGCTTCCCTTAAGTGAAGTAGGTCTTGACAGGTGTTCTCATAAAATACTTCCATTTGTTTATTGATCGATTGTATTACTTCTCTCTCACTTATTTCTTAAAAAACATATCTCTCAATTTATGCAGGCGTTTCTCCAACATGCCCATTTTTTACGAGTAATTATGTTCTGAAATATATACAGAAAGTCTAATACTGTTGTCTAATACTGTTGACTTTTACGATGTGAATGATTCACTTATGCATTTGTTATAATCTGTATGCACAACACTATCGTTATTTTCTTTAAATACAAGTAGGTGATGCTAATGACGATGACTTTCAGAAAGAGAATAAATACTTAATCAGCAAATTATCAGGTATACACAACATAACCTCGCCCAAAGAATTCATTTGAGCTACAATATCTTCATCATTCTGTGATGAGAGTGGATAGACTTTAGCAATAATTGTGCTTAGCTAAGCACTTCTATCAAAGCTTTTATACAAAGCTGATCAACAGTGTGCAGATCCTTTTTATTTAGGATACACGCATATACATATAGGAATTATTATTAATATCAGTCACACAAGCATCTAATCTCTTAGTTGTCATCTATTGAGCCTACGATGTTTGAATTTCTTTACTAAGTATTCTATGGATTTATATTGGTTCTTTGGTTAGAGTAGAGTATGGGAAAAAGAAAATGCGATACTAGAAATATCCTTCCCTCAGTGTAAGAATGGGTCGATCATCGTTCTGATTCATTAACCACTATGAGCAGGTGAAAATACAGTATTTACAACTAAATAGTTTATAGTGAAACAGGCGGATTATATTTAAGTAGATATAAATATTTAATGTGATAATTAAATGAATTATAACTTTTCAGTGGCGTTGTAGCTGTTAAGTTACAGAAACGACGATAAAGAAGTTTATCTGTGTTATTGAAAAACTGTCGGGTCATTTTTCAATGAATTTAAAGTGAAAACTAATTACAGTACACCTCCCTCCCATGAAAATGTTTACTAAATGGCAAAGATGTATTCACATATGGTTACACACTATAATGGTTCTTACCATAACACGATATGTATAAGTAGTTTTTACCATAAGTCTCGTTTTACTCAAAGTTTCTATGTAATATGCTTAATATAATGAGCCTTATTTCATTAACCATGCAAGATCCTGTTGCCAAGTAACAGTGCAACTATTCACAATTACTGTTACGTCAACTGGGTAATATTGTCTAATTGTAACTTTCAGTCCTAAACTTACAACGAATTCATAAACCTAGAAAACTATTTCCGGAATCGCATTACGTTACGTTCAATATTACCCTTACGCAACTGCTGAACTCAATTTCAGGAATACTGTACAGATTTTACTCAAAATCTTTGTTTTAACCAGGATTCCTGAACATTAATAATATTAGTTCATAAGATAAACAACGCTTTCAGCATTTGGTCTCAGTCATATTACCTGAACTTAATTTCAGTACTGCTGCAAGACTGAGCAAAAACGCAAGTTTAAGGTAGGGTAAAACGTAGGCTAACGATGGATAAACGCAATGTAAGGTTAGAGACAAGGTTGAGCAAAGTCCTGTAATACAAAAGGGATTTGGAAGAAAGTTGCGAAACGCTGCGTTTTTATGCAGTCTGCTCAATGTTTTACAAACTGTTTTCAACAAGTTCATGTGATTTGCTACTTTTTGGCTAACTGGATTAATTTGAGTTTCAGTATGTGGTTATGAAAGGTTAGATTACTTACGTCAGTTCTGTTGGTAAGAATCTTTTTAGATAATCCAACTTTCCTCCTGAATCTCTCAACAAATGGATCTGCAGCAACGTGTTCTGGTGGAAAGCTCTGTTCATCAACTATTCTCACTACAAAACGTATTTCCGACTCTAAAACCTACTTACTTACTTACTTACGCCTGTTACCCCTCTCGGAGGAGCATAGGCCGCTCGCCAGTATTCTGCATTCAACTCTGTCCTGAGCAATCCTTTCCAGCTATCTCCAGTTACTGTTCATCCTTTTTACGTATGCTTCCAGTTCTCGACTAAGGGTGTTCTTTGGCCAAAAACGCTAACCAGATTAAACAAACTTAACCATTTGAACTAAAACCTAATCTTAAATTATATTCATAACTGCTAAATGCCTAATTTTAACTAAACTTCTCATCTTTTAGACGAAATAATTATCCATCACAAATAATACTTGTGAATAACCGCTACTATTATCATTATCAACGTAGAACCGGGCAAATACGCCCATAGGTTCAAGTTGCTATACCACATTAGCACTACGAGATAAAAGAGGTAACATAATAACAGAATACAAGAGAGGAGAGTGAAGTAAAGGTATGTACAAACTAATAAGAGGATTCAAGATTTAGATGAAGTCAAAGAGTGGATACACTTGCGCCACTGTGACCGATTCTGAGCCATGTCTTCAGCCATTTATTGCAACTATCACGCGGACCCCAACCAGGTGGGTTGCATCTACCAACATGGCTTAGACCAGCAAACAAGAATTTCATGGAGTGATGCCATGATCTGGTTTGGCCGCCCCTACACTTCTTCCATCCTACTTCAATCCTAGCCAACATCGCGCGACAAGGCAGGTGGTAGTCCGGCATGCACATCACACGTTCTAGTCATCTCAGTCGATGAAGGTTGATGACCTCTTCGACTGATTTACCATATTCCTAAAGAACGTTTTATCTAATCTCCATATTATTTATTTTACTGTTCCATGATATACAAGAGATGCTACGAAGATTTCGATGGTCAAACTCGTGAAGTCGACGCATATCCTGTGCTTTCATGGCCCGATCTTCGCAGCCATATGTTATGTACTGCTGCGCAGAACACTCGGCCCTTCGTTGAGAGATGGATATCTCGCATGCGCCACAAGTGGTGTAAAATAGAGAATGCCAACCGAGCTTTCTGAATCCGTGATGAGATTTCATCCAACACCGACCCACCAGAGGTGATGAGACTTCCGAGATAAGTGAAGTGGTCATAGCATTCAATTACTTCACTCCCTATCATTAATCTAAGTGGAGAAGCAGGCCAGTCCTGGAGTAACATTTTGCATTTAGAAGGGAAGAAGCTCATCCCGAATATGCTTGCATTGTTACTCAAGGTGCTCAGGAGACACTGCATATTATCGAAGTCTTCATCGAATAGAACTACATCGTCTGTGTATTCTAAGTCGACGAGAGGATCTCCTGGAAGGAGATTAATTCCTGAGGCGTTAGAGGTGAGTGAAACTTTTAAGAGTATATCTATGATGAAATTAAATAAAAATGAAGATAAGGTGCAACCTTGACGAACCTCGCTTAGGGATGAAATTTCTCGTGACAATTCGCCATAGGCTCTAATTCGACCGGTGGTGACCGAGTAGAGGGCCTTTATAAGGTTTATGTACTTTTGAGGATACAACTTTTAAGGACAAACACTGTCACAAGACTTCACGGTCTACCGAGTCAAAAATTGCTTTCAAGTTAAGGAATACAACTATTGTCGGACGTTGGTACATATGTCTATGTTCGAGCATCTAGTGCAGGGTGAATAACCGCTATATCGAGGCAATTCGCTGAGGATGCATTTATAGCGACAGAAATTGACCAACTTCAATCCATAACAAATCAATGGGAAAATCTAAATACATGCTAACTATTTGTGATATGTTGTTTATAGTATGCATTTTCAGTTTAAGTTTGTACCAATTTTGTAGTCAATAGCTTATCTCTAACTGATTAACTGGAAAATTTCATTCGATCATTTGAGTAAAGAGTTCAATTGGTACTATACTGTAATCTAATAAACTATTCAATTACTTTTATTGATTAACATTTATTATTTTACAACAAAATACAAAAAAAAACATTTATGAAAGAAAAAAAAAACAACAAAACAAAAACAAACAAATTACCCCACTGGAATCATTCAACAATTCTTCACATATTTCATCTTGAAATTTAATTGAAGGTAATTGACATATAATTTGTTTCATAATTTACATTAAATTGTTAATGTTAACCATTAAAGTATTTGTTTAAATGTTCTATTGAAATTTATTTATTTGTTTGTTTTTTTTTCAAAAATCTTTTCAATTTGAAATTAACACTTTTTTTTTCAATTCTGAATATTAATTAATTCAAGTGTTAGTTTTTTATGATGTTTATAAAAATTCATAAAGTGTTAACAAGTAAGGTAGATAATATAATGAATCATTGATAAATATGAAATCTGATTGATTATTGATTTGAATAAAAAAGAAATTCTATTTCAATATGGCGTAGAAATGACCTCATTTTATTGTTGCATTAAATTTATTAAATTTGAATTTTCAATTAAAATTGATCATTGAAAATAGAAAAAAAATATTATACTGGTCGAATTGTTTCCATTCTCATTATGTTCAATATACAAATTTCAATATTGGAATTCAAATATGAAAAAATAAATAGAATAATTATTGTCTTTCAGTAAACAAAAAAAAACAAAGAAAAGAAAAACAATTGATGAGATGAAATAAAACAAAATTGATTAATAAATGACAAATTTTTGTAGTTGTGTATTTACTAAACAGAACAGATTCGAACTGTAAATAAATCAAAGTGATGTTTAATTTGAAATCCTGAATCGATTTGAATCTGACAGTCATTGATTACCTTGAAGTACTAGATAGCTGTTTCGTTCTAGTATGGGACTTTTCGATCCCAGATGCGGTCTTAAATGTACACTGCTGAAAAGCCAATTATGCTATGATGTAGAAATAAAAATAAATGATCAAATGCACACATACCTTTATGTATAGCTAACTATGAATAGAATAATTAAGCTTTATTGGATAACATATAATTGAATATTGAATTATGACTAATTAGTCAGATTGTATGATATACGTGACTCAGTTAAACGTTAGGTTTGTTTTCATGAATAAGTGATTCTAGCTTATCCAACTGTTTTATTCTATTTTATATTTTGAAAACTATTTAGATCTGATTTAGTTCGAATTGTGGTTGATAAATGAAATTCAGGACGCAGGGTTTCATCCTATCTAGGACTTGTTAACTGATTGGTCAATTTTAACCCATTTTGAACCAGTGAGAATATTCAAAACACTTTCAGATTATGTCGACGTCTGATTTTAAGAACCAAAATATGTGAAATATTACCCTGGACAACAAATTCTAAAAGTTAGTCATTCATCTTGATTAGCCTGATCTAACACATGGTATTCATTAATTCTATATCTGAACTCAGGATAAATGTCTAAGATGTATAATGAAAATAATCTACTTTATACATATTTTCATGCATGGAACTAAATAATCGTAACACTGTACACGGACAATCGAAAAAGTTCCATGTAAACAGAATATTATAAACTAAATATAATTATAAGCTCAGTTAAAATGTACTTTAGGGATACATTATTCACTACGTCTAAAATTATTATTTTCATGAGAGTAAGAGCAAATATTTGTACAGAATAAGATGAATTCATTTTATTTCATTGGTTTCTCATCAGTTGCATACAACCTAGAATAATACTCTTTTACAAAATTAAAATTTGAAACAAGCCTTAACATACTCATGAGAATGGATGGAGTTAGTTGAAATCAAGATTACATAAACATGTGAACATGGCTTAAAATGTTGGAGAAAATGCTGTGAATATATATATACGATCCAAGAGAAAGTACCAGAAGGCGAAATAGAGATCAGAGGTCAAATGATTGCACAACAAGAGGTGGTTGGAAATATTTGAGAATAAAATGAATGAAACTCAGTTATTAAACTTTAAATGACCTAATTAAACACGAAAGTTGAACTGAAGCATCTAAAAAAACGATGATATAACGGAGAGAAGGAATTGTTAAATCTGATTAGAAGAGAAAACGTATTAAAAAACATAGCGAAAGAATAATAGCAATGAAAACAATAACGCAAAAGTTAGGTTACCAGGGTAAAGAAAGGCTTATAACAGTTTCTTTTTGAACACATAAGTTTGGTTTCAATCGTTTAATGGCGATCGCTTCGGTATATTTTAGAAGATTTGAAGCTTTTTGTCTATTGAACACTTTAAATGATTGATTAATATCAATTTGGTGTCCTGTGTCAATTAGATGCTTAGCGATTGCGCTGCTAAATGTCTTTGTTCCTGTGAGTCGTAGATTTTTTGGGACATGTTCATTAAATCGTAGGCAAACCCTTCTTCCTGTTCGGCCAATGTAACTGCTAATGCAGGTCCACGTAAATTTATATAGACAGTTGGCGGTAACATGAGAAAGACAACTGTCGATTTTAGATTGTTTCAGTGAACATGTTGTTATATATGATATAAACAGTTTTGAAGCATAATAAGTTCTATTTAAAGCTGAGCTCAGCACTCATGGCATTCTGATAATCTGAATCAGTGTATACATATTATATACGAGTACCTGAAATGAACGATATGAATGAACTAATTAACCAACCTTGCGTTCTTCCTAATTCGACTTAGGACTAGTTAGTATCTGCGCAAAACTATGAGGATAGAATAATGGTCTTTGTTGTTCAGTCGTTTTATGCGTTTCAGAGAGGGGTGAATCGTTATTTATAATTGGGCAGAATCAAGAACCCAACGAAAAGCTAAGACAGATAACAGTTCGCGTACATAATTTCCCGCTCTATCAGACTATTTGTTAACGATTTTGCAGGCACTGAGAAGTTTTCAATTAATTTTTTTATAGTTTTGAGAAAGATTTAAACGGAAAAGTTTAGCGTAAAGATATTTGTAACCAGATTAATCAGGTCATATTATCGATGTTACTACAATCATAACGTCTAATAAGCTTTAGCAAACTAATAAATTCCTTAAATTGTTGCAGGTTACACCGCTTCTGTTACTAAATACGCATACAAACTCTCCGGTTGAAAAGTGGCAAGGACATTTTAACAACTGCTAAGACTTATACACTATTATTATTATTATTCAATTACCTACTACTTGGATATGTACTTCATGAGAGGATTGTGGCTGGCAAGCGGAATCCTGGACGCACAGAGACTGATCAATCTCAGTCTATAACAAATCGACGGAAAGATAAAAATACATTCTAACTACATATATATACCCGTAGCCCAAGTGTGGCTGTTTGGACTCAGTAGCCTAGTGGTGAACGCAGTGACATCTGGAAGGAAACAAACTGAGTTCGAGTGTGAATATTAACTCTGAGATGCAAGTACATCCAGCTGACGAGTCCCAAATAGGACGAGACGTATGTCCCGGATTCCGTTAGTCAGCAGCAATCCAACTCAAACAATACCTGCCAACTACTTAGACTTAATACACGTACATAGTATGATTAATCAATAGTGCGTCGTAGTCATGGATTATATGTACATAATCATACTAGTTTTATAGCCTTAATAATAAAGTATCACCATGATCGGTAGATTTGAAAAGAATTATCGATTGTTCAAGATGCATATTAATGGAACATAAGTAAAGTTCATAACGACGAACAATTCAAATTTTAATAACTTACGAAAATAGTAGTAAAGTTTTTCGGCAATCCCTTAGAAAAAATCCCTGCAATGTATATAACGTTTGTGTATTCCCGTCGTTTAAATATTGGACTGAATTCGATCAGTTTATATCAGTGGATTCGTACCCGGAGTTAAATCTTGTGATGTTCCCAATCGATTACCTGTTGGTAAATTAAGATTGTGGCTAGAAATAGTATTAAGGGAATGTTTCACCTTATTCGGGTTTCATAAGGTTGAAAAACCTTGGCTCCAGTGTAAATATCAACATCGATATTCATGTACATCCAGATGAGTCACAAATAGGAAGAAACGCGCTACTTGGACTTCGTTGTTTGTTATATTTTAGAATTACAAATGGCTGCAGAAACTAATAACTGTTTTATAATTGTTAGAGGGACCGTCGTCTTAGGTCTATTTTTCAAAGTCATCTAATCGACGGATAATATTTACGGAGTGATGTCAACTTTTTCGGGTTAGTATTTAATGTAGTAAAAACCTTAAAAGGAAACCAAGCAGTTGCAGCTACTAAACATAGTAAAAATAAGTACACATCATAATACCTTCTGTTAAGCCATTATGAGATATGTTTCTCGTTCCCTGCCATGATCAGAAAGTTATTATCCAAGTATAAACAATAGGAAACTTGTAGACTATAACTTGATAGGACCGTGAAACACTTTCTTAAAGAAGTAGGTGGTATCAGAAGATGACATTTAAATATCTATTCGTTTTCAGTTCAGAATTTTAAATAAACAATATTTAGTCACTCAGATAATTAATAATAAGAAGGTACAAATTTATGTCGTATGAAAATAGTAATTTTTGTTTGATAATGTTACCTTTCACTTGTAAGATTTACCTCGTGCAGAAAAACAAGGGGGATCGTTGTAACTGGACAATTAGAAAGCTAAAATCAGATTTATCAAAGAGTGGCAACATTCACCAGTCGCCACAAAACTTATAGCGGCCTTCAATTAATATTTAATAACAATCACAAATGTGAAGTGAGATGAAACTTAACAGCACAAAGAGATTGCATATGTCGTGACATTTAACTTTCGTGTGAACGGAGATGTAGAGATCAGTTACTTTGTCTAATCTAATGCTTTTCAGTTTATTTTGTAGGAAACGTTCTGTGATCGTTTTTTAGTTCCAATAGAATTGGTTATGTTAACATGTTAATGACGCTTCTTTTTATTCGCCATAGTAATCTGGTTGTAATTTCTGATTTGTATTTTATATATATCAGGTGTTGTAATGTGTAGACCCAGGGGGTTTCCCGGGGGTAGGGGGTATGTGAGAGGCGTGCATAGATACGCATAACTAAGAAGCTCGCTACGGGTGACATCAATATAGGATAGGATAATTTGTTAGTTGGTCTTCAAGATAAAAAGCCTAATGATTGTCTTTCAAAAAAGCGGTTATTTACACAACCCTATCAGAAAATGTCTTCCAAGATTAATAACAAACAAAAAATGAAACGTAAACAACAACAGACAGATTAGACTGTCATTTATATAAGATAAATCACGAATTACAACTAGATTACTAAGATGATTAGAAGCACCACTTACGTGTCAATAAAATCAATTCTATTGAAACTAAAAGGCCAAAACAGAAACCAAACTGAATGTTGCCTACAAAATAAACTTGGAAATATTCAATTGGACAAAGTAATCGATCTCTTCATCTCCGTCTACACGAAAATCAAATTTCACGATACATTTCTCATATCAATAGATGTGGACGTGTTAACACATATTTGGCTGGGATAACGCCATGACTCTAAACACAAAGAAGATTAGAGAATGTTTAGAAACTTGGTCCTGGCTGAGCCATGTTAATAGATGCAGACTACCTGGTTGGGGTCCACGCGATGATCGTAACAAATTGTTATAGACTTTAGGTGATATGGCTCAAAATCGTTCGCAATGGCGCAGGTGCATCCACTCCTTGTCTTTCTCCAGATTCTAATTTTTAAGCATCTCATAATTTCCTCTTTACTGAATCACTTTTTATTTCAAATCTCATCTCTGATCTCTATGCCTTTCCATTAGTACTTACTCTATTACTACCTCCCCTACTCTTAGATTTGGTCCGACAATTTAATCTCTATCTGCTTATTGAAGCATGGCAACTTGAATTGATGTACGCATGTACCAAGTTCTACGTTGTAACTGACTGACTGACTTTTCAGACCAATCATAATCTATAAATACACTAGAAAATAATAAACAACTACAAGGCATTAAATTAAGTAGGAAGGGAATGAAAATAAATATCCAACAAACAAGTGACGATAACAGCCAGTCAAGCTTAAGATTAACAAGATAAACTGCTAATGATTGCAAAGAAATCTTATTAGATCATTATCATAATTTCCTTTTATATGCAGTCTTCCAGAATGTGTTAAAAGGTTTGAAATGTGACCATTCAGGTCAAAGAACGCAATCCAAGCAACCAATTCCCATCATATCAAAGAGTAGAATTAAACAACTAACCTAAACACTAAAGGAAAACGATTTTATAACTAGTGTTGACGATAACATACTGCGTTTATTAGTGCACACAATTGCGTAACACAAATGATGTTGAAACATCATATTTAAACCATTTTTCCCTTAACTCACAGAGCTAAGCTAGAGTCAGATAAGAAAAGATAACAATATAACGAGCAGATTAATTCTAAGTGGGCTCAGAAAAAAATAAGCGTAGCTCATTTGCAAAGGACAGACTTGTATACTTGGTTTGGCATCATACTAAGTATGGGGATGAGTGATACTATCGTGTTGCCTAAGCGTAAGTAGATGGGGCAGAGTCTGAGCCATTGACTTATTGGCTGAAATCTAAACATGTTAACAATCTACCTGGACTAACCTGATAAAAGAATTAAATTGATATTTCAAACAAATTAGCATAAAACTAATTTTAGATATTAGTACTGCTAAATATAGATGTCCAATGTGTGAGTTTGAAAGTTGAGCTACTGCATTGAATAACTTGATAAAGCACGTTGCTAAAATGAAATGTAACTTATTTACTAAGTTCAAACTCTTGAACTGGGTGACACTGACACCCAGTGTCAGTGGGTGACACCTGACTATTCAAATTAAAATAAGTAAGCCCGGGCTCTAGCATGGGGTCTACTGATTGAAAACCAAATTATTTAGCTAATAAACAACATAAAAGATTTTTAACAGTTCAAAATCCAGCCACAATTTTAGAAATTTTATCTAATCGAAAAACAAAACAAGGAAGATAGGAGTAAAAGGAGAAAATCGGGGAATATGTAATGATACAAAACGGAAAGCGATAGAATACATCAATTATAGATAATACATCTTATTGACCCAAAAATGTAAACGTACTGATAAATACGTTTAGATAATTAAAATATCTCCGTTAAAATTTCAGTAATACATAACTATAAAATCCAGTTAATAGTCAGCAACAATATAAGCATATAAGATCTCAAGACACCGGAAAAACATAGTGATAAATATATTACCGTTGGAATGAAATGATATAGTAAAGAATTAAATGATATAAAGCAGGTTAGATAAACGAAGAAGAAAAAGTACAAGTCAGTGAAGTCAATAATATGTAGCGTACATCTGAAGTTAAAAAAAATGATGGCAAAATATTCAATAAAATTCACTAATTTGGAACTCATTGAGATACTATTTTAGAGGGCCAATAATACGTCATCTTGTTGTTCATCTGAATGTGGCAGTAACATCTGTTTTTGTTCCAGTAAACTATCATATATTTCTAATTCACTCTTTTTAATTTTAAATTGATCTGGTGAATCAGTTGGTACAGGCATATACACAGGTTCAAGAAGACGAGTTTGTGGACGATGACAATGAAGAACGATGTAATCCTGGATAATATGGAAGATATAATGGTGATAGTAATAATAAATACATAATAACGAAACATTATGTGAAAAGTTAGGTAAAAGCTTAATTTATTTACAAGGTACAGATTTGTGTATCTATGGCTTCTACACACGTTAAATTTGAAAACTAGTAATACTACGCGGTTTTCTAAACTAAAATAGATGAGGTGGCATTTGAAACTGTAACTATCGAGCAGAAATCTGGTGAAATGTTAGAACAAAAAAATTAATTCTGTCTCACAATTTAAACCAAACTAATGAATGCATTATTCACTTAGTTTATTAGTGAGAGGAATAAAAATAAGGTCAATCGGAGCGATAATTAAATTTTAAGCGAAATCAACACAAAAGTATAAGTTTTAATAATTCAATTAATCTACTAAAAGTGACATTTAAGAGTGAGATATAGAGGTACGTGAACAGGTGATGATTAAAAGCTATGGCAACTAGTAGAAAGAATATATATATATATATATATATATATATATATATATATATACAGAAATCAATTAACTACTAAATACCAGTTTTATAGTGGATGAGTACTAAACATGGTATTGTTAGATTCCAACAATTTCCGAAAACATGTGTTGGAAAGGATTACAAGAGCTTTCAATCAATTGCTGAGTTGTATGGTAAGTTATTTAGTCTTATTATTATCTTTTACAAAACGGAGTCTTGCTGTTATTTTAATTTTAATACGCTCATCCCAGCAATCATTAGTTCTTTTATTCCCACAAAACATTTGAGTCATGAAATAATTATAGGCAACATATGAAAAATTTAAAACTAGATGTGAATTCCGAGTAGAATTTCCCTAACGACTAACATGCAGTGCGTTCTGATATACTGAACTACAATTGGGAATAAGCGTACATTAAGAAACTATAACGTAAACCAACTGCATAGAACTACTGGGTCATATAAGCATACACTGCACTATTAACAGCGATTGTGGTTAAGATGGACGACGTTCAGCTGCAAGTACGAACCTCCACATTTTGAGCAGAGGATGAACTCAAGTAGATGAATTTATTCATGGTAAATGAGTTATCATTAATATATTAGATGGATTGACAAACTGTGTCTGTTGATTTCGATCTCAGAAGGCTTAGTCAACATTTAAAGTACTGTTCTTCTTCAGAAACTACAGTAGGTAATCACCTACTGGCGATCAACAGGATATTTTACACGTATATTAGTTTGACTTAATTGATTAGGAAGTATAGTACGACTAATGATGTTGCCTGATTAATTATGTTGACAGTAGCCTGATTTATTTCAGTTGTAATTAACACAAGGTTAAGTGCTTTAATAATGAATTTCTTTGAATTAATATGAAGTTGTTAATGAGGACCAATAAGTGTGAATGCTTAAATTAAACAGAAATTTCCAGACGATACCTCTGAACATGAAATAGTAAATAGATAGTCTATACATGAAACCAATTCTAAACGGAAATTCAAAAAATTTTATAGTGATAAGCACTTAGTAAACACTGTAAAAGGAACTACCTTAAAACGATTGTTTATATGTTCCAATGCGTCTATACATGGGATAGA
The DNA here is from genome assembly GCA_025215515.1 of Schistosoma japonicum. NCBI lineage: Eukaryota > Metazoa > Platyhelminthes > Trematoda > Strigeidida > Schistosomatidae > Schistosoma > Schistosoma japonicum. The sequence goes on along the minus strand of CM046061.1, from coordinate 9,823,483 downwards.
CTGATACCACGACTTCCGATATATACATTTCTTTATCAAGTAACTTAAAGTACAATATCCAAAAATGAAAGCTGAGAAGCTAAAATGAGAATACAAAGCGACGTAAGTAGTAACAAGATTGAAAAGTAGCATTTATAAACAAAGCGTGTCATAAAATTATTCCGGCAGACAAAATAATCAGTCACAAATACTATCTAAGAAGTAATCACAACTCAGAGTATGGATTTTTGTGTTACTTGTTGAGGCTGTGCAGGCCTTTAAAGTCTCTGTAAAACATTTAACTCAATGAAAATAACCTATCCTTGATGCAATTCAATGAGAAGAAAATCACTACTAATGTAATTATTGTTGTTATCATAGCAGATTGTATAGCTCTAATTTATGTTGATTTGAACGTCTAAATAATGGAAGTCTGTTCTCAAGTCAAATGATTTGCCGATTTTTTCCTGCTCCGAATTCTTTTCGGGCTCGGTGATTCAGTTATTTTTTTTAGATTTGCTGGTAATCCAAAAGAATACTACTTCATTAGTTTCCACATTTAACATCCAGCACTGAATAAGCCTTAATTATTTGCATCTGATTGTTTTAGTAACCGAATCCCTTTAAAAACAATTCGCCAAGTGAATTTACCGTGATTAAAAAAATGCGATAAAAACACGTCCACTTTACATGAAACGTTAGACAACGCAGTACAACACTGATTACTTCCACCCGCAAAAGATACTTGCAAGTTACTAGTTACAAGCTCATACGAAACCTCATGACTATCATAAAAAATACTTTTTGAAATGAGTTTTATGTGATGAGTGATTATCTTTACCAAAAATTAAGCAATGTGGCTGCAGCACTAATAAGCCAGTTCTATTACGCACGAACATTGGTATTTGTAATAGAACCTGTGCTGTAGAACGCTTAGGTGTTGTAGGCTATGAAAAGGAATAACAATATTGATTCAAAATATAACATCAGACACAGACAACGCAGAACCAGATATCCATTTCGGTTAAAACGATGTACGAGCAAAGTAACACAAAGTTAAATAGAAGGGAGAGCCAAACTAAAACACGACATGTCTATGAAGTCACTGACTGCTGGTTTGAGTGGTGTCGATAGCTGCATATTACCTGGATAGGATCTTCGCGAGTACCGATACCAGTGGCTAGAAACACTGAGTGACATGGCCCAGAATCGGTCCTAATGGCGCAGGTGCATCCACTCATTGTCGTCCCTTAAATCATGAGCTTTAGATTATTTCGTAACTTTCTTTCCACTCTCCCTAAACCATATATATATATATATATATATATATATATATATATATATATATATATATATATATTTATATATATAATTATCATTGAAGTAACTTCTACTAATATGGTATTAATCCTGCGGTCCCATAGAGGTATAGCAACTTGGACCAATACACACATGCCACGTTCCTTGTTGACCATACATACATACAAACATACAGAAGGAAGTGGATTAATCTTTATTTGTCGCAGGCCTTAGGGTGTGTATACTCGACTGGTTGATGAATCGAGAAATGGGAAGTATTGAATAGCATTAAAACTATCTCTATGAAGCGGAATGGATAAACTTCATATCACAGAGTAGCAAATGTTGAGCTACACCAATTAATATGTTCGACCAAAAGTTTTTATATAGCGAACGATCAGGAAGTTTGCACTTGCCTAAAAGAATGCGATTACCAACACAAAAAGAAATGAGTATTGATTTTGTATAAATGATGACAAATAGTTTATAAAGCCTATAAGATACGTCAAAGATTGATTAAACACCTATTTATCTTATTAAATATAAAGGCAATAAATCAACAGATTACAGGCATTACTATTTGTGTATCACGATGAATAGGTTATTTTCAGTGCTTTACTGTTGCTACTTGCAGTATAATCAGACTAGTAATCACTGTATTAACTACAGTTAGCTTGTAATGGATCTCACAGCATTTGTTGCCAGTAGCTTGAGAAACCGTAGCAATAGCGGAATCAAAGGAAGCCATAGGAACGAAGTAATCACTGGATGTTAAACGAAGCGTTTTTAAATATTACTATGTTCGAATACAACTCTCCTACTAAATTAGCACTCGTTTTCAAAATGTAAGTAAAAGCATTAAAAAGCCCCATAATATCTGGATTTGATAGCCTCCTAAAGAACTTAGAAAGTAGTTATGGAAAGCGAAAATAAAAATATTTGGTTATACAAAACTTACCATAAAAGTAAGATGCTGAGAGTGTACTTCATGGAATGACGAGTAGAACATAAACTAGGATGAAATAAATCAAAAACGTAAGAGTTCGTGTTTTCATGGCTAATAAGATGGAAAGCTGCCTGCCAAAAATAAGAATCAGAAAGCTTGAGCTTACCATGCCACCACACCCAAGTATCAAGTCCGTTACACTGTCCAAATCATTAAATCTTACTATATATCGGTCATCTACAAATAGGTTTAGGATATTTAACATTACCTTTGATAAAAACAGAAAAATTAGTAAATGATCCCATTTCTGAAACGCTGTCGTCGCTAACTGAAATAATCGAATGGTTTAATGAGGTCGAAGAATTTTCATCCGTCTTGAAACCACAAACACTAAAGTAATAATCCATCTTTTCGTCTGATTCGTCGGAGAATCTGTAATAATTTATGTGGATATAAGATAACCTTACAAATGCCCAATAATTCCATGAAGAAATGAAACGTTTTGCGGCACAATACAATTCTTGACAGCATAAACTATTGATGCATTTTTTTCACTACTGCAATATTTAGTGAAACACAAACAAATGAGGCAGACAAATGATAGGTAATCTCCGAACATAGCAGACAGTATCAAACAGGCAGCATTTCAAAGTAACGCACAACCCAACTAGCCACTTCCAATGTCCACTATCATAATCACAAGCTAATTTAAGCAAATTGTCCTTTGTGTGCTTGTGCTTTGTTGTTAAAGTGTGGTTTAAGGTCTTTGGTAGCCTCAAATGTACAATATCAAGCCTCTTGATTGAGTAATATCCTCCAGTTTCTGCAATTTATTTGTGGGTTAATGAAACTTTAAACTAAGTACATGTGTTACATGACAGTGAACTTTTAAAAACCAGAAGCCCATAATATTACGAACTACGAATAAATCACCTGTTACTCGCTTGCAGCTCAGGAATACTAACGTTTTCCTAAGTAGATGGTTTGGGTACAGCTCATTCATATGTCTGGAGAGTCATCTTGTTTTGTTCCTTGGCACAATCCAAGAGCTAAGTATTCATGTCAAGACATTTGTACATCGACGCCGTTAAAATTTGCTTGATCTGGTTGGATTCCGTTGCTGGCAACCATAGGTTTCAGAAGCTACCAAGAGAAAGTCTGTGTTACCCTAAGTATCGATGTGGTTTTAAAGTACATTTCTTTTTATCATGTATATTTATTATACTAATACACACTTTATGTATTATTATCGACATTGCCAAAGTAATAAATCACTTCGTAACATCGGGTTATCATTCAATTTAGGCTTTGATAACAGTGGTCAGTGGCAATATTTGGTTATGAATAAGCTATTGTTGGATGCTAGAATGATCACAGTAGTCATCTGAAGACTACATTAATTCACCAGTCGTGATAGCGATTGGTGTGTCAAACAATTCCTTTATTAAGGTAAAAACTGCGGCAATATTATGAGATAACCAGTACAATCTGATGCATATTTTAAATACTATTAATATGTCCTCCTGGAGGCTGCTTATCAGTTAGGTGTTCACGTGACATCGTAACCAGTTATCGTGTCTATATAAAAATCGTCTGTATTCAGTTATTTTGGAAAATTATACTATCCGTCATAGAAAAACGTAACTGTACATGCATATTAAACTATTCTACACAAACGTAGTTTGCACAAATTGCGTAGCTACCACAGAATCATAGAACGCATTTTTTTGGAAATACGATTTGTATATGGTTTCTTTGTTGTGAAATATGTCACTTTAAGCTTTAAAAGGAATAATGATGACATTTTACTCTCCTTAAGAACGAACTGCGGTGTATTTACGTTGTCTAAGACCATTTAGGTAATCTAAGTTTGGTTTACATTATTACTAATTTTCCTGGATGATTTACATTGTTTTTATTTTGTTGTGAATAAACTATAAACCACTGATGGCCGCCACTCACTTAATCACTCAAGGTCACAAAAATGTCATATTGCTGCAAAGTCAAACCAGGTTGATGATTATCTAGTGCCATCCTAGACATGAAGTGACACATTATTTCAAGTACAACTTTAAAATAGAATATCATATTGTGCTTAGATCACCGTTTTCAAAGTGGTTTTAAACATAAATTATCACAACCCACTGGTTACCCTCTAAAAAGATGACTGTTCTGAATCCACTTGAGATGTCTGATATCGATTAGTTAAGGATGGTACAAGCCAGTTTAGCAAAGGGCTAAGAACCCCTGTAGGTTATAGTTTTTACAAGTGTATGCTGTGTGATACTTGTCAGGGGATTAAGATATATCGAAGTATAGGAGTAAGATTATTTTGTGTAAGTAGCAGCAAGATGTAATGTAGTTTAAAATATCACAGTGACAGGCTAAATACGATCGACTCTTTATAAAACCACGTTGTGATTTAGATATTTGGCTTTGTGTTGGTAAGTGTTCTAAGATGAAATTTTTTAACTATATTCTCTTTAATTCGAGAGAACGAAAGTAATTACTTGCGCATGGTCTATCACCAGCTTTGCTTTTAGGAGGTGATGTAGCTAGTTTTTCAAATGTTTAGGTATTTTCCAGTGTTTAGCGACAAGATGAACAATTTAAGGAGTAGAAGTTGGATGTCCTAGCCATATCCTTTGAGGAATATTGACGGGAGGCCATTGATTCCTGAACCTTCTGTAGACCTAAGGTTTCCGATATCTACAAGTATGCATTTAGCGCTAAATGATATTTTAGCCGATGTATTATCTACAAGTACCATACGAATATAATTTGTAGGTAGTTTAGTCTCAGAGTTGCTAAACAGGTTATTGAAAATTTCGCATATTGCTCTAGGGTCATTTTATACATTGCCGTCTTGGATCTAAAATGAGATTTCTGTTAAGATATGTGTTTGTTTACTTAGGAAAGCTGTCAGACTATTTGTTTCAGTACTGCATTTTAGTACATCAAGCTCTTTGTTTCTTTCATCGCTTTTAAGTGACATTCTAACCGATTCTAGAGTTTCCTAGATTGAGTGTGGAGATGAAAAATCATAAAAAGAGAAATAACGATCAGAAAGTTTTCTAAGTTTAGCTCAGTGCTTATCTGGGTGAAATGATGACCCATTTCTAGAAAGTATGCATACTGGTTTGGGGGCCATGATATCTAAGCATGATAGGGTTATCCTGAAAAATAGTTAATGAGTCTTGATGTGAACAGCATCTCTGTCTAATTTACATAGTTAATGGTGCATATTTCCATTTGGTTCTAGTCTATTGTTTTATCCATTTTTTATCATCACTTATACAACAATTCCCAATTTCGATGACAATTTGATCTTCTGATTATTTTGGGTTCATTAGTTGTCTAATGAACTTATTCTCACTGAATTTAAGCTGTAACTGTTTGTTGAACTCTTTAGAATTTGATTGATAATTTCTTTCTTTTGAGTCATATATATACCACTTTACAATGGGATTTTATTCTGAATACTGTTGAAACCCAAAACTGTTTCTTTACAACGCTTATTGTAAATAAGTTGTGCAATTAAAATAAAATAAAAAATAAAGTAGTAAAGTGGGCATTACAATCAGGGCATTTTATGAGTTTCATCATAGTCCCCCATATGTATTCCTATGGCATCGAGTTTCCGAGAGAATAGACAAAGAACAGAAAACCATTATGTAGTCGCCAGTAGACTATTCTTCTACGGTTCGCATAGTGATGGGTATGATACTGTTGCAAAATATCAGACCCAGAATATTATTACATCGTGTAAATTGTGTGACGCTCTGCTTTCATTCAAGTAAATGTATGGCTGTAATTATGTTGTTGTGTCGTTGTGGACCTCTGCTTGTTTTCCAGTGAATGTGTGGCAGAATAAAATCTCTCGCAATTAATTTATAGTCAGCGTCTACGGTTGGAGCCTGTGCAAGTGGACTTCAAAGTGCAGCTTCTATTTCTGGTCGTGAACTGAGTGCTCTGTACACACAGCCTACAAGCATCTTATAATTAGTGCCACATGCCATCAGACAAAGCAAGTCGTGGGTTGTACTTAGTGTTAATTCTCTTACTTTTGTCACGATGGCGTGGCTATGAGTGTGTATTATACATTCTACCCTTTTATCATCTCGGCTAGTGTGATGCAGGGAATAATAATCTGTGTTTATGTCTGCATTCAGAACTGAAGATAAACAAAATGTTCCTGTTACTAATATGGCTGATGGTCTAGTGATTAGAACTGTTGTTCTGAGATCTGACATTTTGTTAAGTAACGAACGGGCATCGATAAACACAATCTTTAAAAAATCTGTGTTCATGTAGTCTAAGTTGTCAATGTTAAAGGGGTTGAGATTATAATTATGAATATAACTTGAGCTGTATGTCAGGGGTCTCTTGCATTTACTTAGCTGAGATGTTATGAAATATAAATACACAGTGATTCTTCCATGAGGTCAATGTTCTGAAAGACACTGTTATCTCTGTGGTAATCCCATATATGTTAACCGGATATGAAATGGTAGCAATATCTTTACTTAGTGGTGATATGAGTCGGGATTGGTGGTGGTGGAAATTCACGATTGACACGAATCGTCAATGCAAGAAGAGTGGTAGAGGTAGTGTATAGGAGTGAAAAGGATTGCGGGGTGTCGAGCGAGGATATGCTAAAAAGGGATATAAGTGGGCATATATGACATTCGGTTAACATTAGTTGGACAATATGTTGAGTTCTAGACATATAATCACAGGCAGAAACTTCTGCTCTACGGGATTGTCTTGGTAGCCAATTTCATGTCTTGATGGCCATCTGTAAAGGTAATACGTATGGTTTCCATATTTGTAGCGATTGGTGCTACTATTGGGTTGGGATAGAGATGGTATAAGTGGTAAAAGGTGTTTTCAGTATATAGGATTGTCATTCTTGGTCGATCATATTTGGTACTCTAACACAGTCGAGTTTGTCACTTACTTTTTAGGGTGTTTAGGAGGATTAACTTGAGGATGGTGGGACAGAAACAGTTCATTGTAATACTCGGTATTAACTTCTGGTTTAAACGGCAGAGATTGAGTTTGCTTAGCTTTTTGGGACTTGCCATCAATTTTATTGTCATACTTATTAGGATTCAGCCTGGTTTTTGTCTTGTTGGAGATGATAGTTTGAGGTTTGTTGCATGATGTTGAGGGGAAGGACCTTTTATTAGTAGAGAAATACTCACAATTATCGTTAGACTAGTTTTTGAGTTCCTTTTTCGTTTTACAGAGCAAAAATGCTCAGCAATATATGACGTTTCCTTAAGCATTGCTTTAGTTTGAAAATCTGTCGTACTCCATAAGGTAGTACTGTTTAACTTTTTGAATTCGAGGAATTTTTCAGCTTGCTTCACTTTTCTATGTTAATATTATTATGTTTACCAAATAGGTAAGATATTGGGGCTAGATATTGTAGGACATACTATATCTTGGTAAGTGTTGACTTAATGTCGTCAACTTCCGTTTTGTAAGTGGCAATATCACTTTTGTAATCGGTACTGTTAACTACCTTAACAAGTGGTGTACGACTGTCAACTAGTTACTGACTGGTGATAAATAGATCGTTAGCTAGTGTTTCAGAGTGTGCTGTGGAAAAGCTATCATATACTGGTCACTTAGAATCTTTACAGTTCTGTTGTGACGCTGATTGGTTTTGAAGATAATTACTGTTAGAAGGGATTTCGATTGGTTAAGAAGGACTAATATTAAACTTTTACCAATTGGTTTGAATACGTTCCATTTCGTTATTCTAGGGTACTATGAGGTTGTGAGTTGAGTTAGGTTATACTGCCGGAGTACTACTAAGGGTGTTATAATATGAGATATGTAAAAGATATGTAAATAGAAACAAAATAAACCAACTACGTGAAAAAAAAACAGTAGTAATTCACTACTATCCACTAATAAATGTATAATGGCAATGATGATCAATTAGGATATTATCTCTAGGTACACGCTTGATGGGTCCAGTATTACTCTATGCACCTCATAAAACGACATGAAAGTTATTCTTTATGGTACTGTAGGGATATCGCCCCGATGGCATACAACAGCTAATCAAGCATACCCGGTCCTTAGAGTCCCAGTCCAGAACTTTAGGTAGCATGATTCCGGAACTCTTCACCAATAACTTCAGTCACACCGAGAGAAACTGCTATATCATGTCACTATCTTGTGGACGTAAAAGCTATTTTAACACAGGTCAAAAGAAGAGTAACCAAAAAAGTAGTAGGACTAAAAAGTAAACCCTATTTAGGACGACTTAAAGTATTGAAATTGCATGCTTTACAGTATAAGATGGGTAGGGGGGATATGATGTATCATGTAGCCTATAACCCTTATCACTCTAATAGATCACTTGTAAATTACAGTCCCGAACTAAACCTACGATGACAACTAGATAAAATGGAATATGTAAGAGTCCATACAAAAACTCGTGCGGTATCGCGATCACGATCAGTAAGCTATGAAAGTCCCTACCTGGAGAGGTTGTTCTAGAGTCTTTCTATGAATAATTTAAATAAAGGCTTGACTCATATCTCGAACTTATGAGCAATGCGAGACAATACTGTTCGAACTATTACTGTTCTCAGCTCTTAATTTAACCCTTTTTAAAGTTCCAGACCAGTATTAGTAAGGACGCTGTTTATATATACTGGCATTCTATTCAGACTACACACTCCTAACTTTCTTAAATAAAACCGTTCTGTGTTTTTGACTTAGGGCGATTAGTCGCTACTTTCGAATCATTAGATAGCTTCTGAAACAGCACTTTCTTAAACGAGCAAGCTTTCAAGACTACCTGACATTTAAATTATTGTTTCTGATTAGGAATCCAAGTATTAAGCCATTTGTTGGTCTTCTATAAAGGGGATATGTTTAAGCGTTTTTATAGCTCATCGTTAGCATAGTTTGAAAGCTCTTTAGTAGTTCACTACCTATCTGCCTAGCCATTCGAATGTACCGAGATCTTCTGTAAAATAAGGATTTGTCTCAGAGACGCGAGATTTAAAATAAAGTGTGATGAGCGTAGAATATAAGCAGGAAAACACTGACAAAATACTTAAATACTTAGCAAAATAAATATAGTACTCGAAGCATCTAAACAGCTGCTACAGAGGCTTCTAAGTCATGATATTTAGTTAATACTACAGCATTCTGTTTTTCCCTTCAAGAAAGTGGAGTGTAGTTGATGATGCAGTTGTATCTTATAGCTTGATCGATGTTCACAATTCTAGCATAACTGGAATTAACTTCTGGACCACTACAATAGTTCATTTAATTCGCTTTGTAGATCAATTCTATAGACATCACTATTTGTTGGAATCCAAACCTGGATGTCATCAACATAAAGTGTGTCTAAGTTTCAAAAGTCATGGAAGCTGCTTAACAGTTTAGGGTCCTTATACAAATCACTGCATAAATCCACTTATTACAGGCTTTGATTCATAAAGAATTCTGTTGACTCACGATGTTTTCTTTCCCTTAGGAAGTTCCCTAATACCTTCGTATTTTTCTTATCTCAAGGTTTAAACAAAAGACCGGAGTGCTATGACTTATGGAACAGTTTCGACACCATCGATAGATCCACCATTTATATCTGCTGTTCACTACTTACCTTACCTAGAAGAAGAAACAAACTGGTTGTGTAGTTTGTTTGATTTCTGAACGAAAGACTATTAAGCCTATGCACACTTAACACCCCTTAAGGTTCACGCATAATGAAATCATATAACTAGATAAGGACTACAGAAGGGAAGAATGATTAGAAGGTAGTCCAAGTAATCACCTTCAAACGCATGTGCCTAAATGTACTTAATTTGATTTTAAGAGAGTCTTGCACTTAATAGCTATTATTTAGCGGTGGATCATTTGACACGTGATATATATTCCAGATTTTTAATGTGGACATTAGTTCGTCTTTTATGGGTCGGCATCATTTCTGCTGGTATCTTGCTCTGTTCGCTAAATAAATCATGGAAAAGAGGAATTCTAACATAAATTTACCTGAATCTGGCTCTTAAAAATGCTAATGAATAAGTTGGAGGTGACTTATCCAAAAAGCTAGCATTTGGAATGTAACGGTCATTTAGTTTGTAATCAAAGGCACAGATGCACGGTGGTGAAGACCAATTAGTTACCTTAGGTGTTTATTGCAAAATAGAATGAAATAGGGTCTTAAGTTTATATATTGTGTCAAAGGATCTCTTCACAGGAAACTATACTGAAATGACGTCGGAAGCTTGCATAACTCACATTCTTGAGCAACTTCCTAAAAAGTCACTTCACATGCGTTTGCTAATTAATCTGAGGAGCTAGTTGTTCGAAATGTAACATCTTCAGGGCACAAAATTAGGTTGGTTGAATTATTATAGTTTTTTTCAGCCAAAATAACGAATATTTTAGTAATGTAAATCTAACGAGCGATTTGACTAGGTTCACAAGATTTTAAGTATAAGAACGATGATGTAATTTGTTTGTTAGTTCCGTTTGTACTTGTCATATGATTTTCAAATAGTCATGTTAATTTTTTGTTTATTGGCTAGAGTCATTTACAGAATACACTGGATTTCTATGACACTTCAGACTAAATGAGAAGATACTAAGAATAAAAAGAACTAACGTGCGTCACTTTCCACTAGATTTCCTAGTCTGTTATACCTGGTAGGTTAGTGCCGTGAATGAGTCTATTGGATGTGCCTCAAAAATGTATGCATGTTTCGTCCTAGATCGAGGGTAGAATAGGAAACTAGATGTGACCTTATCTATAGTATTCCCAAACGACCAGTTGCAATAGAAAACATTCTGCCATGATACAAGTAATAATTTGATCACTGTACACATGAATTTACAAGGTCCGGAACAGCACAACAATATATACACATGGTAAAAAGGGTTGTATTTTGACCGACTTTGACTCATGGTTCACTCAATCAAATCAACCAAACAAGTTCCAGTAGTATCAACACACAAACGTTCTTAGTACTCTTTATTGCTTACAAAACAAATAATGATGAAAGTACTGCAAAATCGATCACATACGGCCACTGAAGTAGTTTTAGTGTAAATAGTTATATTTTAAAGACCTATGAGGATGTAGCCTTAAAAATATTTACATTAATTGTGATATTGAGTGTTATCGGAATCAGATGTAGCACTTTACAAAACTATGTTTCTAGGGGGACAGCATAAAATAAATGATAAGACATCATAATTTCCTATTTAGTGTCTAGTACTATGTTTTACAAGTTCAATATACAGAATTTTATTGAACTGTACCTTGACATGTAATAATCACGTGATTGTTTTACTTGATGCCGAAATAGTAGTGTCTTATGCTTGTAAATCGAAGGAATATTATCTTATTTTGACCACTTTTACTTATACTATCAGTGAAGGCATCAGCAAGTGAACTCATTGTTTTCTTACTGAGAAACAGATTTAAAAATTTCTATTCTTAGATAGCTGACTAAACAAGGAAACGGAGAGCTTTTAATTAGTCATCTCATATAAACACATACCAATGAGCGATAGTGTGAAATATTTAATTTAAATCGAAATCCATTTCACAAAAAGGATAAACAACATCAAAAGTAGTTGATGCTATGATGTCTTTGGAAAAATTTCTTGGTAATAACAGCTTATAAACAGTCACAAACAGATATAAGTATTACATTAACAGTTAATACGAGTGTATAAGTCCAACGTCTATGAAAATATAGTTCACTTGAATTAGGGGCGATCCTTGGGGCGGACGACTGGTTTTTCAGATGATGATCACGGTACAATGAAGGTGATAGCTATCCTTGGGTTTTGAAAACCTCTATTTTCTTGCCACATTGATAATTTAATGCATTTCTCAACAATTCTGTAGTTTGCAACGGAATAGTGAAATTTTTACCACTAATGAGATCTAAAACACGCTCTATAGTTAGCATGAATAACGAGTTCTGTTAACAATGATGACTAAAGCATAGAATTATGCCGAATCTGATACTGTAACAGTAGTTAAGTATCAGCCCACACAATCATCAAAATAGACCTAGTTTAGAGTGGAGATTAGTGAAACATCGTTCTGTTTCAGCACTAACAGAAAAAGGTACAAAGCACCAGCAACATGTGTATCGTGCAACCCCATACCTGACACATATAAACAATATTAATACAATACTCATTAGTAACGTATTCATACAAAAGCCTATTACATATTTGGCACCAGTCAGCTTACACGAAATATGACGTCTTTAGTTCACTTTGCACAGTGTACAGTAAGCACGCTTGTGGAATCTGCCTAAGGAATGCCAATTTATTTCTTTAACCTGGGCATTCACAAAATCGATGTGAACATTATATTATAATTAATATTGTTACACTGATATATCTATAGTTTACGTGTACACAGTTTACTTAGAATAACGGAAGGATTCGAATTAGAATGTATTCTTCTTCATTACCACCAAGTATACGTTAATTAATGTACCCAGTACAGATAATATAATGAGGTGAAAACCACAACCGCAAGGAATTTAGCTGACAGTGACAAGGTAAAGTAGAATTTTTGCATACAATGATACTGTCACAAGAATTAGTCATTAATTGGCTTTGCTACCGAAGTTAATTCAGTACATAATGGTTAGAAGAGTAGAAATATTGATTATTGTACCACCCTTATATAAGTACATTGTGTCAGAGATAGTATATACTTTTAAATGAAGCAATAACAGTCTAAAATAATAATAAAGCAATATGTGTTACAAGGGAATTGGTTAAAATCTGTTGCATAAATAATGTTTATGATCTCTTTTGACTCCTATTTATGATTATCAGGTTGTCATTCTTTCACTCGTGTATCATCGCTCATTTGGACCGATAACTTTTAGTATTCAACATAATTCTACTTAGTGTGCTCACTGAAGGTTTATCTCATGCTTTTCTCTTGCTTTTCTTCCTTCAAGATTTTTTTACGTACGTGACTCCACACTCCTTGGAACACAAAGGGCCTTCTGTCTAGATCCAATCCGTTACATCGATGACCTCTTTATGGTATTCAGCACATGTCATTCAAAAGTAGAGATAATCAATTTGGCAAAAAAGGAACTAAATGCTCATGTTATAATGTGTCTTAGATCCGGCTAGTTACTTATTAATGATTGTAAGGTACCATTTAAAACCAAGAAGCACTAAACAGCTGTTTCTTCCAAGGACAAGACTCTTCAGTGGTGAGCATTCTAGATTCCGAATGTTAGTCTCATGATGTTTTCACAGGGACAAAAAATTAATTATATTCACGATGAAATGGTGCATTACTTGTGGAAATTATCATTTATACCTAAAAATGTGGAAATTATTAAATGGATAAATTCATTAATTAAACTTTTCCAGACAAGTAGGGAGTTAAATTGAATGATTAATTGGGAAAAAATTGTTTAAAGTTATGGAAGTAAATAAATTTGTTGTAGTACAACAAACTGATGGTGATTTCAAATAAACGGGGACATTGTTAACATTTATTCTAGTAGCCCAATAGAACATAATCACCTTTCAATTCATATAAAGTACTATAACTACTTTGTGAATATTTTCGAGATATAAATTTTGCTAATTGCAAGTAGTATTTTACTAATCGAACAAAACTTACACAGACTTAGCTACAAACAAACACGTGATATAGCACTTTACAAAATGTGGTAGTATCATATTACTTAACTCTTAATGCAACTTGATTACTGAGGTCATCAATAACCTTAGCAGTATTCACTGAATGTGGCATCTAGCGCATTCGACCATTTTTTATTTTATGTACGTCTGGATATTAGGATGTAGTTTTCACTAAACATTTGATTGTAACCCATAATTTTAAAATATTTATGATTTCCACCCACTACGTATAAGAGTAGAACAGTCTAACATTTCCATGGAAGATTTTTGTTGATAATCGTAGACTCTGGAAGTGCGATTTAAGGTGAAATCTTCGCTACAATATCCAGCAATAGCGTACGAAATCAACTAGAGTACCAGTGAACATTTTGAAAAGCCACACACACAGTAAACACTAAAAACATTTCAGATAACCTTAGTCGTAATAATTCATTGATATATAACAATAGTCTAGTGTTAAAATACAACTAAATAAGTGAAAAATGGTTGTTTTGTACTATATTCAAAATTATAGATGCAGCCTGAAAGTGACTTGCAAAAGTTATCGTTTTACAACATCCCAAAACTTCTCAAGGTTCTGACTTGTGTGTTAGGAATTGATCAGTGTCGTTAGTTGGTTGGTAAGAATATACAATTTTACGCTAGTATATTTTTAATTAACAGGTGGAAGTAAATATAACAATTCTCTGCACAAAACATGACATTACATAGAAACAAAAGGATTGTGAAAGTTACTTGAACCATCAGTTAACATTTTTCGAGTGTTCTTGAGCATCTGATAGTCAGTAAACAGTTAACCACTGACTGTATTTCTGATAGTGCATGAAATAATAGTAAAACGAAATGAATTATACCTCCACAGGTTAGTCTCGATTAAGTGCCACTGGAAATTAAGAGACAGTAGACAACTGCATCGTCTCATTATAAGACTCCTTATAAAATGCACCTTACACCATGCCATGATACCGGCTTCGGGACCCTCGTATCCAATGATGAAGGCTTAATAATAAGTATCACTTGCTTATCGTCCAATCGCGGAATCCTCACTTCCATCAGCTTGCGATATAACGCAACGGTCAGTCAACTCCACTTATGATAACTGTCTCACTTCTAATATGTTTGAACTCCACCAGTCACGGTTTCTCACTAGAATTTCAGGAACATTTTGAATTTTACCACTAAAGCGTTAATTATTATAGTAAGGTTAGGGCTGTTTAGTGGTGACTGATATAGAAATTGTTGTATTGTTCACAAGTGAACAAACGCTACCTGATTTCATTGGTAGATAACCGTTTAACTCTTGAGGTAGTTAGTCTGGTAGTTATGACTTCTAACTAGAACTATTATCTAATATATATATATATATATATATATATATATATATATATATATATATATATATATATATATATACAGTAATCGACTATCAGGTTTAAATAGTCTTAACCATTCTTTACATATTAATGGGATCCCAGTGTTTCAGTATTCTCGTAATGTACATGTGATCATCTTAAAGTCAGCAGTGTGAGAAATAAAAATGTTCTGAGTTTACACAGTGATAATAAGTCTAAGTTATAATCTGAAATCATAATAAACAGTGGATTTTCTTATTGTTCATAATTTCTTAATCTGAAATAATGTTAAGAATGAATGTATTTAAGTAGTATCATTCATTCTAGTTTTTTTTTGCTTTTCAAGAAGATTGATTAGTTAAAGTAAGATGTGTTAAAACGCATATACTGATTATAGTTTTATTGGTCTATTAAGCCTTGATATGCTTTAGTAAATGAAGTCTATAACACATTCAAGAACCTACTTAATCAACTTTTACTTTCGATAATCTAATTACCGTTATTTCGTACTCTGATCGATCTCTTTGATTACTAAATATAAGTTTAACTAGTGTGATTACTGTGTCTTTGACATACTTTTTGCTTATTCTCTTCTTTTTGATATTCACATACACTGTTCACTGTACACACCCTCTGGCACATGACATACCTTTAGACTAGATGTAAACTACCAAAGTTTAATTATTACAAATTCTTTCACAAGTTAAACAATGAACAGTAACCAATATCATATTTATTTAACCCAAGACTCCAACTGGTCAGCTGCCGTCTGAATTGTTCTTTAAAATTGTTTTCGACTCAAAAGCTGGGTGAAGCAATTCGGATTGTCATACGGATGATCACGTTCGTACAGACCAGATTTACGCCTAATTGTGGATTTCCAACAAGGATGAAATCTGAGTGGAGTAGAATTTTATATCAACTAACTCTGTTGACTTCACATAGACACCACTATTTTAGGAGACAAATTGTTTATTCATTTTTCTTCAATTCAAAACAATCATTCATAGTACAAGTTGAAACATTTAAGAGTACTATATAACCGTACATCTCTGTAAAACGATGAACAGCATAGACGATAATAGGGTGTTGAAACTCAGTGTTGATAGTACTCATAGTAAATTAACTATTCTTCACTAAAGAATAACTCACAAAGTTCACAATGTTAATCAGTACTCATTCTTTCGATAAAGAAGAAGCGCCGTTAGTATTAACTTCTGTGACAATATTGATTTTATACCATTTTAACATTGGTTGGTAGATGGTCTTAATGTTACTTTCTACTGTTTTTTTTTTATATTCCTGTGATGATTCTTGATTCTAAACTTTTACAACATTCATTAAAATATGTTTTCAGCGTTTAGTGTGTCGTGCTTAGCGCATTCATTTGTTTGTTAATTAATTTAGTGTAGTAAGTGCTGAAATTTGAAAGTGTAATTTTCATTCCAGGCATCTAGACTTACCTTCAATTGTCTCATATAAACAAATTCAATGAAGTACAATTCAATTGATCAAAACTTAGGACACAAATATAGTTAAAGTTAAAACTTGTAATGATATCTTTAATGAAAATCATACTGTTGTATTTCCATTGAGTAAATGGGTAAATGAACGAATGTACCGTATGCGTTACATTTATGTAACATTGAAAATGATGTCAATTGAATCAACTAACTGATTTTCACTGCTATCAATTAATTATTTTTTTAAAAATAACCTTTAAAACTAATCATTTTTCATTTTTAGTTGATTGAATACGTCAGTGATTAATGTTGATAGGGTACCATTGAAAACCAAGGAGCACTGAACAGCTGTTTCGTCCTAGTAGGGGACTCTTCATCAGCGTACCCATTTTTACAAGCATGTAGTTATTTAGACAGTATCATGCTCGTTATATAATCTAAAGATAATTTATATTCATTTCTACTGAAAGCACATTGTAAGACGATCATAGATTGGACTTTCAATATCTAATTAATGTTCAATAATACCTATTTCAACTGAATTGAACTGGTTTTGTAGGGATAGGCATTAAGTTTCGTTATTTGTATTCGTCACAGTTTATTGTTAGTTGGAAGTATGTAAAATCGGGGAGTCTTGGACAACTGTTTGGTTGTAATACGGAACACTTTAGCAGTATGCACCATCAATTCCGCTAAAGAATCGAATACAGGGCTTTAAGGTTTCATGGCCAGTCACGCAGATGATTAAGAGTTCAACGTAAAACTTCAAAGCCCTAGATTCGATACTCAGGCTGAATCAAAGATACAGACTGACTATCAAAGAGTTCTATATTAAAACGACCTTTTCAATTACTCCATGGTTTTCAATAGTACCCTACTAACATCAAACGGTGATAAACATAAACAACTAAATGCCTATTTCATACAATGAATTATTTAAAATGTATTGAGTGATTAATCAAAAGTTAACTTGAATGATTTATTATTATTATCAGTATTATTATAACTTTGATTGTGTAATTTTCAAACAAGTTAAAACGTGTTGTTAGTAGTTTGTTTATTCATTTCAAAATGATGCACATAACATTCAGATATGAAATAGTTTAAATAAACAACAATATTGTCAACAGACCTAATTGAATCCACCTATTTCTTAAAGTAGGAAGTTATTTCTACAATTCTTTTAGATATATTTTATTATCATGTACAAATAATAACAACTTTTGTTGTCTATAGTCATTTTAGTAATTATGATGTTAAATATTGTCATTAATGGAACATTAAAATTGTTTCTTACTTGTCAGAATGAAATGATACTTACTTTAGTAGAAGAGATTCATACATCAGTGATTTCACTCAATATAAACACTGGTAATGAATTGTATCTGAGGGTGAAACTGTTGTAAACTACTGACTACTTTTTAGTAATTAATTAAAAAAAACATGTCAGATGTGTGGCAGTTATCTACCGACGGTAATCTATGACATCAGTCGGATATATTACGAACTTGTTGAAGTTAAAAATACCAACAGTTGGATGTTGGGTCAGTAGTCTGACAGTTAACAGTTTGACGAAGAAGCGTGATGGTTGTGGGTTTGTTTCCTAGTTGGGGTTGTGGCTGCACGCTGCTGAGGAACCCAATACTAGTACAAAATTGTTGTTTAGTACTTCTTGGTTTTCAGTGGTTCTTGAACTCCGACCAACTCGTGATATAAAATCCTTAGACAGAATTAGGTCGTGAAAACGTGGAACGGAAAATTCACCAATCTTCACAATGTATTATAATAATCCTGTGCTGGTAAGATTATGCATACATTATTTTGCAAAGAATGACAAGTTGAGTGGAATGAAAGGTCCACTATATAAAATAAACGAATCTAATAATTTACGTATAGCTTATCTTCACTTGTATATTTGTACGGTGTTGTTTTCTTCACTCCAGGTCGGTTTCATACTGTCTTCTTTTGTTTATTTCCTTATTTTCTATAATTTCTGTATATACCTAGTTTACTCCCTTGTAAGCTGATTACTGTCACTACTTTATATGACATTCGGTCATATACTGTTCATATGGAATGTTTTTAAAAGTATTAGCCTTATTTAACTATTAAGAGTTTATTCAAATGTATTTGGATCTTTCCGCTGATTTGTTATGAACTGAAAGTGGTCAATTTCTGTTATCATATGTGCATCTTGGACGGATTTCTGAGATATAGCAGTAGTACACAAGTATTCTTTGAATTAGTTTGTGACTGGCAAACGAAATCCAGAACATGTGTCTCATCCTATTCAGGACTTGTCGGTTAGATGTACTTGCATCCCTGTACTTATGTTCACATCAGGATTCGAACTCAGCACGTTTTGTGCCAAATATCACTATAAGTCAATTCACTCTTAGATCAATCAGCTGAAATCTATACACTTGATATGGATGAATCTTCACTAGTCTTATGTCTTCATAATTTACCAATAAAATAAGTTAACTAAATATTCATATTATGTAAACTAATTATAACTAAACTCTTTATAATTAGACTAACATCAATTGTAAGGAAAGTGAAAAGTAAAAGACATTTATAAGTTAATTCTTATGTAAATTCCATTTTAAACAATTAATATTGTTGTTAATCTTTATTTCTTGCTTTCTTTCTAAATACATTCAATGATGAATAAATGAAAATTGAAACTTTATTTACTTTACTTAGCCTATCTATGTATTTACAGTAAACAATATTCATTGTTATTGTATAAGTAAGTTGATGTAGATTAAGTTGATGTTGTTGATTCTTTGTAAAATAAACATAATGGAATGAATATAAAATGAAAGACAGAAATCAATCTTTATCAAGAACTTTACTTAGTGTTATGCAAACATTAATACAATAAAATATGAATTAAAAATAAACTTATTACGTAATCAAGACTAGACAAGATTGACGACAGGATTCATTTTAATTATGTAACTCATGTTAAAAATCTATTTACATAAATAGCTTCAAAAACAATGACGTTTGAAACGAATGAATAGTCTTCTTTTCGATAAATGCTCATCAGGTTCTACATTTATTAGTTCAAAATTATTAGTTACAAGAGTAGCCAGTTCCGAGGCAAGTAAAACATCATTTAGATATCAAGGATAATTGGATGTACAGTTTTTCTCCTCACCAAGTTATTTATAAAATACGAATGTGAATGTTGGAATAATAACCATCATTATGTAACTTGTGAAACGTAAACGACAGTTGAGATAAACAAGATTATTAGTCAAATACGTGTAGACAGGTATCTCTGTATATGGGTGACATAGGAGATGGGGTGGTAGCAAAATACGATTAGATCAAGTGTTTGTAGACAAGGCCTAACTTTTACTTAGGATGAAACCGAATGGGTAAGAGTTTGTAAAATGGAGTGAACGATAATCAAAATTCGTCAAATAGTAACAATAACAATGATAAACATAATTACAATCAGTTCATTTGTTTGATCTTAAAATGTCATATCCAAATTCATTCTGTGAACTTTGATTTATAATAATAATAATAATAGTAATAAATAATAATAATAATAATAATAATAATAATAATAATAATATGGAAATGCACATCCAGAGGGAGAATACATATGCATTAATCACATTAAATCGTCGCATGATTAATGTGGTGATTGGTTTAGTGGATCTTGCGTTGGCCATGGCAGGAGAAGAGGTTGAAGGTACTTCTTCTGTATGCACAGGTCTGGCTTCCTGACTCGTATAGCTATCGCCTCTGCCGTTTTAAGGAATTTGAGTCTAACCGATCTTGGCTGATAACTGTTTACACAAAATATTATTGTGAATGACTGAGTTATGCTCGCCACATGACTTGTTTGAATTAGGTGAGCTAGTATTGAACTAGTTGATACTTCTGACAACTCCTTTGGTTAACCAAACCGGAAGGTGCTCCCGAGCACGGAGGAGTAAATTCCTTGAGCATCTGCCAATATAACTTGCTCCACAGAAGCAGTTGAACTGATAGATACAAAATGTAGTGGCAAGCTTAGGTGATTTATCCTTTATTCTCTGTATCACCATGGGGCGGATAGAAAACACGAGTTGTAGTTTTCCAGCGTTAAAAGTTCTCTGAATAGAGCTGCGTAACCTCAACGTTAGCATTTCGCTGGGCGCGTCCCCTCTGAATGCTAGCCTCAGAAAAAGCGGCTTTCTTTCTGCGGTCTGAATCATCTTCCTATTTGTTTTCGAGATGGCATGTTTATTTATAAACTTTATAGGGTAGCCATTCTTCCTCAGGGTTTTATTCAATGCTTCCGTTTCTTCGTCAACCGCGTCAGGAGAGCATATCGTCATTATTCTATAATGCAAGGTTTTTAATAGATTCCTTTTATATTGTATAGGTACTAAGCTAAGGAAGTTTGTATATTGTCCTATCCATGTGATTTTCTTTTTCATGTTTCTTCTTAATGAGTCATCTGTTCTTTTTGTGAGCAGTACATCTAGAAATGCTATTTTGCCATCACTTTCTTCCTCGCATGTGAATTTAATAGCCGGGTGAACCTCGTTAAATTGCCTGAGAATATCAGACCGACTAATATCCTGTTTGCAAAGGATGAATGTATCATCTACGTAACGGCAGTAGAATGGCAATTTACCAATGAGTTGTGAGAGTGATCCGTTTTCTAGCTTTGCCAAGAAAAAGTCGGCTAACATGGGACTCAGTGGAGGGCCCATTGCTACTCCATCCACTTGTCTATATATGTCATTATTAAACATGAAATGTATATTCATTGTACACTTTAGTAATAGTTCTTTAAGCGTGTCTATTGGGATGGTGATATCTAGTCCGGTTTCTATGACTTGGTCGCATACTATAGTTAACCGTCTCAATTAGTGTAACATTGGTGAATAAGATGTGACATCCAGAGATAGCATACATTGCTCTTTGCTGTTCAGTTTCTTGATCATATCTACAAATTGAAATATATCTTTGACGCTGTATTTAACTATCTTTTTGCATAGAGGTTTAAGTAGGTGTACCAGCCACGCGGTGATAAGGCGAATTTTGCATATCTAGGATTGGTCTGACTGGAACGCCAGGTTTATGTACCTTTGGTAAACCATAAAGTCTTGGTGTGTATTCCTAATGGTTTAATCGTTTCATATAAGTTCGATGGGATTAGTTGTTGGTCCTTCAGCCTTTTTAGAGATTTTGTTATGTTCTTCTCTATTTTGCTAGTAATATCTTTTTGGTTATTTAGTTTCTGGAATTTTAAATAGCTTCATAAAATTAAACTCTTTATACCAAAAACAAAATATTCACTAAGACAATCAACATCAACATTAATGAAGTTAACTCTGTGACGGGAATTTATATGAAATTCATGTATTCAAAGAGAAACTGGGATTAGTGTTATTTGGCTTTATTAGCTTCGATTGCATGGGATTTAACTAAGTTTGCCAATTAGTTCAATGCAAATAAATTAACTGTTCACAGAAAAATAACTTGAAAATTTACAAACTTTTGGCAGGTGAATGAATAGATACATTATAAGCTGATTAAATAATCAGTATTAATTACTTCAGTCCGTGGAATTCACAACTGGAAACTAGAATTAAGTAGTAATAATGTTATCTGAGTTGACAACAAACAATTTTTAATTAGGTTAAAATGCTCAAAGAACGAAATATTTTTAAAAAGATCAACTAGAGCAACATATCTTCTCGATTATGTAAACCTGTAATTGAGTTCTCTGATAGCATACTTCTACCATAAGCTTGCAATAATAAAGATTCCCCTAAATAAATCATTCATCTCAGAGAACATAGCCACGATCATTCTTTTGAGCTATAAATCTTCTCTAGATGTTAGTCAATTATATGTACTCAGAAACATCAGCAGAAAGTGATGATTCTTAATAGTAATTATTCATTTACTTAGTACTGATTTATAATCCTAGCCACATTTCAAGTGTTTATGCTACCGAGTTGCCAAGATCAGAAATGTGTTAAAGATAATCGAAATGTGGTGCTTAATGGCTGAAATTCAATTAATCAATAATATTGTTGGCAAAATTGACAATTTAATGCCTATTTTAGATATAAAAGTCATATGATATAATCTTGATGATTGTATATACCTTTGGTAAACTCTATTTACTTAATCTGTGTATACTTTATCTACATGTTTGTAAAAGTTAATCACTTCAAAGTAAACAAATTGTATTGAGTAAAGGGTGAATTATACACCTTGTTTAAAAAGTAAAATTATGTAAATAATTATTATGGATTTTAGAATCCATACTAACCTTTGTGCAGTATAAATGTATTCCACGATTCTACCGTGAATTAACTGTTTTTAAAGCACATTGCATATTCTAGTAATAAATTGTGTCTATAGTTTAAAGAAGTACTAATGAAGGTCAATAAGAATGATGTTTAATTTTGGTTTCTAAATCAAAGATTTGTTTCATAGTTGTAATTCAATTACCATGGAAACTAATGGTAGTCTTGAAAAGTATTCAGTCATAATCTTAGAGTCTGAACATAGGGGCTTCAGATCCCTTGTTGGACCCTTAATGCTTTAAACACTAGAATGGAACAATTCATCTTTATTAATGAAGTTCAGACATGTAAGGATTTAAACATGTATTATCAATGGCATTATATGATTACCACGTAGCTAAGTTAGAAAATATCAATATTTGGCTTTCAGAACAACAATAATCTAACTTCACCGAACTTACTCATCATTACTTTCTTTCCGAAATCCAATGTCTTATTCTACTGTTTTCAAATAGCTTAGTTGTTAACGTATAGAATATCAGCAGCCGCTACAGCTCAACATTATGAATAAAATCCCTGACCTATTTTAGTGATAAAGGTTTACAGCTCTCTCATTTGATATTTATTCGAAATAATAGTATATAATTACGATTAGTAACGTAGAAGTAGAAACATATATGATAAGTGCAGTCCATACTATTTTTCTATACTAGCAGTACATTAATTGATTACTTCTTTGAAACTAACCGTTGAAAGCTGATCAATTCAATGTATTCATCATTCAATAACATCAACCAATATCAACTGAATTAAAATCCTAATAATTGAATTCTGTTGTATGATAACTGAATCTGTTTCTATAAAGCCTAAAAGAAAGATTGTGAACTGATGTTGCACAATCATCATCATCATCATCATCATCATCATCATCATCATCATCATCATCATCATCATCATCATCATCATCGTCATCATCATCATCATCATCATCATCATCATCATCATCATCATTATATCAATCAATTCCATCAAGTAACTCTCCTATTGATATTATAACATCAAATTTGAAGAACTTGATAGTATTTGTATTCAGTCTACATCAATACATTGTATATCAATTCTGAAGTTGCAATTCAAAACCCACTTAAATATTATTTTTCATGAAACTTGTTTTAGTTACTGCTAATACTAAAACTCGGCAGTGTACTAGTTAAAAAGTACAATTGTTGCTAAGTGAAACGACTTATGTATGATATTTCTAATGTGATACAATTGTACATCTACTTTATTTGTGAAAAAAAAACACTTACATAATTTAGTAGTTTCATTCCTGAAGTTACAAAAATTTCTTCTGTATAATACTCATTTATGCATACAGTAAGATGATATTAAAACAAAAATACCTCAGTTGTGAATGGATATTGTGGAGACTGTTGAATTTTAATTCAGCATTACAAATTGATTTGAATTTGACTCTATTTAAAAGCAGAAATTACTAAACAGCTGTTTTGTCTCATCATAGGACTTTTCAGAGTTCACGACTCCACACTAAGACGAGTCAACCGTCCAGTGCTTCCTGGTTTTCAATGATTGTCTTACTCAGACCATTTCGTAACATCAAATGAAAATTCAATAACCTCTATAACAGTCAATTATAATCAATATCAGTTTACTAGCGACTAACATCTGGATGTAACTAGGGGATCTTAGTGAGATGCGTAGCCAGTGGAGTTCAACCATGCAGGGAGTGAGGCAGTTATCCACCGATGGCAGTCAAAGTGGTCACCGAATTATGGTGCAAGTATATTGGAGTTAGAAATATCCCTTAATGGATACCGGATCAGTGATAGGAACATTTAGTTCTTTATGAAGACTGTTGGTTCTGTGAGTGATTCGCAGTTAGGGTTGCATATTCGCACTACTGAGAAGTCTCATATTAGTACAAAACGGTCGTCCAGTGTCTTCTAGTTTTCAGTAGTTATCTAACTCCGAATAATCTGTGATACCAAACTAGAAGTACTTTAATCCCTTTACATCAGTAGTGATACATTATAAGGACAACATCGCGAGCTTCACTATTATTGGTAGATACATATCACGCGAATACGTATATAATGCTTCCGTCAAGAGCTAGGATAATGTGTTGTTGCTAGAACGGGTGAAATCTATCTTGTAAGTTTCCAAACGATTGTCTCCAGACTACTTGATATCAAAACACATTTCATGGGATGTCAATGCCTTTTTGTTCTTAAATGTTTACCACCAGTCTTGATCGTCTGTTTCCATCTCTATTATGTTTTATGCATGAATTTTATAATTATTGTCTTCCATTTTCCTGAAGAATAGATGAGGGGGGGGGAAGATATGATACATCGTGGTGATAGTTTGGGTTGGTTTATGACTGACAAAACGAATCCAGGATGCTCGTTTTGTCCTATTTTGAACTCGTCGGCTGTATAAGCCTGCACCCCAGTATTGATGTTTAAACCGGGACTCGAACTCAGTCCGTTTCGTACCAAACACAACTGAGTTCACCACTAGGCTACTGAGTCCAACTCAAACAATACTTGTGATCTATTAGTATATTTAAGCAATCCACTCAGGATACAGATATAGCAATGGAGATTGATCAATATCAGTCTACGATAAATCAACGGGAAGATAAGATTACATTCTAATTATATATACATACTCGTTGCACAAGTGTGACTGCCTGGACTCAGTATCCGAATGGTGAACGTGGTAGTGGTTGTTGCGAAACGAACTGAGTTTGAATCCCAGAGTGAACATCAAGACTTGAATGTAGACACATCCAGTTGACGAGTTTTAAATAAATCGAAACGCGTGTTTTGAATATCGCCTGCCAGTCACAGATTGACTCAGGCGATACTTGTGATCTGTCGCTATATCTAGGCAATTCGTTCAGGATGTAGATATATTAACAAAAAAATGATCAATTTCAGTCCATAACAAATCAAAGGGAAGATTTAAATACATCCTACTTATACATCTTGGTGATAAATTAAAAATATCTTAGTAATTAGATTCAGGGTAGTTCGCAAACCTTTCATAGATTAACATAGGTATACGCAGTTATTTAGCTAAAAACTAATTAACAAAACGAGAACATTTGTGGGGAAAAAGTCGTAGATCGAATGTTAGGATAGATTGCCTTAATAGTTTTTCAATGGTTCACGAATTATTTTCATGTGTTTTATTGAAAACATTTTTCATCATATGAAAAGAAGCTTGCTTGAAGTGGTGGAAATGATGAACTTTATATTCAGTTCTTTATATTGAAAACGGAATAAGTGAATTGAAAAATGTTACATCACAACTGAAATCAAGTTAATACAACCTGACTGTTGATGCTACTAACTTCACATTTTAGTCAATCATGAACATAATAGGATCTGGCACATATACATATACGTCCAACTTGCCATACCACAAAATGGTCAGGTCAGATAAGGAGGATTAATATCACAACATAGATTAGTAGGAAGTTATGAAACAGACAAATGTACAACTAATTAATGGGACATAGAATCTAGAGTCACACTATGAATGAGTACTTTTGACTCCACGTGACCGAGTTTAAGCCATATCACGCAGTGTCTTCTGCAACTGATTACGATTATCACGCGGACCCAAACTAGATAATTCGAATCTACCAGTTCGGCTCAGATCAACATTAAGAGACTTCATGGAAAGATACGGAATTTTTATGTATTCCCCTCCCTACCCTACTTTCATTCCTACGCTTCCCCCTCCAACTAACTTCAAGCAACGAGTCAGGCAGTAGTCAGGTTTGAGTAACATATGTTGCAACCATCTCGGTTGATAAAGGTACACGACCTATTCAACTGATTTGATTAGCTTTCTTAAACTGTATATCTGACATCAATATTATTCATCTGCTCATTCGATGACATTCGGGTGATATTTCGAAGAATTCTATGATCAAACTTTACATTTAGTCTATACGTAACATTAAAGATATTGAAACATGAAATTTAGTAAGGAAGAATTACTTTAATGCAACATATACTTACTGTATCACACTTAGACAGTATTAAAACACAAAAGTAGTCTTGAATTTAATGGAAAAATATTACCGGTGTTGGAGGATTATTGTCAACAAATAAAAAGAAATCTATCTGTTTTCTTGAAACGTAGTCACTTTTTACAAAAGTAAAGCTACAAACATTAGCTTTGAAAATACCATTGTTACGGAATTAGAGTTTGCATGTAATTCATGGATTAAAACGTGCTAACAGTATGGTTTGCCTTGAAGAAACAATATTAATATTGTGAAAAGGTAGTCAGAGACATAGAGAATTTAGAATGAATTACTTCTACTTGAAGCCATAACTCCACTGAGATAGAGCCAGTGAATGTCTTGCACAATAGGTTAACTGATAAAAATCTATACAGCTAATCTGTATTTGGCATATTATACTCAACCAATGAAAGGTTATTGATTGGCGAGTAAGTAATTCAGATATATTTATGAAAAAAGTTATTTCGGGTATGTTACTAAACTACACAGGTGCAAGAGAACCTCCCTTTATGGCTTGTTAAAAGTCAAACTGCATTTACACATAGCTCCATTCTCTTAAACTCAGCCGACAGTGGTTACGTGGTAGATAAAACAACAGCATTTAAAATTGGTTGCCATATACTATCAAGTATTCCTGATGGGGTCTGATTTCATCTCCTATATATAAATAGCAGAAGGTATAGCTATTTCAGTTATCAAACATAAGTGCTGCATTCAAATATAACTTTGTGACACCACTGTTTATACCTTGGTTATAAAAAGTCCTGAAGGGTGAAACAACCTTTAAGTGCTTTTTAATTTTCTGTAATTTTTCAGGCAATATCACTTCGTTAGACAAACGTCTGTCGTGAATCTGAAGTACAATCAGTTAACTAAGTCCTGAACTGGATTCTGTATGAAATTATTAAACGCCTGTTTAATACCTATTAACTAATGTTAGTTCTTTAGTTAATGTTGGCTTGTGATGAAAACTGCAGATTATAATAAA
Organism: Schistosoma japonicum; assembly: GCA_025215515.1. Taxonomy (NCBI): domain Eukaryota; kingdom Metazoa; phylum Platyhelminthes; class Trematoda; order Strigeidida; family Schistosomatidae; genus Schistosoma; species Schistosoma japonicum. Next base: position 9,795,439 of record CM046061.1, on the reverse strand, counting down.
ACCCCTTCACTTATTGTTAACACTTTTGTTAGGTAGAAAGTCCTCTAAACATTGTTCACACAAAGCTTTTCCAAGAAGAGCAAGTCTGATGAACAGCAAAAAAATCAACGATATTACTGATTAACAAATAAATTGAATTATGAACTAACTGGTGTTGGAATATGCTTTAAAGTACAAAAGTGTATTGCATTCATCAGAAGATCTAAGAAACCTTGCTGTGATTTTTGTTTTAGTATATGGATAGACATTACTAAGTATCGCGAAATAATAAAAAAGATACTCCCTCTTTGAACTTTCCAGATTTCTTGCATAACGTCAGTTTGCATTGGGAATTACTAACATATACTTCACATGAGATGCTTTTGTCGACGTAGGTATTATATTCAATTATTTGTAATCGTTAGAGACTGGTGTTGATTAGGTGTCCACTAGAAACCAGGGAGCACCGGACAGCTTACTTTATTCTAGCATGAAACTCTACATAAGTGAGCACCATTGATTTCAAGTAGAAAGTCATACCCAAGGCATTTAGGTCCTATTTAAAATTCCTAACTGTACGAATCACTGATTTATGTTCAATGTTCTGATCCACACTTTCACTAACTTGTGATATAGCACGACGATCAGTCAATACGATTGATAAAAACTATCACAATCCTGAAATGGCAACTTAATTTAAGTAATTTAGCATAATGATCACTTAGTAAATTGATTACGATTCTTTTAGCTTTTTGAATTGAAGGATGTGCTAAGCTACAAATCGCAGTTTAAGATTAAGCAAACAGAAGACAATTTACTTTATATCCAAACTTTTGAAACTAATGATCTGAGCAAGATCTCCTTAACAGTACTGTTTCCAATACTGTAATGAATCTCGATTAAATGGAAATGTTTTGCAAATGAATCATAATGTAAACAAACAAATAAAAATTTCAATTGAAATGGTTATTCTTTTGGATATTGTTAATTTAATTGATTGAATATGTCACAGATTGATGTTTGCAGGTAACCATTGTAAACCATGGAACACTGGACAGCTTTTTCATTCTAGTGTAGAACTATGGTAGCAAGCTCACTAGTGACTAACTTCAGGATGTTCCTGAAGCTCTAGTGAGAAGTCATGACTTGTGGGGTTCAGACTTGTCGGAAGTCAGACAGTTATCATCATTGACAATGGATGAATGTCGCACTATATATATCAAAAATGGATGGGAGTGGGACTTCTACCATTGGATGCCAATTGAACCAGCCGCTCGCCGTCAACCTGAAGCCCCTGGTGCAGAGTCTGGCGTGCGCACTACTGAGGAGTCCCACACTAGAATGCAACAGCTGTCCAGTGCTTCCTGGTTTCTAATGGTACCCTGCCAACATCAATCTATGACATATTCAATCAACTAAATATAAATTTATTGACCTAATCTCATTCATGAGATGGAATTTTATAAAAAATTGAACTATAATAAAAATCCAGTTTTGAAACTTTTCGTTACTCATAGTCAAGACTGCATACGTACATTATGAGCAGGAAACTTGAATGTACGGTTAAGTTAATGGTTTTATAAATTTTGGTATGTAGCTAATAGCACAATTCAATATGCATATCACACCTCATTGGAGACTAATCAGCTAAATATAAAAGAACTCTGGTTTTTCTATCAATGCTATGACTCGAACCTAGTACACTTTACTTCAAACGATAAAAAATTAAAAAATTAGAAGACACGAAGTTCTTAACACTATAATCAGTAATCGATTGACATATTAGAAAAAGTATCCAATTTATGAACTAACTACTAAAATTACTAAACAACTTCATGGCTACAAATGAGGTTAAAATACAAACAGAATGGAAAAATACATGTACAAAGAAATTAGCATGTGATAACAACACTCAATTAGATTCAAAATCAACATTAATGAAGAAATTCTCTTAGTACACTACTAACAGAATTTTGTATCTATGAATTTGTTCAGAATAACAATTAAACCAAGTGAGCGCAATATGGTCGATATCATAATCCTAAATGTATGTAAATGCTTAGAATATTTTAATACATATTTCTTTAGATGTTTACTACTAAGTATGTAAGAAGGTTTGATTTGGGCTATCAAGCAGAATACACATTTCATGAAGAATATGTTATTCTTATGTATTTTTATTCTAATTTTAATATTCACAATAGAACTACACTGTGACTATCTAAAATGATCTTCAGAGATATTAAGAGAATACTCAAAACGCTTAAAGCCTTTTATTCAGAAAAAAATCGGTTGATAATAACGAGGAATTCGGTGAAGTTTCTGTATATTCTGAGCTGCAGAATTTTTTTACTGTATTCAAACATTAAGTATTGAGTAAAATGAAAATCATCATTATTATTCACTATTTTTCTTTAAATTTCTTGCTATTTATACATTTAATTGCACTTGTATTCTTTATAAGCATAATTTTAAGTAAAATAATCGTGATACATTTTTGTTTTTAGTTCTCTGAAGCATGTTAAATCTGATTTTAACAAAGACTGAATGTTAATCACTGTGTGGTGATCAGTTTGACATTTGTTAACTTCATTTTAGTACTGATTGAACCATATCAATCTAATCGTAACCCGACTAATTCATATAATAATGGTAGCAGACTATGAAACCGGGTGACTTCAGGATAGGATCCGTGCACAATTACCCTCGAAGAGTATAGATACACCTTGATGATTAGTGTTAAATATTGCAAAATTCTGCGTCCAGAATGCTCTCTATATTATCCTACCCAAACAAACTTTCATAAATGTAATGCATGCAACATGTATACGAAAACATCTAAGTTAATTTTTCCATCTTTAAAATGAGATCTAATTCACTAGAAAAAAAATAAAACGAAGGGTTATTTTTTAAGTTGGATTGTGACTGGCAAGTGGAATCTAGGACGAGCATTTCGTTCTATTTAGAACTCATCGGTTGGATGTACCTGTATCCCAATATTGATGTTTGTTAAGGATTCATAATCCCTAAAAATACAATGGTTGACTAATTAGATGAAAGAAGTTGTATTGATTTTTTATAAGACTGATTTGTAGACTTTCATCAATTATTTTTTAATTTTAATGTAAGTTCTACACCTAAATACAGTTTGACAGTATTTCATTGTATTAATTAAATGTTGGTGATTTCACTTGATGAATAACCATTGTAAATTGATTGATATAAAAGTCGATGTATTTATGTAAATACAATTCGCTGGTTCACTGGTTCACTAGTCTCGTCTCAGTTTTGCTCAATAATACAATCTTCCTACAAGCCTAGTCTTTTGTAATAGCTGTGGGCTGAAAAGGGAACAAGTTGCGGTATACGTCTGAGGTACAAGTATCAAAGATAGCGTTCGCTCATGCAATCCTCAAAACTTTAGCGTCATAACAATGTTCACAGTGGGATTCGAACTAAGTTTGACACAAAATGATAGAATGATATGAATACAGATAATATAAAATATATTTGTCAAATTAACATTTCAGTAATATAATACATAAATAAAATTCAAAAAAAAAAATTACAGGAATTATAAACAAAATTCACTTGACAAGTAAATAAACATTCAGATCAACAGAATTGAGGAATAATGAAGTGATGTTTTCAACGTTGAAATTCATTAGATGTGTAGAAATATACTACTTGACGGATAGTAACCACTTGCTAAACAGTTTATCACAATGAAGATTATTCTGTTTGTTATATAATAATAATTATTATTATTCTTTTAAACAATAATACCATGATATTAATTGTTCAATTAATCTAATAAATTATTTTGTTCATACATACTTATAAAATTCACAAATACATCTTCTAATGTTGACTGTCTAATTGAAATATTCTGTATTAATTGATGCTTATGAAGATGTTCTAATGCATTGAATAATTTCCATAAAGGTTGTGTCTTATTATAATGATACTCTTGTCTTGTTAATAATGGATAACGTAATTTAAAATCTGGTAAATATTCATTTAATAATACTTGTAAATCATTGATACAATTAGTGAATTGTAATATATTTGATGTAAATTCTATGTCAACATGATAACCTAAACCATAACGTTGTTTTAATTCTAATGGACTACCAGTACAACGTATTTTTCCTTTAATTAATAAACCAATACGATTACATAACATTTCACATTCTTCCATACAATGTGAACTTAACAGGATAGTACAATTTAATTTTAATGCATTTTGTATATTTTTCCATAATAAATATTTTGCTTGTGGATCCATTCCAGTAGATGGTTCATCAAGAAAAATAATAGATGGATTACCAAAAAGTGCTATTGCAGTAGACAATTTTCGTTTATTTCCACCGGATAATGTTGTAATCAATCGATCAGCATATTGTTGTAAGCCAGTTAATTGAATAAATCTATTCACTTGATATACATGATTAAAGTTTCCATTGTTTCTATTCTTAACATTGACGTTATTATTATTGAATCTTAAATAACTATAAAATGTTAATATTTCACGTGGTGTCATAAATTCAAACAGTGCATCCTGTTGTGGACAATAGCCAATACTTTGACATGCTTTCTCCTTTTCTAATGTTATATCGTAACCATTTAAAAAAATATGTCCACTTGTAGCTGTACAATAACCAGTTAACATTGAATATGTTGTAGATTTTCCTGCACCGTTGACACCAAGTAAACCATAACATTCACCTGCTTGAACTGTTAAATTTAATTGTTCCACTGTTGGTTTCTTTTGTGACCAATAATGTTTAACAACAGACTGTGCAATAATCGCATCGTTTAATGATTTCGATGAGAGGTCCTCTGTATTTTTCTTTTTTAAGAAATAAAAATAAAACAAGTATATACATTACTAATTATGAAAACAATCACTTTAGTAAAGTTATTTCATTAAAGATTAGAGCACCATAAGACTGTACATCTGTAAATATAAGCGCTGTCTAAGGTATATCACACAAAAACATGTGTTTGTCTCAACTATAGCTGTATGTGAAATATGATTATGTTCCGTTAGCTGGTTTTTAGTAAATATTTTATTCAGCAGTGTGACAGTTTGTACATCTGCACATCTGTACATTTAAGAGCAATGATCGTATCGAATTGGTAGGCAATTAGAACTTTTTCGCTGAATAGTACACAAGGTAGATATCATTAGTAAAAATCTTTCATACTTTTTTTGGCTTGGATGAAATCTAATGTATCTACGCCTCAGATGATATGCAATGAGGAAAACGTGAATGAAGTAATTTTGTTTATATCTAGTTTAATAAGACTTGATTACAAGGTTTCATGTGCTCGTTTATAACTATATTCACAATAATACCAAAAGACTAACTACTTATATTACTTATATTTATCAATACTCTAGATGATATTGTGTCATTCAATTGAAAAAAGCCCATAACGAAATAATAAGATAAACAACACAGCAACAAGTAATATACAGAAACTTAGAAGTCGCTAAAACAAAAATCCAAAAATGATGAAAATGTAAAGACAGTTGACATTTTAAGCCGAAATTCGATATTAACAAAACATGAAAAGACTATAATTGATCAAACCTGTAACACACAATAAGGTAAATGACGTTTAATATAATAATAGAAGAAAAGAGGAAGGCCAAAAAACACCCTGCGTCGAGAATTGGAAGCAGACATAAAAAGGATGAACAGTAACTGGAGACAGCTGGAAAGGATTGCTCAGGACAGAGTTGGATGGAGAAGACTGGTGAGCGGCCTATGTTCCTCCGAGAGGGGTAACAGGCGTAAGTAAGTAAGTATAATAATAGAATCTCTAGCAGAATAATTATCATAGAATAAGAGAAGTGTTTAGGTCCTTTTCACGTCTTAGATTAACGTTAACAGTTTAGTATTTATACGAATCTAGCGTAAGATTACTTAGCACTAATTAACTTTAAATGTTTGCCAATAACTTAACTACTTCAAAACAATTAAAAGAGCAAGTAACTATAACATATATATATATATTATCTGCATAATTGACAAGCGCTCTATATAAAGGTAGAGAGTTAGGCAGGATATAGATAAAAAGAAAAGGAGCAATACTTTCCTTTATGCCCAGTACACTTCACATTTTTAGGAACATAAGTAGACACGCAACCGCTTATCCAGTTTTCAGTTATAACAATACCAAACGTGTCAGGTTAATCTTCAAGTTAAAGTATATTTTACTAAACATACTGACAATCAAAAGAAATGAGAAATCAGAAAACTGTTTTGTATTTGGGCTATGGCATCTATAATTAACAGCTAGATCATGATGACTGCAACAACTGTGGTCGCTATGTGTCATAACTAATAAAGTAAAAGTTATCTCCTGACTCGCCCATTTAGTCAGTTATATGATCAATATATAACACTTAATCAGAATGTGAAATATATTTTCAAAATCAGTTTATTTATCACTGAATTCAATATGGCACAATGACATGCGTAACTCAGACAGAAATTAGAGATATAATTGATGTGAAACAAACTACTGTTTACCAAAAACAATTATAATATGCATTGTAATTATATTCCAGTCTCCTCCATAATTTGGAGACACAAACCAATCAATGCCTGTTACCCCTCATGGAGCATAGGCCGCCGACCGGAATTCTTCAAGAAAATCTTTCTCGGGCTCTCATTTCTAGTTGTTCCCAAGTGATGTACATTCATTTTATGTCTACCACTGATTCTAGGTACAATCAATTCCTTGATCTTCCTCTTTATTTAGCCTTGGGAATCCCAAGTTGGTACTCTTCTTGTGATATAAGTTGGTAATTTTTTTAATGTGTGTCCTATTCACATCCAGCATTTTCTTTCTAATTTCTTTCTCGGTTGGGAGTTGGTTTGTCTTCTGTTACAGAAAGCTGTTGCTGTTGATGTCTGGCGAACAGATCAAGAGTATTTTGCGCAAACGTCTGCTTATAAATACTTGTATCTTTTGGAGGATTTCAGTAGTTCTCTAAACAGTTTTCAGATCCATAGAACTATCTTGACGTTTATATCAGAGAATGTGACTTCGATTTTGGCTGACAGGTGGCCTGAGTTACAGACGTTCTTCTTTAATTCTAGAAATGCTTCCCTTACCTTGCCAATCAGTACCTTCACATCGGCATCAGATCTACCTTGTTTGTACATTGACGCCTACTGCTACAAAGGCCGCTGATACACTGTCTGTTCTCACCTGTGTTTGTTGTTGTGCGGTATAGAAGAGCTAGGTCATCTGCAAAGTCCAAGTCGTCTAGTTACATTTATGTTGTCCATTGTATTCCATGCTTACCTTGAGATGTTTCAGTTTTCTTAGTTCAGTCAACCGTCAGAAGAGAAAGAAAAAGCTAGAGTAAGCATCCTCGTCTGACACTGGTATTTACTACGAATAAATCTATGAGCTGCCCTACATGCACTATTTTACAGTGGAGTTCATTATAAGAATTCCGTATGATATTGACTATCTTCTCGGGTACACCATAATGTCGAAGAATGCTCTATAATGTTCTCCTGTTCACGCTATTAAATGCTTTCTCATAGTCGAGGAAATCGTTGTAAAGTGGTGAGTCCCATTCAGTAGACTGTTTAACAATGAACCACAGAGTCGCGATTTTGTTGGTACATGATTGACCCTTACGAAACCCAGCCTATTGAATTTGAAGTTGAGCATCTACTAGATATTTCATTCGGTTTAATAACACTTTGTTGGAGATGAATAATGGATCATAATATTTGTAGATTCACAGTTTTGAAACTAAATACATAATCCATGTACGTCATTACTCAGGTCTATGAAGACTGCCTACAGTAAGCTACTCTCTCAGATAGTGATTTTTATTTATTAAGTTACTGAACAGTGTAAAAAGGGCATGAGGTGTAAACATTTTAGTTAGTAAATTTTACCAGGTCACTTTACAGGTGATTTTTTCAGATGTCGCTCTACAGATGTTCTGTTAGATACCTGTCAAAGTTTTGTCTTTATTTTTAATTTTGAGAGGACGTCTTTAGACAAGCTATCTACTTAGATGATATTAGCCACCAAATAAGCAATCTCATTAAATAACGACCAACACATTTCTCGAGTCTCAATGAACTCATTAAACGTCATAAGCTCCATTAACAAACATTTTAAAAGATAATACCTTACAGTTTAAACCTGTACTAAAAGCAACATGTACAATATAAGAAAAGAAGTACCAGTCATAACAAGTTATTAGAAATAGATTTATTTAGACGAAATTAGAAAGCAAGTAGGCGTAGGAGGAAAGGAGATCGTTGAATCTAATCATATTTAATACTGGGTGCACCTTTTACTTATTCAATGGCAAGTAATTCGATACCGAAGCTATAAGGTTTATCTATCAACTGATCAAATTTACATAAATTACGTGATTCAGTCTTCCAAAGTCTGTTTATGCAGACACAATATCTCATCAAAAGTTTTGATAAATTTAACTTAGGAAACCAAGAAAGAGGTAATTCTACAATATCAAAACAACATCTCAGAAATCATTATAATTAATGTCACCTAGAGACTGACGAAAAGGAATTAGATTTATACAAAATATCGAAATTCTAGATAATCGGAATTCCAAGAATTTTAGAGTTTCTGAGAGCGTTGAATACAAATCACAATAGGCTCTAATTATTATTTAAAGTAGAAAAGATTAATCCGTTCCAGAAGTCAAACTAATGTTACAGTCAACAAGAATGCAAAGAGGAATGATAACAGTAAAACCTACTAAGACAACAGTTTACAAAAATTGCTACCGTAATAAGCTAACGTCAGACTAGTGAAAGAAGCTTAATATTAAGATTTATATGAAATGATCTTGAGTATGCTGCCATAAATGACAATTAATGTCATACAGTCAAATTAACCAGCTCAGAGAACTCAACAATAGCAAAGGATACTTAAATCTAATGTCATAAATTTAGTACTAAATGTGTCGATGATGATCAGTTACTCGAGTTTCTCAGTTATGTGTAGTAGGTTTTGAAAAAGATAAAGGAAATAATAATGATGAATGATAAGTAAAATAATACTAAAATTAGCAACTAGTTGTTCATTTTTGTTTTCATCATACACGTATCAGTTATCAGTTAAACATTTCTGCAATAACGATAATAAAAATACTAATAATAATCATAAGAAGAAGTAATAATGTGTGAAGTTAAACACGACAATATTTACAGTGAACAGTCACTTCAGGATTACAATATTTCATGTAACATAATAATAATAATGATAAAGTTCTCGTCTTTCAGTTTGTTTATCAAAACAAACTCATCATAATCAGACAGACAGTAAAATAAACCTGAAGAGTCGATTTCGAATAGATAATTAATTTTGTACTTATTAAATCGATACAAAGCAAGTGAAGCATACTTGAAATAAGTAGTATATAAGTGGTTTGTTATTATTTTTTTAATCGTGTATATTACACCACCGATTGCAAATTAGAATGAATTCATAATATATACAACCAGAATAGTTTATACCAAACATAAGCCACTTGTAATTACTTTAATTATTGATTTTAAATTCATTAGGACAAGGTGTATGTAATTAACAATATTATACAGTAAATAATACGTAGGCAAATAAGTAAATATTTACTTTGACATAGCGAGTAAAGCATTTCATTTTGTGTTTTCATTGAAAACACTTCACAGATTGACTAAGTAACGTTTAAAGAATTAGTACATCATATCAACTAAACAGCAAACGTGTATATTTCAACAACGCATAATCCATATAATCAAACTGTGTCTAATTGTCTTATCACCAGAGTGCTTAACTGCAAATTCTGCATGTGGTTATCTGCAATGTATCAAAATCTAGTGATGTATTAGGAATTTCTAGTGACTTTTCTTTTTACTCAGCAGATGAGAGTTGCTTAGAGAAAGGAAGTTTTCATACACTATTTTATTTCAAGCACTATTCGAACTAACTGACACGAATATATCGCTATAGCATAGCTCAACGTTTCCGATGAAAAACACACTTATAATGGGAATTAATGCTTGAAATAAATTTTTAATGCGAATCACCATTTAGTACCTAGACCTCACATATCACCTGAAAGGAACACTAATTCTAACTACTAGATACAACACACATAATGAAGACTGAAGGCTTTTCCGGATATTTTCAGCCATAAATAACCGGTAGCTTTTTCAATTGTCAACATTTTCAAACTTAATTCGCGATTTATATTGAGTAGATCCGTATGTTATTAGCATCTTAAAAACCTCAGTTAATCATAAAAGCTATGACGCTTTGTGTAATTTTAAGGAATCTATATGATGATCTTGTACTACGATTAAACAAATGTGTACTATGCCTTCAAGAAAACTAATTTTTAAAATTTCTACTATTACAAGTGGACAGAATTGACCCAGAGCTACTAGGTATACAGGCGTGTTTATTGTAAATAACAAAGTTTTAGTAAATCAGACATGTAAAATAGAAGAGTTAATAATGAAAATGAATCCATAATATGAGAGAAATAAGTGTACATCTGAACTGTGAATAATTTTTTAATCGTACATAAGCCTCTGTGACTATATCATATACTAACGTGTAGGTTTATACTAAGTATATTTACATCATTTCATTTTTAATTAATATGGATAATGTAAAGTATAGTGAGTATTTAGCAGCATAGTAAAACAATATGACCAAAATTTCAGTGACCTTGTCAATTGTTTGTACTACCTACTTTAACTTTGGATAAGCAGCATGCTCCTAAGATATTCGAATGTACCATATTGAAAGTATCTGATTTCTAGTTCGGACTGAAGTTTTATTTTATATTAATTGGCAAATATAACAGTTATATAAAAATTCTTCTTCCCAACTATAAAACATTGCAATCTAATCTTTCTGCTATAAATCTGTTTGAACTGAATTATTATAAGTACTAAATTTAGTATGTACTCTAGTACTATTATTAAATACTTTTATTATTATGTACGATGATAAAAATTCCAAAATGAAATTTTCGCAACTGTCAGCATATTTCTTTTCTGACTACCCTAGGAAACAACAAGAGGTAAATATACTGTAGTTCACGTATATATATGAAAAAATTAAAAAGAACTTTGTTGTAATAGCAAAACTAGTACAACATTTTCCTGATGGAAGAAGAGCATTTATAACTATGCACTTGAATAATAACAATTCATGTAAATGTAATCTTGCATGATTCAGTGCTCAGAATCCCGTATGGTAATAAAATATATATATTGGAAAAAGAAATTATTGACTAAAGCTAGAAATGCCAGTCACTGAATGCTAAATAAGTGATTTGAAAGTTAAAGGAATGAAGTAAACAATAAACGTAGTATGCCGTTAGTGAAGGCGTGTGTGAGCGCTGATAAGGAATTTTATGTCAGGATAAAGCATCTATTTAATAATTACTGTTTTCTAAAATCTTTCTAACCCAGGTCATTTCATGACATCAAATTCAATGATATTATTACCATAATGTTTCGTACATATAACAAGAAAGAAGAAGAAAATAACAAAACAGAACTTACTTGTATATTTGACTCTAAGTCAGTATAATGTATTCCAACATGCGAATTGACTAAACGGTTCCATTTGAATTTCTTTCTTCTCCAATGTAAAATTTGTGCAATATAGAAACGTTTTTCCAATAATAACACAAGTGTAAACAATAATATAGACTGTAAGAATAAACAGCCCATATCAATTTGCAATAATTTCCATACTGAATTATTTTTATTAAGTGATAAGCCAATTTTCTTGAAAAAATCTCTTAACACTATTGCATAAAAACTTCCACTAAGACAATAATGCGGTGATATACGCAACCAATAACTGACAACTTGTGATGTTGTTTTATATTTTACACTTTCTATTGAAAGTACTTCTAAGAAAAATCGTACAAATATCGTCACTGCACCAATGACTAAATTTAAGCCACACATTAATACAAATGCTGTACTTGCTGATTTGAATAGAAAACTTGCCAAATAGATAAATGAAACCATAGCTAAACCATAAAAATAGATAGTTAAAATAAATGGATAAATTGCATCAGGTTGTACATAAGCCGAATTACCATGTATAACAATAATGAGAATGCATAAAGAAGATGCAAAGAAATATATGAAACAGTCATAAATATAATTTACTGTCCAATAGATTAAAGGTATAAGACCAGATATATTTTGTAAATGTTTAGAATTATTATTACGTTCATATACTGGGAGGTTAATAAAGCTAGCTGGAACAAACGACAATGCTAAAATAAGAAATAGCGATAACAAATAATCTGATTTAATATCTAGATTCACTTTACTATTCTCTGGTGATTCAGGATAAGGTAGTGGATGGTTAGTAATAATTATTCCGGAGTTTGTTGGGTATGCTACATCATCACCATAAACTGCTATCTTGTTTTGTTTACTTAACTCGTTGATTGCACTGGATAACAACATACGATACTGAAGATTTTGAAGTAGATTTAAATAAGCCACCGCTGACACATAACCATGATTATCATACCACAAACGTATCATTTTTGATGGTGGTAACATTAAGTGTAAATCTGTTAAAAACTGTCTCCAATTATTAGATTGTTTTAATGTTGGTGAATAATTTCCTATCATAGAAAATAAACTATAAAACATTTCGTTTAATTCAGATTTTTCAACATTTCGAAATTCAATACCCCCAAACATATAGTTACGTAATGACCTAGAATGATTCAACAAGTATGTAGATACATTAATACTACTTAAATTGAGTAGTATATCACCAGTAGCTAATGAATAACAAGGGAATTTGTTGGTTATCGTTGAATACGCTTCACATACTTTGGAATAATACGTTTTATCTAAATTTACTTGACCATTGTTTTGAATTAAACATTTTGAACTGATTGATGGTTGAAATGAATGCAATTTTGATGGAATACAACCGACACCAGTTAAACTTAAAGGATTATTTAATACATTCAAATATGATTGAAAAGCATGTTTTTCATTCAAGTGAACATTAGTATTATGTGAATAGAAATGTATCATTTCATCAACATGACTACTTTTCATAAGCCAATGATTAATATCCATTGGCGGTTGTAAATCATTTGGTTGAAAATATTCTAAAAATCCAATTCCAGTTAGAATTAATAAACAAGGAAATATAAATTCAATAATCCATGCGAATTTATTACGTTTCAAATAGATGTAACGTTTATAGAACATAGCTTTAATCATATTGATATATGATGGCCTAATTTTTGACTCATTACGATTGTGATAATATTTTTTGTGACAATGATTAATCATACAACCAGATTGATCCATACAAGATAGATTTGACTTGTGATCGAATTCAGTATTATTAATAAATCCATTTTCAAAACCCCTTACATATTCATAATCAGATGAATCTTTTGTTGGTGACTTGTATATCATCAGTAATGGAAAGGAATACTTCTTCCAGTGAAGAATCAGCAATTTCGAAATGTTTAATATGATGTGTATTTTGAAATTCTTGATTATCTAATTGTTGAAATAAATTTGTAAATTGTCCTGTCAGTGCATCACATGTTGGTAAATAAATTGTTAACTTATTAGAATCATGACGTAATAACCGAGCACCAGTAACGTGATTCTGTATAGCTTTCAGTAATGCAGAAAACATCTCATTATGTTCTGGATACGTGTTCACAATTGACTGATCAATTTCTAATGATAGATGATATCCTGAACCATACGCTGATTTCAGTGATAAACTAGAACCAGAACACAATACTTTACCTTCAGAAATAATAGAGATTTGATCAGCTAGCAATTCACTTTCATACATATGATGTGAACTTAGAATGATTGTACGTCCTTTACGTAGTGTTTTTAATAAATCCCAAACAGCACGTCGTGAAAATGGATCTAATGAAGAAGTTGGTTCATCAAGTACTATAACAGATGAATTGCCTAGAAAGGCTAAAAATAATGACAATTTTCGACGTTGACCTCCAGACAGTCTACACGCTTGTTCATTTCGTTTATCAGTTAATCCAAGTTTGTGCAAATAGTCATCTAATTTTTGATTTAAGCTTGAACTACTGATTCCTTTTAAGGAACCAAATAAGTTAATATGTTCAGCAACTGTCAGTGTATCATACAAAATATCGTATTGGGGACAGTATCCTAACATTCTACGTAAAACATCAAAACGCTGATTTGTTACCTGCCCATGCATAATTATTTTACCTTTTGTAGGCTGTAGTATACCGACTAGAATAGACAAAAGAGTAGTTTTTCCTGCACCATTACGTCCCAATATAACAGTAATTTGATCTTCATAAAATTGCATATTGACATTGCATAAGGCTACACGATTCGATGGTTGATATGTTTTGCATAGATTATCAACAATGACCGATGATGGTATCATTACTGATTGTGAACTGGCAGTATTAACTGGTGTCATCATTGAGGAATTCAATAAACTTTGTCTATCTGTTTGAAATAAATTCACTGACAATTGTGAAGTGTTATTAGATGTGTCAAACAGATTAGCACTGCTTAATTTACGTTTTTTGCGCTTTTTCAAACCATTTATTGATGTTGAATGAGTTAATACACTTTGTGACTCAAATTTATGCATAAACAGCATGCAGCATCTTCTCATTGATGGTATACCCCAAAAAGCTAATACACCTAAGAGAATTGTTCCAATCCATAAAAAGATCATTGAACTACCTAGTGATAATATACTGTGTGAATTGCCTGTATGCCATATATTTGTCCATTGTGCACCAGTACCTTGCAATTCAAGTCGATCTAAAAATATCCAACTTAATGAATGACTGACTTGAGGTATAAGACAGAATGGTATCAATAATAAATCACGAGGTAATTCGTTATATCTTAAAAGAACTGCTGCAGGCATAAATAATAAAAAATAAGTAATTCCAGCAACGATTGAAGCAATAGTCGATCGTAAGGATAAAGAAGTGAAGAGAATACAGTAAAATAGACACGAAACTGTGTAGTTTATTATAACAAAATAAGACAATGTCATATCAGTTAAGGGAATAATTTTTCCATACTTTAGAATAGCTACAATTGGAAGTGAAAACAATGCCATTAGAACGAATGAAATAGTTATCCATGCTAACCAATTCATAGATACACTAATGCCAAATGTACGCAGAAAGTCAACTAAACGATTTTCTTTTTCATCAACCATATACTTTACAGTCAATATCACCGACAATACCCAACCAAGTACCATTAATTGAGGTAAAAGAAATATAATATTCACTAGTAAGGCATCAAAGTCATATGGTGCTGTAGGAAACATTTTCATCTCTATTCCTGTATCATTAAATAATTGAGAGAATGTATCAATAGCATTAAGTTTTTTTGATGTCACGTAAATCAATGCTCTACTTAACTGTTCTTGAACATCTATAAAACCACTTGTAAAATATTTCATTTCCTTTTGTGGATCACGACGTGGCACTGGCACAGAATAACGATCCAATACTTGATAACTACTTGTTTTATCTATAAACAAAGGATTCTTTCGTAATGACACAGAGAAGATATTTGGTGAATTTGTAATTCTCTCCAGAATTGTATGTACATTTTTATCATTAATATTATTGTTGTCATTGTTTGTATTGTTAAAATTTGCAGGAATTTGATCAAAGACTAAACCAATTGGTGATGTCAATTGATTATTTTGATGCATTTTCATATAACTATCAAAATCACTACGTTTAGTGAACGATATATATTTCTGATCAATTTGAAAACAATCTGCTAATAATTCATGTAGTATAGTGATGAATAAATCAGAAATACGTAGAAATAATTTCCAACTTAAATTAAAAAAATTATGTTCAACAGTATTTTGTTGTATAATATTGTAGAAGAAATGACATGCTTCTTGAAATTCACTTGGGAGGATGCCATGTTTATCATCTTTACAACGTTTTAATTGATCGTATATCTTCGTTGAATATGATTTATTATTAAAAACATTTGATAACAATGGACGTAATTCACTGAAATATGCATTAGTTAGTTGCCGTAAACTACTCAGTAAACGTGTATAACTACCCATATGATAGATGATTTCATCAGTAAATTGATTTGATGGATAATATGCCAATGTTCCAAATAGAAAATAACGTAAACGACCAAACGTCACCATTAATGAATTAGAATTCAATAAGTGTATCAATATTGGGCATAAATTAATATGCGGCATTGGTTTCTCCGTTAGAGCTTTTGCTACCATTGAAATATCAACATGTTCACTGAATTGTGACATTAAGTGATTAATTATAGGTAAATTGTTGGACGCTTTTGAAGTGTCTTTATCATCATCAGCATCATCATCACTATCGGTAGGTTGATTAAGTGCAATAAATAAACGACCCAAATCATTTTGATTTGCTGGTGTACCACAAACTAATTGTGATACATATTCTAATGATTTTATACCGGAGCTATTTTTAAATACCAAAATGTTTTCATTTATCCATATTCTCATATTATTAACTGAAGTCTGCAGATGAGTTAACTTTAAACCAAGTTGTATCCAATCAGTGAAATGTTCTGCTTCAAATTTAGCTGATTCACTAAACCTACAAAACGAAGTGTAATAAAGGCAATAAATGCAAAGATTAACTAACAAATTATTTGAATTAGTCACTATTTGAAAAATAAAATTAAAGTAATGTTCAATATTGTGGTTGTGATTATGTTATATGTTCTCTAGCAATTAAATTAGAATTAATAAAAACTGGAATTGAGAAACTCAACTCAGTACATTCAAACGACATCTCAACATGTTGGATATCCAACTATAACACTAGTATACACTAATCGTTTTGCTTTGAGCACGTAACACTTAACAGTTAATAAACCGAACTGAGCCAGGAATGTCTAAATTTTAGTTTAAATGGTTTCTCATAACACTAAATGACTTGGGAATATGCTGGATTACTGAAGCCCTTCGGACACCTGGTGTGGTGTCATGTAAATATGATCACAATTTACTTGAATCCAAATATTTTGCCTAATACATTCAGATGGCCTATCAACGTGGCTGGCATAAAACGCCTTACAACGCTGCTCATAAGTGAAAATGAGAACTATAAGAGGGAGGTTTAGTTATTCAGCATGTTGCCTAGTCATTCGAAAACAGTAGGTCAAAAATGTTTGAATTCCATTCCATACCAATTTTAATGATATTTGAATGACTTGGTGACATGCTGGATAACCGAAGGTCCATTGAAGCTAACCACTATCAAGTAGGTTTATTTTATAATGTAATATAATTATTAGTCCTACCAATATTAACTAACTAATTACAAGAATAATCGAGTGTAAGTATTTAAACAACTAGGTGATAAACAAATATTGTCCTTCTCGGGAAGAAAGAATCTACAAGTATTGGAATGATGCTGTCCCCCCCCCCATTGTTGGGACATTTTGATGAGACATTAGAAACTTCTTCGCCTTTATGACTTCAGATTGAGACAATTTATTTTATGGGATTAATTACGATTATTTTATTGGTCTTGAATTTTAATGAGCTATATCCAACCTTAAATTCACAAACTAACTTGATTTATAAGAACGTTTAACTTTATATTTTAACGAGTATATACAATTATTTTGTTGCTTTATGGAAACGCCGTTGTATAAATAATCAGTAAGCACAGTTGTGAGAATAATCCTACTGCGTTATACAATCATTACGTCGATGTTCTTTATTGTCCTGACTTTTATAATGCTCACCTTTCTTGATGCACTGCTTTATGCGCTTGCTCTTTTGAGTGTTGCACTACTGGAGGATACCGGATGAGGATATACATTACAAATAATGCCACTGAATTGACGGTAAACATTTTTTTAATTTACAAGCAACCACTGGTATATTTAAATATCTCATTTCCATCCAACTTTATTGAAGACAGACAAATTAAGCATGGTTTAAATTGTTACGAGGGTGATTTATAGATGTCCACTTATGCATCAATTGTAGCACAGAGCTTAATTGAGAGTAGGAACGCGCGGACACTAATAAAACTACTAAATTTAGGTATACGTGATGATGTAGACCAGGTAAAATAAGGAGAATGTTATTCATTTATATCTGGTAACTTAAGACGTTTATTAGTTGACTTTTTTGCATACGCTTTTAATGACCACATACAAATAACAAATGTCTGGCTTCTAGAGTATTCGGTTTCTTGAAATACAGTTATATCACTGTTAACCTTATTCGTTTTGCAGAGCTTATCTTCTAGTAGTTTATTGAGG
Organism: Schistosoma japonicum; assembly: GCA_025215515.1. NCBI lineage: Eukaryota > Metazoa > Platyhelminthes > Trematoda > Strigeidida > Schistosomatidae > Schistosoma > Schistosoma japonicum. The sequence goes on along the minus strand of CM046061.1, from coordinate 9,777,101 downwards.
TCGGAGTTTCATAAACTACTATTTTATTTGTATGCCATTTTAGCAATGAGATCAAATGGTGTTCTTGTAATGTAATGAATTGGCTGAAGTGAAAAATATTGAACACTGGATGCTAATTTGATGGTTAAGAAGCTATGCACTCACTACAAAACCTTAGATTTCTGATGTTGTTTCAAATGTAAAGTGCTGTAGTGTCGTATACTACTGCGTATGCTATCGCTAGTGCCTCATGCCTTAAACTATGTTGCCTGGTTATGATCACTTTACGCCAAAAACTGCGAAATTCAACCAGAGTTTGAGTATTGTTGAATCCTGTATTTTTGGTACTTTTGTGGAACTGTATGAAGCATACATTTTGTAAGGATACTATGTCATTTTTTTAGAAATGTTAATGAATAGACGTACGAAAATGTTTCTATTTTTATTTACCAAGGTCCAGGTCACAGGTGCAAAATAATGAAGTAGAATTGCACAAGATATACAAACAAAGAAGTAAATAATCCACATGTCGCTGATTGTCTGACACTTTAGATTTATCAAAACAAACAATACTTTTATATGTTCGATGACTAACACAAATAAAATCTGGCTGGGGGAAGGTGTTCGCTAATGGTAAAGATCCGTAATTTTCGTTTGTTGATTTTCATGACTAAAGTTGAGGATTGTCTTTACCAACATGTATATTTTTTAAAGATCACCTTTAGTTATAAGTTTTAGGATGTTTAGTATGTTGTTAGTAGTGGACTCTATGTGACAAACCACAAATCCTTGATTCTGCTATTAGCCACATACTGAATACCTATGTGTTTACTATTTACACCCTCTCCATTAGACAACCATAGATACCCAAGTTATGATTATTTTATTAACACAATAGATCGTTATATTTTATAGGTTTGTGTTCTTTGGGCTTTCTGAAGCTTTCATCGACTAACTAGTACTCATCTTTTAGTCGAATAAGCTAATTCCTGGGATAGAACACCGCCAAAATCTACCTCTTGAGTTATAAATATTTTACATCATCTAGATATTACTGTACTTAGTTACACACTCTTTTATAGGTAATCAGGCGTTGTTGAAAGTAACTCATAATTATCAGGCTGAATTTAAGGTGCAAGTTGGTGTGTGTACTCTTTTGTTTGTTTAATTCATTTATTACTTAAATGTGTGTCGTGACTCAAATGTGAACTGACATAAGCAAAACAAAATTTAATATAATGATGCAACAGTTCATTAGGTTACTTTATTCTATACTAGCACTAAGTTAGAAATTATAAACATAAAGATAAAAGGAATTGAAACAATAATACACGAACAAAACTTGTGTATAAGCATAATACTAAGGAACAAAAACAAAATAACTGGTAAATACGTCTGCATCGACGTAACTGACTGTAAAGTATATCAATCTAGCTTTTTAGCCGAAAAGTACAATTACTCCAACCGAATAAGCATGCACTATTATGATTTGTACCTCAGATGAGTGTTCGCCAACGATTCTCTGTGTGGGATAATTCTGTCACGAGGCTTTTACTAATGTTCTGGGCAAATATTTTTTATCTGAAGTGTGGGTCAGTGATATTTTTAGAAAAACAATGAGAGCTTTTAATTGATACTACCCTGCTAAGTGAGCCCAACACTATCAAACGGCTACATACTCCCACAGATATTAGATGTCTTTATAAGTTTGTGTTGAATTTATTTAGTCGCTTTTAGTTTTGACCTAATATATTCTTTTGCTGGACAGTGAATTGAAATAAACGGTGGCTAGAGATCCTGCGTGAAATGAGTTTTGTTTTAAATAAGTCATGTAATTCATGTACAAGTACAGTTAAACTAATAAGTGGACGTTTACTTTTGAGTGCTTTACTACGTGGATTCAAAAATGTCACAAATGAGAAACCGCATATTAAGTCTAAATAACCTGAAATTTTTTCTGTCAGTTTGGTGAACGACAAGGTAAATAAACTAGTTGTTTTACAATTTATTTTAAACAGGCACGTCTAGTAATGTGAATTAAGTAATGCAAAATTAGACACAGATATCAAGTAAAAAAAAACAAAGCGACTCCAGAGGACATTAAAAAGAAATAGTATGATCTTATGACTCATTATGTATAAAAGTAGTTAATTTATTATGAACAAGTTAATTGTGGAAGCTGATTAAACGGTAGTTTTAAAAAAAAAATTTAAACTGACGGATTTGCAAATGATAAAACATTTTTAAAACACTTATTTACAGTCTTAGGTTTAGTTCTGAGATTAAGAATAAAACAAATTTATTTAATCACCCCATTTTGACTTTTTATAATTACCGATAGCTTTTTATTTTACAACTAAGCCCCTTTTCTAACTATTTATAAATGTTTGAGAAGCCAGTGTTAAGTGAAATTAAATCTCGTGTTTCAGTGTAATATTCACATGACAGAAAAGAAATTACTTATATTATGGAATTATTGTATCATTATATGTACTTCTGAGTAATTAATCAGAAAGTTTCAGGTTGTTGACGATAATAGTAAAATAAATTAACATGAGAAAAAATATGTTGAGGATTCGTAAGATACTTAAAAATCACATTAACAAAGTAGTTAGGAAACCATTTTTGTTTGTATGATCAGTGATGGATGAATTTCATAAACAATTTGGCATTAATAAGTTAACAAAATTCCGTTTAAACCAAAATACGTAAATATTAATACCACTTAATTATTCTAAAATTAAAAAGCACTGAAACACTAAATGTTTTATCAGATTATTCGAGTAATAAGTGTATGAACTATCAAAAAATACCATCGGTGCAGAAAACGTGAAGTGATAATCACTGGTAGTTTTAAAAAATGTGAACAGTCTACAGCCGAATTTTAGTTTTTGGGGCAACAGAAATCATTGGTTTAAAATTTTAAGTTACATTGTACAGAGTAAACTAACAACTTATATTCAGTCACTTATTTGATCTCGTTTTAATTGAAAAGGAGAATAATAAAATACATCAGCATGTTTATTTCTCACCAATATTATTATGTACTACTTTAAAAACGTTACGACATGTCGCGTTTTACTTCTGAATTCATTATAGTATAAAAATATGGTAGCGTGATAATAATATGATAGGGATGTTTATTAGCAACAATTTAATTTGGTTAACAAAAGTGCAAATAAATAATCTACGTATATAAAAGCTTTCTAATAATCTTTGTAAAATAAGTACATATTTAGTAAAAAAGCATTTATAATGGTTAATTTTGATTGAAACCTAAGAATGATCTTAATCATCATTTTTAAATCCTTACCAGACAACAAATGTCGGTAGAAGCTATATTAAATTTAGTGTTTTCCATTGAGAAGTAACCATGAAGCCACTTGAACCTATGGATGTATTTGCCCGGTCCTACATTGTTGATTTTGATGATGCTACAAGACACCTTTTATAAAAATAATGTCATACTAGGTAAATACTAACCCAAAACGCTAATGAGATTTAGTATTAAATTTCCCATCAAACAGAATAATTTCAAAGTCAAGCTATTGGATTGGAATCATGTTGCGTAATAACTGATATGCAACAGTAGCGAATCTTGTCAAATTGAAATATAGTAGCCAATTTTTACGACAACATAGTGCATTTGCCTAACAATAAGTAGACAAAAATCTAATCAACGTAAAAAGTGAGTCAAATAGTGCTATTTGCTTCATCTTTACAATAACTACTCGGTAAAATTAACTTGATTATGAGACGTAACCGCTATAAGTCAAATGCACAAAGAGAACTGGTAGTACTTAACATGAATTTAAGATTTTAATGCAAAGTGACTAAGTAAAAACATGTAGATTTATTTAAGTATGAAATTACCAATATGTTAATAGACAAGCTCAATAGCTTGCCTACTAATATATTAATTTATTAACCCACAACGATTAATGGTTTAAAATCGACTAAAACTACTTGTGTTTAGATGCCATTATCACCAAAGGACATTATTTAACGTGGCAAAACTAAAACATTACTAAATGAAATGTACGTACCATTTAGTGAAAACAGGATCATCTACCAGATGTGTTATATTGTTAAGAAAGTAAATCACTGGAGCAAAACCATTTAATGTGATGATACTTTGCGGGTGATTCTCATTACATGTGTAATTAAAATTACAAACAAGTGATTGCATGTAAGTCAGCAATCCCATACTCAACATACTTTGACTTTGAAGGAAACATGATGGTTTGGGGTCAACTGCATGACGTCTACGAATAATGGCGATGGCAATTACGAATATCAAAACAAAGAATAATTCAGCTATTATAAGCCAAAAACTTCGGCGACGTAGCAAATAGTCTTTCCATAGTAAAACTCGATAATGCTTCCATGATTGATGCACAAAATTTTTTATTCCTTGATTTGAAATTTGCAGACTACACATGGTTGCGCGAAGGAAAAGAAAGGTTTCCAATAATAAAGTAAAATGTATTCTTTAAGATATCAACTTAAAAATAATATATTTTAATGCCGTCTCTTCATACCATAAATACATTTTGTACAAAACGATTCATCAAAAGTGCGGGTCTTCATTAAGATGACTCGGTTAAGAGCGGTCCAGTATCACAGCAGACAGCATTTCTGAAAATAAAATAATAGAAAATTACGTTATTACTAATGTAATACAATGCCCTCACATTTCATTTACGGATTACAAAATAAATACACTAATCATACATTATAAGTTTGTGTATTGGTTTTAACTGAAACACGATAAACTGTGATCTTGATAAAAAGTCGAATTATTATAGGATATGTTCAATATCTTTTAGGTGGTGAGTAGTAGAAACAACTCTGTTAGGGGATTTAACCCAAAGATTGATAAATAAAGCAAAAGTCGTGGCCACGGAAAACATGAATCTAGTTTTGTTAAGGAGAAACTTAGATTTCTAAAACCCACAATGTACAGTTCTGGTTACTAAGAAAAAATTTTAACATGTCCCAACTAACGGTGTACTTCTAAAACGTGTAGATGTGTTTCAGTTGCAAAGGAATTTAAATCATAGGAAAAGGGTTCAAATTAAGAATCTTGGAATTAAACTAAAGAATATCCAACAAACATTGATATACATAGTCACATAGTGTTTCATCTAAGCTTATTAACATACTCTTTGAATCCTTAATAGGTCTCAAATGGTTAAGAGAATTTACAAAAATCTGGTGTACACTTAAAGTTTAAAATTTTGCAGGTAAAAATACAAACAGGTGACAAAATATACCACTGAACAGTGATTTCAGTTATACGTTATAATCTAAAATAAACCTCAAAAAAGCTTGGCAACCACAAAGTAACATATTGTTTAAGCACGCTAGAAAATTATCTTAGCCGATTTGGCTATTAGTTTGAACATGAAAGTAGATTATTTAGATAAGTGAATAGTGTTGGAAACGTTTACGGAGCTCTCTCGAGTTCTTTTCATGGGAAGCCAAAATAATCACAGCTGAATAAAATGAATCAAAAACTAGATTAGTTAGCTAATGGATCAATCAATAACTTTCTAATTTTATAATTAGAATAAATTATTTGTAGATGTGAAATTTTGTATAGTTATGGTACATTACTGGTTTCAGTAGATACATTAGGCAAGTTATTTTCTATGGTAATTAACGTATTAAAAACCCTAAAATGATTTGTTGGTTATATACTTCATCATACTTCTTCTTGATGAAAAAAAACTACCAACAAATCCTAGTCGATTCACTTTAGTAATTATTATTACATATAATTGTCACCCCTTCATAAGCCAAGTTTTCTTTGTTGATGAAATAGTAAAAAATAAATATTTGCCTGATTACATAAAAAACGCACGCGAATAAAGACATTAACCAAATGACGCAGAGAAATCTGAGGTCAGTAAATTGATGTACAATATCCAATGTTTGTTTTTATAGCTAGTCCAGTCCAGTCAATTTTTGGCTTCTCCATTTTATTACTGTAGTATATGTTTTTGTTGCTTGTATCATCTAATGTAAAAAACTCCGTTTCTTGATTGTGTAGTACAGTTTGAGTTTAGCATTTATTTTAATAACTTGTTGCGGTTTGACAGAAATTTCTTATGTCTCAAAGCATCGGCATTAGAAGAGCCATCATCTAGCATCCAGGTGGGTTATTGGTTATGTAGTTGTGAATAAAGAAGTACAATATTATAATCAGTCATCAGTTCGTCTCCTGGATGAGTCCCATAACCCATTTCCAAAGCCACATCTCCACTCTTCTTAAGACGTTTATATCACATTTATGAAGCCGAACTAAAAGGATGTTGTATCATTATTGACGCAGTTTGATATTAGTCTTGTAGATGACAAATACACGTCTAGGATAAGACATATTTAACTGCTTCCAGATAAAGTATAGCCTTGACTGCTCTTGAGAAATCTCGGCTACTGCTTGAGATAAGCTGATATTTACAATCTTTTCAACAAACGAATCAACCTGGGCACGCAGTTGCTAGTCGTGTTTCATACCAGTTAGCGTTAGAGACTACTCTACTGCTGTATGCTATCGAGGAAAGAGTGGTTTTCGTTCGGAATTCCATACTTAAGTTCAAGTTCCTCATGGACAACCAGAGCAGTGGTCTCTGTTCTACTCATTAGGCTAACATCTATGGTTTTCAATTCTACCAGCTTCAGTAAGGTTTAGTTCTTTCTCACGGTGGTAAAAAGTGACTAAACTGAAGTACTTTCGTACTTGCTTGCCTGGTATAGCATGAGCTTAAGTGGAATATACATAAATCTGACAAGTTTTCACCGTTGCGGAGGTGGTGTAACATTGCAAGAACGATGTCCACATCAAGAGTACATTGCAGTACACTTGTTTTCCAAATAGGCCTTGGATTTCGACAATAGTCTTCGGAGATTTGAAATTTGAAGAAAATCAAAGAGATTAGTTTGCTATATAAAGAGGAAACTGTGGAATTCTAGTTGGGTTTTTTACCAGTTTAACATCACCCTAGAATTATTCGTGCAGTTTGGCAGAAATAAAGGACTGTCTAGGCACTCCCTATATGCCTCCTTCATACTGGGTTTTGCTAGTTGAGAAGTAACGGGCTATTTACTCACTAATGCATGGAAGTTCTATTGTTACGATCCTTCTTTTTGTTCGAAGTGGCGAATTCCCTCACTTCCACAAAGACTTTTTTTAACCTAATAATGCTTTTAACTGTTAGCCGATATCCGGTCTTATATGTGACCTTTAGTTTTATCATAGAGGAAACATTTTTCAGAAAAATTTTTAATTATTGATGGTGCTACAAAATTTCAAATTCTACTTAGAAAATATATCACCAAATGGCACAATAAGTATTTAAATTCAAATCTCTAAGGAACGTCTTAGAAAATTTTGATTTTCATAAACAACAGAAGTACATGAATCTGTATATCAGTTGAAAATCAACTAATTTCAGCTCGATATAGGGCTTTATTTCAATTCAGTCTCTAATAAAACGTTAAATATAGTGGGCTCTCAAATCAGTTCGCTAATCGAAACAGCTAAAAATGCTTCAGTAGACATGTTGACATCGGCCAGCCAATTTAATTGGTCGGTAGTTTGATAATGAACGTTACCGTACCAAATGTCACAAAATGATTTTAAACAATTACTTGCAATATCATCAGTGAATTTTAATTCGGCATGTTCATCAGATTCATCATCTGTATAATCTGAATCATCTCAAGAATATTTAACACTTAATGGTGCTTTACATATATGATGCTAATACTTAGTCAAGAGTTAGTGATTCTATTTGTTTATATTGTCTATCAAAGTGGTTAATCCAAAGTGTTTTTGTTCATTGGAGCACTTTCCAAATAATTGTGTGATTCATATCATTCCTACAAAATTATTAGTTGACTGATTATGCGGAAACTATAACTGAGTTTCTATAACACATTGGGTTGCGGGAACTTTTCCAAAACCTTTTTTGTTTAGAATAAATGCAGAACCTGTCCTACGGTAGAAAGCAGAATATAGAGAGAGGGAACTAGACATTCTGACTGCCATGTAGACAGTGGTAAAAAAGCCACCATCCAATGAAATCGTATTCTGGCCCACATTCAACTTGGTGACTAGGCGATTTGTACCTCCAATGCTTTCAACACAAGAGGAGTTATTACAAAGCGAAGTACATTTAGAAGCACTACAGATAGTGGGTTATGACCACAGTCTCACCGGAATTCCGTGTTCTCTTCGAACGCTAAATTCCGTGTAAATTGTATTGGCTTCGAGGGACTGTAACACTTTATTCAACATTCAGTGAACAATATGCACAATGTAACTTCGTTAATGTTTGGTATGTTCACACTAACCATATTTTGGCAATCTGGAAGAACACCTACTGTTTAATTCTTGTTTAATAATTCTTGATTATCTACATGTTGCCGCTATACAAAATTTCCTACAGAACATACTACTGCCTCATCATTAGGCAATCATTTAGCATAAATTCGCACAAACAAATTTTTATTTCAAATATGGATGGATAGTATTGTGACGCACATAGAACAGGAAAACACGATTTTTAAAACCTCTTTTTCGTGATATCGAAGCACTTACTGCTAATTTGTAATTACTTAACGTTTAGCAAATATAGTGGTTTCATTGCTTAAAATGTCGGTTCTTTCAGAGTGACTAACAATTTTCATGTACACTTCTATTTTCAAAGTGATAGCATTTTGCTATAGACTCCTCGTTTTCTTGTTCACCACTCTTCCAGCTTAGTCTTTTTGTGCTTTGTATTTTACCCTACATACTGCTATGTAATTTTATTGTATAGAAGCAGCATTAATACTCTGCAAACGACTAATATAGACTCGGGTTAAACTCTTTCTTCAGTTGTCTTTTCATCTTGATATGCCTGTGGAAAAGGTTTTTGGCACTTGAATTCAGCAGATTTATGCGGAGTCAGTTTAATTAGAGCTTCAGTTTGTCAATACAGGTTTTATCGGCTAATTCCAGACAAAGTGCGATGCCATAGAAGTTTACCTATCAGTTTATTCATTTCATGAATTTAATTAGTCTTTGTCACATTGATTACTTATATGTCGCTATCATGAGTTTTTGTCCTCTCTGTCTATCTACACCCTGTTTTCGCAGTTTTTAAGAATAGTAATATTTGCTGATAGCTGTTGGCTGTACTATTTTAAGCAGTCACTTCATCTAATTTGCAATAACTTTCACAACATATAGTGCATCAATCAACTCATTGTTGGTTAACATACCCACTCCAGACACTTTCAAAGAGCAAGAGCCACAACCCAGCATAAAATTACGCAAGCAGGGTAATCTACGGATTTATACCTGCTTGTTGCAGAAATATTGAAATTAGAACTGTACAACTGAACTGTCGTTCGCAATAACTCAAAATGTCGCAATTTTAAAAGACTTCGCTTTCGTGAATTTTTCCTATCAAATTGTTATTCTAAGACCAAAAGCTTGTGCGCAAATCCAGAATAATAATATTAGTAAAATATTGCACTTTTCAAAGTTAATGACATGGAAGCCCGACTGTAAATTAGCTACGCATTCCTACGTAAGAATATGATTTTGTTTATTCTCCGTCGAATTTCATTCATTTTGTGCATTTAAACCCAGAGTGTGTGTCAGTTACACTATAGTTATGCAGTTTTAAGCTCAGATGTTTATAAACGTGTATATGCAACTGTTAAATAAGAGTTTACTACGGCATTCACATGCCTTCCCCAATGTTTTCAGATATGACCAGTCAGCACATTAGTGCATACATCATGAGGTTGATTGAAGAATGCCATCGAACGTTTATTACAAAACGGCTGTGTAGGGGATCGATAATTTGCTTCGGAGTGTAATACATGTTAATTCATACACTGCAGTGTACGAATTGACTTTTTACCTAGCATTCCAATCATTTTTATTATAGTATTTTAATCCACTCGAGTGCTAGTCAGTAAATAGTTTTAAAATATTGCATCTTTAAGTTCATGAGTGAAAACCGTTATGTAATCTACTGCTCGTCATGTTAAAGGCCACGCGTATTTTCTGGATGAGTTCTTGGTTGTTGTTGTTCCGTTAATTCAGGAGAATAGTATCTCCCACCGTTTCACTTTCTGCCTTCCTTAGGTAAAACTAGGCTACTTTATTTCCTTGGAAGCAACGGGGGATTTTTAAATTTGCAAAAGTAATCCTTGCTTTCCAAAGCGTTTAAATATTTTTATATTCTTGTATGCTGTCAACTCAGTACAAATTATGTATACTATAACAGTTTTCATCTGGAACTGTAGTATTAACTTCACAGAGAGTCTCTAAAGTTAATTTTTTTGTACAAATATAATTCGATCAAAATTGTATAAGCATTCATAAAACAACAACAAACCACCGAATTGTTAATAGGTCACTTTTCTGCGTAATCAAACAACTTTACGGATTTTAAGCTGTGTTAAAGCAAACTGTCAGAGCAAATGCCTGTGGTTTTGATGGTGACTGATCAGAAAACGTTTTTAGGTTTCCAAATTAGAAATCCCACGGATTAAACTTTTAGAATACGTCAACATATACATTTTTGCTTGCTGCTGCCACAGTCTTCTAAGGATGTTAGCAAACCTTTAGCGTGAAATCAAAATATTTTAGAATAAGCGATTAATGTGTTGGCGAAATGTAAATATATCTTATGCCATCATAAAAGTCTTACAATGATAAAGTAGTACAAAGCAAAGTTTTCTTTTGCTCCATAATTGATGCAAGTTGGGATAAGTTACGAGAAATTTCGGATCCATTGTAAGATTTAGTCAAACACCAATCTGTCTTGGCTGATATGACTTTTTTTGTTTAGTTTATTTGTTAGCGTACTCTACTGCTTTACTCTGTATTGCAATTCTAAACTAAGTTACAGATCAGCGTTGATATAACCTTTTATAAAACTTTATTTTATCAGCGTTTTTGTCAAACAGAGCTATCTTCTTTTCATAATTCACGTCTAGTAGTGAGTATTTAAATGAAGGCAAAGCTAAAAAGATGAGGTTTCTCAGAAACGCTCATTACAAAATACATGAAAGGAACAACGTAATGCAATCCTAATAAATATTAATTAAAAAAGACGATTTAGATGATGGCTTAACATAATATCTGATCCAGTTAATAAAGTTTGAAAATATCACTCACATGATTTCCTCATTTCTTCGCTAAACAATTAAATAACAAACACTGTTGCTAAACTCTTTGGTCAACGACGTGCATATTCTTTAATTTCGTTTCAAAATCCCTCAAACCGATTTTAACAGATATGATGTAACTCGTTTTGTCAAATTTCTGATTCTATGTTGGTTCTGTTTGATGTAACGTTTAGGATTTAGGAAAATTCATCTAATCACTCTGTATGTATGTTGATAATCATGCTTTATTATTTTGGATATTTACAGTTATGGTTGATTCATTATATAAAACTTAGTGTAGCTTTAAGTTTTTTTATTACTCAATCCAATGAACAAAAGATTACGACTCCACAAGGTTTTAATATAGTTTATACCTTTTCTATACATATATTTGTTTCTATTTTTTTCAATAAAAGAGCTTTTCGGAGTTGAATTTTTTGTTAACTTATATGTGAACTGGACTGGCATTGTGCGATTCCTGAAACAAAGTCTACGAATATTTTAGGAAGAGACAGAAGGAATGGTGTAATATCTCTTTTTAATTAGATTTTAACAAGTTCATATTAATATATATCGTATAGTGATTATGGAAGCACTATATATTAGGTAGTAGTGTGTTAGGTAAAATTGCTTTAGTTTTAAAGCTATTATAAAGACAAATACAAGTGATTAATAACGTGGTTAGAAATGAGGGTAGTTAGATTAGTTATGAAGTTCACAGAAGGTAATTAATCAATAGATAACTTTGCAATATATAGTCGTAGGATTTATGCGTTATTCGATTTCTATTAGAAGGATTGCCAAAACATTGATAAGAGATCAAATATTAATATACGTTGCTAAGAGTAAGATGAAGTTTACTACTATGTTAGCGCACAAATGACAACAAAAATCTTGGAAGCAAAATAAAAATAAAAGTATTTATAGTTTAATGAAGAAGCCAGTGCGCCAAATCTTTTGTAAACAACATTAGTTTTGGCTTTTATAATAGTCCAAGTAGAAAAAGAAGTTACGCGGTTTGAACATATAGATCAGGTTTATTCAGACAGATGCATTGTGTATAATGGTTTAGATACTTAATAAAGAACCAATTGAAAGTAATATTTTTTGCTCAATTTTGAATGTCTAAATGAGAAATTTTAGATTATATTTTTTTAATGACTGAAATTATTATACCAGATATTCGTACAAGGGGTTATGAATTCATTTCACTTTTCAATATTATAATTCTGATTAATATTTGATCAATGATTGTGTTAAGTTAATCACTTTGATATTACGTATATAAAAAAATATATTGAATAGTTATAACAGTAGTATATATATCAAGAATAAAAGGAATAATTGTGAAAATTCCAGGTGTCGTTTACAAATCTCTATATTTTCCAAATAAAATGAAACCAAACTTTTCTTTACGTATATGAATAATGGTATAGATTTTAACTAGCAAATTTTGTAAGAAGTGATGGATTTTAAGACAAGATCTGCAAATACAGTTGTACTTAGACGGTTTAAGATATCATTTTAGTATATACTTGAGGATGGTCAGATATCAGAGGATCAGGCTTAAATAGAAATAGCTATCTGGGGCCTCAATGCTTTATGTGTGTATTTTTAATTTATGCTAACTTTTGATACTAAAGTACTATAAAACAATAAAGTAACTAATAAGTGTTACACCCGTATATTAATCCTTCTACTTTCCTAGCGTTGCTAGGAGACAAATATAGTATTGATTTTAGTGGTAAATAAACCAACTGTTCATAGAAAACATACTGACTTCGTAATCGCCTTAATTTTACAGGTAATCATTAAACTATAAGTATGTGACTCACTCTTTGAACAAGAGTTCACAATTCAAGGATTGTTTGTAAGCGATCTGAAGTTAATATATTTGATTTTTCTATATGCTGTCAAGCGTTGAGGGATTGGAAAATAAGGCAAGAGGGCTTTCCAAATTCTTATCGCCTTAGTTTACTGCTTAGATTATATCTGTTAATGATTATGATGTACTTAAATATGGTCAAGCAAAAAAAAGGCTTTTAAGAATAGATTTAATTATGTTGATCAATTGCAAATGAATGTTCCTTTAAAATATTTCTTTGTTAGTATTTTAATCCATGAAACGTATATTTAGTTGTTTTAAAATATAATTTGAATATATATAATTAGAATGTAGTTGGATCTTACCGTTGATTTGTCATCGACTGAAACTGATCAGTCTCTATTACCATATGCGCTTCCTCAGCGGATTGCCTTGATTTAGCGGCAGTTCAAAGTAGTGTTCGAGTTGGATCGGTGACTGGTGAGCGGAATCCTTGACGATTATTTCGCCCTATGTGAGACTCGTCAGTTGGATGTACCTGCATCCCAGTGTCGATGTTCACACTGAATTAGAATCCCAGTGTGAAAATCGACACTGGGATACATGTACACCCAGCTGGCGAGTCCCAAACAGTACAAAACGTGCAACCTGAATTACACTCACCAGTCGCAATCCAACTCTAACAATAATTCCAAAATATTATTTGCACAATCGAAGGTCAGAATATGCAAACTTTATTTAAATTTTTGTGTTTTCCTTATTCGTCGATAACGAAAAGTTGTCATACTCAATTGTCTTGAAGTTTATTTTACCTGATTTTATTACTTAATCTACTTTAATAATGATGTCTGAATTTATGAGCACGGCTTCTATGTTAATATAGTTGTTTTAGCTTACGATCTAGTGGTGCTCTCGTTATAAGTGAACATATATATATATATATATATATATATATATATATAACAGGATAACAGCTAAGTCCATCTGTCTAAAAGATAAAAGGATTTGATTGTTACTAATAACACCATCTAACCAACTTCATTTTTCTGACATTTTTCATTGTATTTGTATTCATTGTGTTATTGGACGTTTTAAATATGTCCACATTTATCTAAGCTGTTCAGTTAATGCATTCTGTGGAGATTTGTGGATTGTATGGATGCCGTTAATTGTAGACGATACATATGCCTTGGTTGAATTGTTTTGTGAAAATAATTGTATAGTTTAGAAATAGTTTCTTTTGGTACCAAACATTAATTGTCCAGTACTATGCAATTTTTGATTTATTTTTCAACTGATGTCAACTGGTAGCCATAAGTACTTATGAACCATTGTAATTTAACTTAACTAATAGAACTAATAGCCTTCGGACAATAAACAAACAGATTAACAATCATTAGTTTTCACGACTTCTACTATCAATAGTATCCAATATCAATGCATGAAAGAGAAAGTAAGCTGTTTTCTATGCCTTTTTCTGTCTTTAGAACTTGAGAAATCATGTGTTTGTTCAAAAAACATCTAGTTAGTGTTTGACTTACCTACCTTAACTAATGGGACATATCACAAATGATGTGGATTTCACCTGACACAAATCACTTTTTCAGACACCCTGATGTGGTTAAGAAGAATTTGTACGGTAATGTAAGACGAATTTGAATTTATATTACACGAATCACTAACAAATAAATCTACATTAATAAGTTGTCAGATGGAAGATTCAATCGTTACTGTGGAGAATATTTCTTATAGAGAAAATTATTACTTTTAATTATTAAGTTTATCAATAGCAATTTTTAATTAAATGCTTTTCATTTCGTATAATGTTGCCGTGGATAAGTACAATGCAAAAATTGTTTTGGATGCAACTGAATGCTATGTTAAACGACTATCTTATTGCAGAAATCCGTAATCACATTTTTGTCATTTACTTATCACGTTTTTCTACATTTAATCTTTTATTTAAAACAGTGCAATAATATTTGATATAGTAACAAAATTTCGTTATCGATCCATATTTCTAGTGATTCGTTTTCTTTTTACTCTACTATATTATTGTCATTACGGTCGACGTTATACAACTGAGAATTAATTTCTTAATAATCTTGTTATTAATAACTATGATTATCTTTTTAACTGAAAGATAATCTCTTTAAAATCAGGATTATTAAAGCACAATTACCTTTTCGGTATTACCCATTGACAGACAGATGTAAATATTTGAAAGGATTATTATCTAGTGGTATGAATCTTTAGATTTCAAGTTTACTCGTTCATAGTTAACTGTATTCATAGCTAAGTAAACCTACATTTATATTGTGAGTAAAATGCAATTTCTATTGTATTACATATTCCATTATATTCTATGAATTTTTAATGAAATCTTCTATTGTTTTATTTAAACATACTTTTTAGTAGGTTAAAACATTAAATTAAAATGTTAATTGTCTTTCTAAAAGTTTCATGTGATTTTATAACAAATGAGGTTACTGTATTACTGAGTTCTATTGATACCAAGCTGTTTAGTAACAGTAGAAGATAATGGTATTGACTAATTTTTTATAATTTAAGCTCTATATGAATACAGCATTGCATAACCATAGTGATACCTAAAATGTGCTTAAAATTTATTCTTTTAGTTAAATATTTTGATATAACTTCATTCTTAAGTCTTATATTTGGTTGTTACTTGTTAAATTAACTTATTTTTACTAGATGATGAAAATGATAATATGCATCGATGAAATAACGAATCATGATGGTTATGAAATTGTATAATAGATTTTTAGTTAGGTTTACTGATATCTCTAATAGTTGATATAAAACTAATTGCAAAGACTTTTACAACAATGCAAATCTTCTGTTAGTAGTCTAATAGATTGTTTTATTTCATTTTTGTGGACACTTCTGAAGTGTATTTTATTTCATTACAAGTTGTATAACACTTGTTTTCTGTTTGCTTCATGACGTCTTTACATTCCATGTGATCATTTAACAGTTTAAATATCGTTTATGAATGATTTCACTAAAAGTTGGCAAAGCACTGGAGTTATGTTTAGTTAACCACTCATTATATAGTATAATATTCTCTTCTATACCCGAGAAGCTCATATTCTTTCATACAGCAATATTAAAAATAGATTTTTAAAATTACATTTTGTAATTTGTTGAAAAAAATGGATACCATTTAATTTTTCAGACTCTTTGTTGACATAAAATTGTCAATCAATTAAATGCAAGACACGTATTTTACCTAACATTCTGGATCATGTAGTGAGAATAGTACACAAGAAAAATTTACTGAGCATGAATTCAATTAATAAAATCTATCCTATTACGTGAATATGTCTTCGTATGAAATAATATTTCTTCCGACTCAGGATTGAATACTACAGCGATGTAATATCATTGGAGTTATCTGCAACATTTTCACACTGCTCACTTCGTTAAACTAAGGGCTTTCGTGGATTGTTTTCGATTCAGTTAAATACATGGTATATATTGCATAGGAAGTTCATTGAAAATTTTCGCCATCTTTTTGTTTAGCATTTGAAAAGTCTGATTGAACTTTACCGACATGTTCACTTTCAACAGTTACAGATAACTCAGGACTGTAATATTACTTATCAAGTAAATCTTTTACTCGTAAAAGTCAGAACATTTGAAATTCAATTCTATGCGGTTTATTATCTACACATAAAATTTCCTACTTGCTTATAAAATATCCATCAAAAGATGTGTCACTACTTTTTGAGATAGAACATACTTATTTAATCTATATTTCATTTATCATATACTTACAATAACTCTGTGAAAATAAGCTTAATAAGAATGATTGAGTGCATTGTAGATTTATTGATCATCGTCTTAACATACAAAAGTAACTTTTCGTATCGTCCTTTTCTACTTATTTGATGCACGTAATACGAAGTGAAGCATCTATATGGAGTCACTGTACTTTTCGTAAGGTCACTTATTAATAGTTATAGAAAAATGAACTGTCAATGTTATTTCTTTTTCTGATATTCAAATTTAGCCGGTAAATTAGATTTACAATACTTCGGAATGTACTTGTTTATCCGTTAACATAAATAATATTCACCGAGTTGCTTTAACAGAAATAATGTACGCAGTCGACTATCTAGACAGACAGTAAAGGTGAATCGAATTAGAAACGATAACTGTCTTGTATTTCTACAAATGAAGGGAATATTTTCAAGTGAATAAAATTAATAAAAATTTATGTTATGTCCTACTGTTATGTTGTGTTATTTCTATTAGTCCCGGTAATATTATGTATTAATCCCGCTTAGTATTCTACGGTTCGAAAACGACAGCAACTTGATCCCGAATCAGAACAATAGTAGAGCAGCTAGCAAGAATTATTGAGAAAATGCAGCAGGAGGCAAAGGACAAAAGCAAAGTAAATAATTACACTAGGGTTTATATAAACAATGGTATAGAGCATTCTAGAAACTTTCCGATTAGTCGTTGGCTCTAGTTGGCTAAGAATGGACCGATCACAGCACAGCTTCGCGAGCATGTTTTTAACATGCTTTAATCATGCTCGTTTCGTGCTAAATTTATCGAGCCAAATTTCGGATTTGCGCTATTTTTGGTTATGTAACACGCAGTAAATTCCCAATTCGAACTTACGGGTAATATTAAATTTGAATTTAGCACAAAACCCAATTAAAATCGACACTGGCTTACTGCCAGTAAACTATAAGATGTAATTCTTGGACTTCAGTGGGAAAACGTGACCACTGGATTTTTACCGAATCAGGCATGTAACAATTACCCATTAATTGTTATGGTTGGTGTCGCTCAATTTATCGTGAATTAGGAGTCGAATAATTAAATCCCAACTTAGTTGTTTTAATATTAGACAAATATTACAAAGTATGGTGATCTTGGTTACTCAGTAGCATATTTTCATTGATCTATTGGAGTTGTTGTAAGTAAATGATATAATTCCAGAATGCTATTTCCGGAAATTTTGTAAAGTTTTCTTGTTCTAGATAATTCAGTTTATATGAAATATCTTTACGTGTTCTTAATGTTATTGATTCAATTATGATTATTTTAATGCTTGGAATGTTTTCATTTTCTAAATTAATGTCCCTATATTTACCAACTAGTTCATGAACAGAAGTCAATTTTAGAAACAAAAAGTGATTTTGACCTCAAAAGCAACAACAAATAAATGGACATTTCATGTCGGGTCTTAAAACAATATAAGTAAACAAAAGAAATTAAATGTTTTATAAACTTCTTCATGAATCTTATTTCGTGATAAACTATAAGTAATACTAAATCACTTCTATGGTTTCAGTGATGCTTTCAATGTAGTTAAGTGCTGTATCTAGGAGAATGGATCAGATCTTACTTTCAATGGTATTTTATTATGATTTCTTTTTAATGGATGATAACGGAGCTCAGCTTTCATGTCACATAGACAAAGTACTGTAAATCAGAGGACTTTTAAAGATATGACGATCTGTCCATTTTCGAAAGAGCTTTATCAATACGTAATGTTGTTGGGACGTTCATTAAAAAAAAATTTAGGCACTAGACTTCCTACCCTACAATCTCCAACATTTTAACATTTGAATTTCTTATCATGAATTGACATGGCTTACACAATTATTGAAAACCAGTAAGCACTGAACAGCAGTTTTGTCTGAGTATAAAACTCCTGAAGAGTGTAATTTCGCCCTTAATCACGCATACACCAGGGACCGAAACTAGGATCCTCATAGTTCTTCGTAAGTATCTAAGATTTAGACCATTAGGTTAGGATTTAGTGACTCACATCCTAATCTTAGTTAATTCATGATATATTGCGTGACACTATCTATAACAATTGGTGGATAACTGCCACACGCCTGGTTTGGTAAAACTCCAATGGTCACTTTTTATCACTGAGGCTACAGAATCACATACTTCGTTCAGTTGCTGGTGAGCGGATATTAACTTTAATGTTCTGAATTAAATTCCTTGGTGATTTCGACAGTGTACACAGACTTAGATTTCTGTTCTGGGATGAGAAAGCCCTCCAATTTTCCTTGGTATAAAGTGCTATCCAACTTAAATCAGTATGTAACGAATGCAAACAACAATTTAAAATGACCAACACAAAAATTTTTCGTTATTCAGATGAATGATTTTTTTTTGCTAACATGTAAACATAGTTTTGTCTTATTTCTATAAATTGATTGTTTCAAACACTACTCTTCACTGTGATTACAAAAAACAGAGGTCGCAGAAAATAAGTTATAGTAATTATCAATGCTTTATCTGTCTAGAACTCTAATGATGCTTACTTAAAAATAATGCTATGATAAAACAGTTAGCACTGTAAGCTCTAGCCACTTTTATCGACCACTTAATTACTTTACAGTTACTAGGCACAAATTGGTCTTCCTAGCCTCGAGCCACAAACCTAGTGTGTCTATGTGAGATGGAGCTAGTATGACTAATTGGTTGAGCAAACCAATATAAATATGCCGGGTTCTATCTTTCGATTTTTAGACTTTAAACCTGATACTTCAGATAGTGAGCCATCACTTCTATTTTCAAAAGTTAGAGTTATTTGAAGCTTTCTTTTTGTAGGATTTATCAAAGTGAATTTATATTTGTGATTGCAACGTAGTGGATACCTCATGTGGTTTATTCCAACACGTTTTAGTTTTTAGAATTCTTGAATGCGATTTCAATTGAGCTGTTCATAATGTTAGGATGCTAGTTGAGTCAGCCTTAATACTAACTCCACATCTAAGTCGATTGATTCCTACCTGGTAACAGTGCAGACATTTTTTCTTGCTTAAGTATGTGCTAAGTGAAGTTAGTATATAATGGGTACTTCTGTCAGAACGCACTTTGAGAGGTTTATAATACTGGTTATTTAACTTCTCGTTTCACTAAATGCATTGATAAGAGCGGATCATAATTAAAATTAAATGCATGCTACTTTGATATACATGCATTATGCCTAATACAGTTGTATATATTTTAGTTCGTTATTAGGATATAATGTATCATAAAAGTAGATAGATTACTTTGCCAACCAAGTACACATCTATCAAACCGGCAAAGAAAGAAATCCTTGAGGTAGTCAATAGAAATCTAAGTTTATGGTTGTTACAAGAATGGTCATAACGTCTCAAATGTTAGTAGTGATATAGATAAGTATAATTACGGACAATTTCACTGATCCAGTGTATTTGATATTAAATTATATACTACTATATTTTATGGACAAATTTTGTAATAATGTAACTTTGACCAGATTACAATTTGTTTTTAGAAGTAAATGATAAATGTATTTTCTAAATAAAATACTGGTTAGTCAGAAACGCAAGTGTTCCTACAAAACATTGCATGTTTTATGCGGTGCTCTGTACCCAAAATATGAATTTGAAATAACAGTAGGCCTAAAATAACCAATGAAAAAGTTTCAATGCTGTTCGTACTCAAAATAAACAAACAAACAGACTTCATGTTTATCACAGTACTCATAATGCTGAGTTTCAGTTCACATTGTTTGAAGCAAAAAATTTCTCGAAAAAAACTACAAGTAGAGGCTTAGGATATTCAGCATGTCTGGTGATTTATGCGAAACTAGAATTCATACACTGTCTACTGGATATATTTAAATAGCTTGAAAATATGCCGGATAATCAGAGCCTTTAAATACTTGTTAAACTTGGTTAAGCGAGTTAGCTTTTAAATCTATACCTTAACTGGTAGTAACGTGTATATATCCAGGTTTAGTCAACACCAAACTGCCGTAATAATTTTTGTAAAAGGTACTCATTTCTCAGTTTCCAAAGCAAGAATTAATAATTTCATTTATTTTTGGTCATTTGTTAGGGAGTGTAAAACATACCGTTGTCGATTATGTTAGATTACTGCTTAAATGTTACAGATTGTTGTAATGAATAACTGAATCGTATGCTTAGTGGTTTACTAAAATCTTATTAGTGAGTTGTTCAGACTTTGTTTTAATGCTTATATTTTTTAGATTATTGGTTGGATCTCGTCTATTCATAGATTCAAATACAAGTACACTTTACCGATTATCTTATACTACAATTCAAGAATGAAGGATTTACACTATCCACATACTAATATTTCAATGTCAAAGTTCAAAACATTTTTCACACATTATCAGTTGTTAATGTGGAAAAACTTATTACTTCGTAGACGACGTCCTGGTTTTCTTATTGCTGAAATTTTAGTCCCACTAATTATTCCAATTATTTTAGTTGGAATACGTACCGAATCACCTCCAATAAATGAAAACACATGTCATGTTCGTTCTGTAAATCTCCCAACAATGGGATTATTTAGTTACATTCAGTCGATATTTTGTAACTTCCTTTATCGATGTCACCCTGTAGATCCTGATATTAATTTACACCAGTATAACTATACTGTTTTTGATAACTTACTGGAAAATGTATCTTCAATTGTTGGAGATCTTTTAGTTAAAAATATGTAAGTACTAAGTATTTTTCTTTATCGTGTCATACTTTTCTTATATTAAAATGACCAGCTCTCAACCATGAAATTCCGTTATAATATGATGAAATGATTATGAAGTCTAGTCCCACTGTCTCCTGTGGATTACCCCAATTACCAAACATTTACAGAACAGATTTTGAAAGGTTTAATAACGCATTTTTGTAATAGGGTGCACTATGTAAAATGTTAAAAGCAATATGCTTGTAGAAAGAGTAATGAAAGGAGATGAATAATATAAAAAGAACTATGAGTTTCCACTCCACCCTTGGTGTTAAGAAAGGGATTATTTTCATGGTGTAAACAAAACGCTTTTAAAACACATCATGTTTATATGCTAACTTTTGAATCAAGTGAACGTTTTAAATCATGATTTAGCCGTTGTTTTTATGTCACTCCTATTAAGTTATTTAGTTATGTTTAACTACAGAGTAAAACGTTTGTTCTTTCAATGACTTTACATAAAATTGCAATTCATAATGAATCGGAAAGCACTTTCTATATATTCCACCGACCTCAACTACATAAGTCGACAAATTCTGTGTTCACGATCATGTTTATTGGTAAACTTAACGTGTTATGAAGTATTTACTAATACGGTGATAAACCTCTGTGAAATTATATTGTTATACTCCATGATATGGCGAAATAATTTATTTGCTTTTCTTCAAGAAAAAATAAAGGTTTAGATGTTACTTTATAACTTGACCTTGTTGAATGTATGTATGAAGTTTCTGAAAGTGTCATGAAAACTGTTATTTCGGCTTCTTTGTTTTGCTTATTGTTAGTTTATTGTTATCATGTTACTGTTGAGTTTGATATTGTGACAATATATGGATTCTTCACTTTATACGTTTTTTCGACTAAGTGGTATATCCAAGATGTTCCGAATTGATCGAAAAAATGGGAATAAACATTAAAAAAACCAAAGGGTGCACGAACATATGGTGTGCCTGCATACAACAAGTAGGACTTTCCTAGAAAAAACTAAAACTGCAAAGGCGTATAAAGACGTTTGAATATTAAACGAAGAATTTCCCCACCCTTATCTATATTACACTAAGTAAAAGGTCGGTAATTTACAGTGTAGTTTATTCCGTTTATATGAAATGTTGAACAACTTTATATTAGTACACTAGTGTCCATTATTTGAGTACATCAAGTGAGTAATTTTTAGTGGTCATTTATGAACCCAACCATAGCTGCTTCCTTGACGTGGTGGTCGGGTTTGCCTATCGTGGTGACCTAACCGAGCTATATTGGCTGAAACGCACGTCTCCCTAAGTCCTACTATGCCACGCAAGTCTGTTGGAGAGAGATAAGACTAAAGGCAGCAACTTAAGATCTAAGGGCGAAGTCGTACTGCTGACTGCAGTGGGATGTGACAACAGTAAGGTGTTTTCGTCGGACAATCAGCATCTGGAGCAATGCTGCCTTCTTAACAGAAGAAGAGGGTTAGTAAAGGTCGACCCTAAAAATGTTACACCTCACATTACTTCACGGATTCTCGTCTCCGGCAGTAAGGCCTTCTAAAAAAACGGAGCTAACACTTCAAAAAATTTTCCATAACAAGGTCGTGCGTGATAGGCCTTAAGCAGTTGTCCCTTGGGTTCTACGATCGCGCTCTCAGGTCACCATGACCAGTACTAGCCCAGTTTCTTTTCCAGGTACCTCGAGAAGTAATATCCTTCCATAGTTCGGGTAGCCAGGAAGTGACAATCGCCCTCATACCTTTAACAACACACGAGGTCATTTATGAAAATTAAGATTTATCGTTTATTCCAGATGACGGTTATATTTTCTCCTGGTTGTTCAAACTATTTTAAAGGAATTTGTTACCTACGTTGAGTATTAAATTAATTAACACGCTATAGTGACGGAATAGGTGCATAATATTGTAAAATACTTTGCTCAAAGGAAAAAAAAATTGGTGAAATTTGAGAGTGCTATTATTTGTTTCAAATTACTGTCACCGAAGTATTTCCTTCTGAATCACACACTGGTGGTTTTCTTCATTCTAGTTTTGACAACTTGACGGTTATTGCTAAGTATTAAATTAATCTAGAGTAAACATTTCAAGCTGTGGTGTTGACACGTGCTTAATGCATGCTTAATAAATAAATAAATAAACAAATTATATATATATATATATATATATATATATATATATATATATATATACTTATTAAAGAAACTTGACGATTATAATACAACAAATACAAAAACGAGATAATGGAATTTCTGTAACTTTAGTTAAATAAATACTTTTCTTAAGTTCGGATTCATTTTTTCAATAACGCTGTATGAAGTGATAATGTAAGTGTAAGCTGATCTTCAAGATCGTATAAAACTATAGAAAAAACCACTTTAACATCAAGCTGGTGTTTAAAAGTGTTATTTTAGTTATATTTCAGTAGAGTGATTACTTGGCATTACTTTACTAACTAACCTTAAATTGAAGACTAGTTGTTACATTTTGGTCGGTAACGATATATAGTAACTTTGATAGGCATGCGTAACTTTTTTCATCCCACCAACTTTCAATCAGAGCACAAGGAAAGTTATCATATCGACATCATTATATGGATTTGGATATCTAGCATGTTTTTAAGTAGTTTACATAGAATTAATATTCACTCTATATACAATTCTGATACTTTATACCTGATAGATGTGAGTAGCCTAGCAACATGCTAGATACCCAAAAACGGTACCGTTCAAGCATGATTGTGCGCAACAAACAAAACATTACAAATTAGAAATCCCACGTCGGGTAAAGCTGTCATTTGTGTCATAATAGTTATTATTATCAACTACAATCTTAAGGTCATTTTTGGTTAACAAAACTTTATCTATCTATCATCTTACAGAAACATTCCAGTAGAATTAAAACTCACTCAAAGTAGGCTGAGGATATTTAGTGTGGTAATAGGTAATTAAAGAATTATAAAATTTCATCTGAGGCACAATTTAAACATTTTTGACTCAGCACATCCAACTAGTCCAGGAACACGTCAAGTATCCAAATCTGTATAAGCTGAAAGGATACAACCAAGTTAGTTCATTATTAGTACTATAAAATCATATAAACGTTAATGAAAAAGTTACGTATGATCTGTCGATGACAGTGCTAGGCAGCATCTCTCCTCATTTGAAACCTAGGAATATTTTTAAAAATAGTGATAAACTATGTTTAATTGAGTTGGTTTTTTGAAGATAGGCATTCAGTTTAGTTGTCTGTATTCGTTACCAATTGATGTTAGTTGGATATCATTGAAAACCAAGGAACTTCGGACAACCGTTTTATCCTAGTATGAAGCTCATTGGCAGTGCATGCCATCCATTCTTACCAGGAGCCGAGTCCAGGACCTTTAGGTTACACGGCGAACATTTAACGCACTACACCACTGGGTCAGATTTTAATGATACAATTCTTACTTCCAACAATTTATTATATAGAGCGATGATCAATCACCCTCACTCACCAAGAATTAGGTTGACTGAAGTAGCCTCGAATCCTCATTAGAACTTCAGGTGCAGTCTTAAGTTAGTCATCAGTGAAGTGATTATTGTAATCAAATTGAGGTGGTTTTGTGGAAAGGGTGCACACTTTTGCGGAATCCCATGCCAGGATGAAGCATCCGTCCAGTGCTTCCTGGTTTTCGGCAGTATCTACACAACATCAGTCGGTGACACTTACAAACAAACAATTTCTACCTAAGAAATTTATTTGTTTTATATCAGAAGTATAAGAGATGTTTTCATTTTATTAAACTAATAAGCCTATCATGTAAGATTGCTTAAACCATCATTATTGAATGCGGATACTAACAGTACTTAGTTACTTGTGAATTGCTTATTTATCAAATGAAATGTTAGGTTCAGCAAATAAAACCTAATTTGGCGGAATTGAGGCATATAGGAGTGTATGCCAACGGAACTAACAATATCATTTTGACTATTTTAATATATATATATATATATATATATATATATATATATATATATATATATAACATTAAGGACCGCATTTTAAATCATTTGCAATCTTAACATGTAACTCTATGTACTGTCTACGTAATTAACTCAAGGTGAATGTTAGGCAACTGAGAATAATGTCAGTAATTAGAAAACTCAGTTCTTTTTATATATTCAAATTACATAGATAACTTCATGCTATTTGGGTAAGTTAGCATCTACCTAGACTCAGTAAGTTCAAAGGACAACGTGTTTGTGCTTGAAGCTTTAAGAACTACGTTTTGTTTCTTCTTTTGCTCGCCAGTATGTGTGGATAAATCCAGCTGACAGCTATAATGCATGTAGTAACGCGCCTTTAGGGATTTAATAACAATCACAGTTCAACCTTATTGCTGTGATCGTTATTTAAGTACTGTCCTCCTATTTTTTAATCGGTAAAGTAAGTAAAGAGTCTAGTTAATCAAAATTATTTCTTATTACTATTATTTTATCAACGTAGTAAAGATAATTATTAGTATACTATATATTGCTTGTATTCACAAATCGACATTATTTAAGTACCATTGAGAACTCGTGATCATTGGATAGTTGTTTCTTCTTATCACTGTGTACTCAATATTCTTTACGGATCTGTTGAGTTTTGGGTGCATAGGACTGTATGTCATTCAGTGGTATCCATCTGATATCACATTGTGACGCACACAATTTACAAATTAAATTCGGTTCCTATGAGATGTACTTAAATTAAATATGCTATATTTTGTTATTAGTGACCGTTTCTACACGTATATTTTAACTTATTAGAACAAATGATTTTCGGCACTTCAATGTTCGAAACTTTCTACAATTTATCAATAATCCGAATGGTCAAACAATACAACGGCTAATTAATGTTATGTCAAATCTTCAACAAATTTATCGAGATATCGTTAATGAATTGAGTACTAATGATAATGGTACCAAAAAGATTGTCACTCAACGTGATAATGATTTACACAATAAAACAATTGATTTAGGGACGTTTAGTATAACCGGTAAGCAAATTCAATGGCTGTCAAATTTATCTCGTTTCTTTTGCGGTACGAAGTCCGCTGATTCTAATGATATTGGCAAACTGATGGAAATTTTGAAAGAAGTTGATTTCTCTAGGATTATTGATATAGAGAATAAATTAAAACGTATACGTCGTAATGATCCATTTCTTTCATCAACATCAAATGATTTTGAATCCATGGAAGATGTTTATAAAGTTAATTGTGTTGCAATAGATAGTTTATTACGTAATTCATTGTTGATTCGTTATACTGGGCGCATAAGATTTTTATTGAATGGTTATATACTTTACCATCCAGTGAATAATTGGACAAATGAAATTATATATAGAGCTATGGAGCCTCAACGATTGTTGATTTTACTAAGAGATACATTGAAACAGTATCAAATGCAAACAAAACCAATTTTAGCTCATTTTCTATCAAACACATCAATGTTGTTGCGAATTCAAAACATCTTGAGAAGCTGCGCACTACGCAATGACAGTGGTCTGTCTGAAAATTTAAAGAGTTACTGTTTAAAAGCTTGGTCTTGGTTAAGTTCTGATATGAACATTCCATTTAATCAAACAAATACATTATCAAATCAACCAAAGATTTTTAATCAACTTAATGTGATTATAGATATAATCATTCAATTATTGGAGTGTTTTCCTCTAGGGACTCATATTTATGGTATAAATAACCAGTCAACTTTTAATTTATACATGGAATTATACAAATCACAAGTTCATCCGGTTGTTCAAGGCATACTATTCAATCATACATCAAATAATAAATATAACTACACCAAAGATACATCAACAATAGTTACAATACGTCAAAGTCCATTTCTTATCGATGAAACAAATGATTTTAAGGTATTGGATCGCATATGGCATCCAGGACCACGGAACGATGTACGTGGTGGAGATGCTAAGTACTTTACTAGTGGATTTTTAGATATGCAAGATTTAATTAGTAATGCAATTATTGAATTATCCAATAATTTACCAGAACGTATACAACGCTTCATTAATTATCCATGGAATTCATCACTTCATTTATCTACTGCTTCTTTATTAATTGGCAAACAGATGAAATTTTTCCCTACTAAATGTTATACAAAAGATATATTTTTAAGTAAAATTTCTAAGCTATTACCACAATTATTACTGCTTACGTGGGTGTTGACTGCTATGTTAACGACAAAACTGATTGTAGAAGAAAAAGAAACCCATTTGAGAGAATTTACTAAAATTATGGGTTTTTCGAATACTATCCATTGGTTATGCTGGTTCAACGCAACATTTTTCATTGCACTTACCTATTTCTATGGTTATTACGTTAATATTAAAATATGGAAATATTTTAATATTAAGTAATATATTCATTATTTTCACTTTATTTATTTCTTATATTATTTCAATTATGATGTTTTGTTTTCTATGTTCAACATGTTTTCAACAAGCTAATTTAAGTGCTATTGTGACAGGATTAGTTTATTTTATGATTTATATACCAACTCCACTAATATTAGCAAATGAGGAAAATGTTAGTGAAACAATTATCTTTATTACATCATTGTCAAATCAAGTTGCTTTCAGTTTAGGATTGTATTCAATAACACGTTCTGAATCACAAGGTTTTGGTTCACAGTGGCATGATTTGTGGCAACCAAAATTTAGTGATTCGTTATTTTCACCAGGTAAAAGTCTTATGATGCTTTGGATCGATTCAGTGATTTATTTATGCAGTGCACTTTTAATAGAATTATTCATTTCAAGAAAATATAATATACGTCAATTACTTTACGCTAAGCTCAAATGTCAAGGTTTGATATCATTGAAGAAGATTGATAATGAAACGAAACATTCCACTGACAATTTTGTTAATGGAGTAAATGCCGATTTTCAACCTTGTGTAGAATCTAACAGTGAATGCTTACCAGTTAGTATTATTGTGCAGAATGTTAGTAAAATATATTCTGGCCAAGTTAAATCAGCATTAAATCAGTTGAATGTGAATTTCTATGCTAATCAAATTACATCACTTCTTGGTCATAACGGAGCAGGGAAATCAACATTAATTTCAATTCTAACTGGAATGCATAAACCAACCAAAGGTTCAGCGTTTATTTGTGGGCATGACATCCGTAATCATATGGATGAAATACGTACTAATCTAGGCTTTTGTCCACAACATAATATACTGTTTGAATATTTAACTGTCATTGAACACATTCAATTTTATGCTCAATTAAAAGGTTTCAACAAAGAGCAAGTCGATAATGAAGTAAAATATTTTACTAAACTCTTAGCTTTAACAGATAAACTTCATGATCAAGTGAAAAATTTATCTGGTGGACAAAAAAGAAAATTATCTGTAGCTATAGCATTTGTTGGTCGTGCTTCTGTTATTTTATTAGATGAACCAACTACAGGGGTTGATCCTTATTCAAGACGTTCAATATGGGATTTAATATTGAAAGCTAAATTGAATAAAACAATTATCATAACAACTCATCATATGGATGAAGCAGATATATTAGGTGATCGTATAGGTATTATATCACAGGGTAAATTAAAATGTTGTGGTTCTAGTTTGTTTTTAAAATCAAACTATGGTCAAGGATATTATTTAATACTAGAACGACAGAATCAATTATCAGACGAAACTTTTGCTGAAGGTGTTCATACAGAATTCTTAACTGAAGAAGATTTTCAACAGATCAATGATTATTTAAAACAGTTTATTAAAGATATAAGTTTAATTAATTATAATCAAAATGAAATTGTATTTCGAATACCGATGCATAATATAACAGATGGTTCATTAAGTCAAATGTTTCAAAAGTTTCGAAAACCAAAAATGCTTAATGAATCGATGAAAATACCGGATGAGTTATTTTCAAAGGGTATAATAAATTTTGGATTAACTGATACTTCATTAGAAGAGATCTTTCTAGCAATAGCTGATGATCCTGCCATGTCGTCACCGAATTCATTTCTTCAACTGTGGGAGAATGATAATCAGTGTGAAACGGATGAAAATAAGAAATATTCATTAATGAATGAACAAAATTTTACTTATAGTATACTACGTAAATCACAAATGAATTGTTTACGACAGAGTTATCGTTTATTACATTTAACCGATGGTGGTCAAATTCCAACTCCACCAACACTACTCAGTCTTCTTAATCGTAAACATTACTATAGAATAACCAGACCACAAACGATGGTATTAAAGTCAAATGAAATTCCCTTGAATTCATTATCAAGTGAAATTGTACAGTTAAATCGATCGAAAACAGGACAACAAATCAAAGCAATGCTTATCAAGCGTTTACACTGTGGTAAACGTTCAAAATTAAGTATATTTATAGAGTTCATTCTACCAATATGTGTATTAATATTAGCTTTAGCATCTTCACAATTATTTACAATTACTTCATTGTATCAACCAATGATTATAAATCCATGGCTTTTATCCGATGTAAGAAGTAAATTTCCATTGAACACATTTTATGAAAATAATTTGTATGAATTAGAAGATCCTCTTGAAGGTCTAGTGAATAAATCAGAAATTTTCAAATCTGTATTAAACATAGCATGGGATTATGAGAATGCATTAAAGAAACCATATGGATGGACTGGTATAGGATGTTTGCCTACGCAAACACTGGAATATGCAAAAATGTATTATAAAATGTTTGGCCAATGTGATCGTTCTAATGTAAAACTTATCAAAAATGAATTAACTCGTTTAGAAATGAAATCTGTACGCTCAAGTCAAATAACACAATGTTACTGTAAACCTTCATGTTCAGGAGATAATTTTACTACTTTTAAACAACAAAAGCAACCAAGTTCTAGAGTGTTGGCAACTTCAGATGTTTTTGTTAATTTAACATCATTCAATGTATCAGATTATCTGCTGAGAACACAAAATCAATATATAAGACAAAGATACGGTGGACTAAGTTATCATGCATTAAATTATCCATCATTTCGTACAGTTTCGCAACATCTTCTACATCCGAATAATCCATTTGTACTTTATTTAAGTAATGCAACCGGTATATATGATACACGCAATAATCTTCAAAAACCAGACACTTTCTGGTCAAATCTAGTGACAATTTTACGACTTTCCTTACCACCAATCTCTTATTTTCGTATATGGTTTAATAATAAAGGTTATGTTGCTGCACCAGCTTATTTAAACGTTTTGCATAATTTACAGCTAAGAATGTTATCAAATAATCAAGTTGGTTTAGAAAATAGGAATAATTCACACAGTATTATATTCGTCAATCATCCATTGTCTATACCAAAAGAACACTTTAGTTTAGGTATTCCAACAGAATTACTTTTTGATTTAACCTTATCATTATTTACTTTACTTAGTTTGTCATTAATTCCAGCTAGTTTTATAACATTTTTAGTAAAAGAGAATCAAACAGGATCAAAATATTTACAATTTGTATCCGGTTTAAATCCATTTATCTATTGGTTATCTGCTTATTTATGGGATATAATGAATTATACCATATGTGCATTCTTATGCATTCTTGTATTTGTTATTTTTCAGAAAACAGCTTATATTCATTCAGATGTAATTTGTCCATTTATTTTATTAATTTTATTTTATGGACTAGCTATAATACCTATGCTTTATATATCAACATTTTGTATTCGTTCACCAAGTACAGCGTTAGTAATAATGTCAATTTTCAATTTATTACTTGGCTCTATCACTGTTATGTGTACATTGATATTAGATGATTTTTCAAAGAATAATGATTCTTTAAAAGTAATTAATAATATGCTAAAAATAATATTTACTATCTTTCCACAATATTGTTTAAGTCGTGGATTATTTGATTTAGCTGGAAGATGTTATACAATGAAATTGATGCAACAATTGAGAATAAATACACCAAAATCACTAAATATTTATAGGAGTACAAATCCATATGATTGGAATCTACTTGGTAGTAAATTATGCGCATTACCAATTGAAGCATGTTTATTTTTATTATTTGTTTTATTAAAAGAAAAAAATTTTTTTATTTATTCAATTAAGCATTATTTTTATGTAAATTATCCCAAGTTATCACAAAAGCATAATATAACATTGATTAAAAAACTTATTCGGATTAAATCAGATAGCAATAATGATAATACTCATATAAACAGTATCGAAGAGGATATGAATACGGATTCTGAAGATGAAGATGTACGGGCTGAAAAATTCCGTATCCTAAAGGTAAGTGTTCATTGTTAATCAGTGTGATGTTTTAAATTTCTGCAAGACATTTAAGATTATTCTGATTAATGTATGACGTTTGAATGTTGATTATGGTTCTAAAATAATTATAGAGTAGCCTTGTGTTTCATATATCTTCTGATGCACATAAATTTACTCCAAAAGCAAGTTTTTATATCTCTTGCTTGATAGTTTGACTAGCCTCAGACAACCTCAGCACTCGAAAGCCTTGAACCCTTCTAGTCGCGAATTTAGAAGACAAAAACGAGTGAACAGGAATCTTTGTTTCAGTAAGATACAGAGTCTTTACACAATAATCTTATATTTATAGTTTTCCGAAGCAAAAAATATCAGTATTATAATCTATCCAATCCGAAATAAGAAGTTTCAACTATTATTCAATCAAAACGCGCGACACCAAGATTCTGGAAGGTTCTATCGATCAGTGATTGAATGTCTCCGGCTCTCTGAAGGGTTCTGGAGGCTTCGGTGAGGTTTCTGGGAGCCGTTCCAACACTAGTACTATACACCGTGCATTATAAAATAGACTTACTTACGAATATAGTCATATCACTAATTTTGCAAACAGGATGTACTATAAAAAACACACAAATGATAAAGTCATTGTCATATAAGTGGCATTTTTAAAAGCATTTCAAATTTTGAAAATGTTGTACAGTAAACAATGGTATATCTGATTCTTCAGTTAAATAAAGACAGTATACTGCCACATTCTACAATATGGTTACAAGAATTAATTTTTCTAATTTCTATATTCTGAACTTGTTGTTGTTGAATAAGTATTGGAAAGTAGAAAGAAATAAACGATTATTTTATCTTAGTATAAAGATCCTTTACAGTGGACATCAACGATACCTGATGGATCGAACCCATAACTAAGTCGACCACTTAACCTTTAGACAATTAGATACCAACCTAGTGGTCTTATTGTTAAGTGATTAACACGATTCACTTAAGTCGTAGGTTTGATGCCTTTCCGAGCCATTGATGCATTGCTCTTATAAGTTCAGTACCATAATAAAACAATTGTCCTTTACGTCTTGGTTTTCAATGCGGCAATCTATATAAAACCCCTGTTGACTGAATGGTGTTTTCTCATATCAACGGGAAAGTATCAAAGTTTGAGGTATTCATGAGATGGGTTATTAAACCCAGAGCTTGTTAGGTTTCCATTTAAACAAAAAATAAAAGTGTTTTAGTAGGATTTTCAAAAAGACGATTGTATGCTTGCAGTTGCATTTAAAACTCTCTGCTGTTGTTGTAATTTTTATTAAGTTACCATATGGAAAATATTTGTGCTTTTGTTGTATATTACTGTGTTTCATGGTTCAAAGTTGGCGTTTGAACAAAGTTTCGGTATCTATTCTTTAAGATGTTCACTAGTGAATTTAATACAAGTTTTCGTTAAGTTAAAGTGTTGTACTAATGTTTTGAGATGATTTGTCATTTTACAAATATGATAAGGAATAATTTGAGATTTCTAGGTATGTTGATATAAAAGGCAGATACCAGTGGCATTGTGTTGATATCGCTTTAGAGTCATGCTGATGATAGTAGGACTTTTACCTCAATCTGAGTACTCGAAATTTAGGCATATTGCCACGTTTGCTTTGTTGTTTTATTCTACTATTACGGAAATCCTCTAGCTAATGTCTCCCACCATACTGTATATCCTGAAGTGTGACATATTTTAGATTAACTTTAGTTTTTCCCCATTTAATTTATGTGCATTATCCATCCATGGTTCAAATTAAGATTTTCTTATGTGATCTACGTAATCAACACTAATAACTGCGACACAATAAACACCATTCCACTTGACTATATTAATTTATTTCGACTAAATGTTGCCTTCTTGTAAATTGTTTCGGTAGAAAAAATCACTTCAATGTAAACATATGTGTAGATTTTCTGATATGTTATAATAAAATATTCTTGTTGTTCAGCTTAAATTTAGATGAATACTTGATGGACAGAACTCACAATTTGTTGCTTATTGTTATTTTGCACTAAGCAACAAATTGCTTCTTACAGGTAACTGGTTTTAGTATTCCCCCCATATAAATTTTTGGTAGGGGTAATAAAATGATTATTTGTATCTATCGGTGAAATCCGATTTATTGTAGAATAAATTGAAGCTGACACGTGAAGTAATTCTGTTTGATATGATTATATTATTAGTTTAATCTCTATTCCGATATCATACAATAGAATGTCACAGTCGATATGTTTTCATGATTACATATTTAATCAAATCTATTTAATAAGTTTAAAGTATGTTTGCGAGCTTCTAAAGACAATTACAAAAATTAATTAGATGATTTTGAGCTCTACTTATATTCACGTTTCTTAAAGTCGTTGTGGAGTAAACACACAGCATGCCTAAGTTTCGAGTTATAGGTATTTGTGGGTGTTGGATTTAGTTGTAATCGTTATACTACTCATGAGTAGTTGAGTGTTTATTATGTAATTTGTAACTTGCATTTTATTGGTCAGTTACGATCGAACTCTTTAGAAGTTGTTTTCTATTGGTTGGAACATTGTCTGTTTGGCCAGCCGTTTTTGTTTAGCATTCTGTTCGTTTTGTGTGCAAGGCGCAGATCGTTGGGATCATTTGTTGTTGTTGTTGTTGCCTAATCACCTTGAATGTAAGTGACTAGTAAATTAATAATTGTTTGTTGCATAACCACGTTCCATATTTATTTACCTGTTCCGAATAAATATTCCGAACACTCAAAGAGCCTTTTAACCTTACCGACTTCGGGTGCGTTATTCCGGTGAATCTAACGCTATGTCAAGTAAATCCTACAGTGGATTTATTTTACAACTTTTCATATATACTCACTACCACTTCCAGTTCATCTTTAGTCTCATTCTTGCATTTGTTTTTTACTACTCATTAATAGCTAAAGTGTCCTTTTTACTAATTTAGACGGTTCTCTGGTATTTGAAAGTAAATGTGTACTTCACATATTCTAACAACTAGCTGAGGTTGATTTTAACTGTCTTAGGTTC
The DNA here is from genome assembly GCA_025215515.1 of Schistosoma japonicum. NCBI lineage: Eukaryota > Metazoa > Platyhelminthes > Trematoda > Strigeidida > Schistosomatidae > Schistosoma > Schistosoma japonicum. The sequence continues at coordinate 9,742,274 of CM046061.1, read as the reverse complement.
TCTGTTAATTTTTGTTTGCACAGTAAAGTTTACTTATTTATTCTCTTAAAAGGCAACTAAGACGAAACTACTAAACTACAGAAATTTGATTTTTTTATTTATTGGGATATTACAAATGTTTGATTACTTTATTATAAGCAGCCTACCAAATACTTATTTGGTATCAATAATTTATATCTCGTGAGCAATGCTAATTGAGGCAAACTTATTCACTAAACAACTTTAACTTACGAATTTGAATGAAATAATTTTGATTCCATAAGAAATTAAGAACATAAATGATTTGGGAAAATGCATTTCTATCCAATTAGCTTAACTTATGGTATACAGTTTTACATGTGAATATAAAACCCACGCCAATTAATTGATAGTGAGCAAATGATCATGAAAGTAACAAAACTAAACAGAAAATATTCAGTTGAAAATGATGTTTGATCACATAGTAGTGAAGCTTAAACAGTATAAAAGTAAGTTTAGATTAAATAATTGGTTGGTTTTTGCAATGATTATACAACAGTGAAATTTTAAAAAATGTGAAACCAGTTAGTTACTGAAGCTGATTACACAAGAACAAAAATGAAGGATAAGTTTGAAATAACTCTGTCAACCATCAGAAATATATGCATAAAGATGAAATTAGAATAAAAATAAGTACGGTTAATAAAGATTGAAAGAGAAATGAATATTTGAACCTAACGACTGAAGTGAAAGAAGATGTACAAACTGTTTCTGATTGTAAAAATCAAGTTTATTTTAATGAAAGTGTATGGCTTCTGCTATTTGTAAGATATGACATCTGGAGTAAATTAACAAATTGTATGAAATTCGGTATATCACTTTAACTGCTAAATTTATGTTAACTTCGTGACTTGTTTCGACTAAATGTTCAGGAATGGGGCTAATTATTATCCAACTTTGTCCTTCTGTATAATATATTGGTTTATGTTTCTATATAAAATGACAGATTTGCCTCATCGTACACCAAATATATTTAGTTCCTCTCCCCATTCTTGATCATTTGAACTGACAGAGACACATTGAAGTGGCGGACCTTGGCAGTCTGTTCTTATTTTGTGACATCAGCAACACTCACTAAGGACCCTAATGAACATCAGACTCACGTACTTCTTACTTTGCATTTAGCACTTAACTTTTAAGCCACCGAGTCAGCACTCAGCTGTTTAAGTTTATGACTGCAATCAATTCACTATATATATATATATATATATATATATATATATATATATATATATATATATATATATAGGGTGTGCGTTTAAATTTGACTATTAAACGACTCTTACCTGGTATGGTTAAACTCCATTAGTCACGTCATCTCACAAGTGATCATGAAACACCTCCTAAAGTCAGTCACTAGTGGCAATATAGCTTTTGCGCTGATTACTGAATCCAGATTTTTCATCACGAATTGTTCGAAATTGATGGCCACTGAAAATCAGGAATCGCTAGTTTACTGCTCTATCCTGGTTTAAGACTCTTCAGAAGTGCTTATCCATATTAAGATAAAACAGTTTTCAGGTGCCACCCTAGTTTTCATTGGTTGTGTTATTAAGCTTATGCTGGCTTACTTTTATTCAAAGCTCCAATGAATAGCAAATATCAAAAGTTTATTTGACAATGCTGGATACAAGGAAAATATGTCAAACAACATATTCTTTCCAGATGTTTTCAAGTAATGAATGTTTTTCTATGAACTTACATTTTGTGAGTAGTTTAGCTAATTACGTTCATGGTGGACAATCTGTTTGATATCACATTTTAATTTTAATGGTTGTTTTTTCTATGTACGCTTGTTTTGTATTGCGCAACTTCACGTTTGATCTCATCATTCCTTTGCATAGTTAGTGCGTACTTCGAAGTTTGCAGTTATGGTCGAATGAAATAAACGTATTTATGAATCGGAAGCGTCATAAAACTTTTGTTAAAAAATTTGAAGATCATTTTAACTTTGAAATGGAAAAATTTATTTTGAAAGTTTGATGGAATATTATCAGAACGCATAACTAGGCAAACATGACATTGGTCGTGACTCAATGATTAATCAATGTAAATATCTTAGTCCTACAAGAAATAAGTTTCAATCTGATTATCTCAGTGATAATGATGTCTAAGTTTGTTAAAATGAACGACCTGGTCCAATGATATGCTAAAGACTTAAAGCAAGTCTAGAGTTTCCTGTTGATTATCAATTACGTAACATCAAAATATATCACTTCATTCATAAAAATTTAAATTTTTTTTTAATAAATCCGATTGTACATTCACATCACTCATTATGTTTACATTAATAATATTGAAGGCCTTAAGTCTAAATGGTATTGTAGTAAATTATTAACCGATTTGACTTATATTACGTCATGTATAATGAAAAGCACGTTTCATTATTTTCACCTGATACCACATAAAATTTTGTTTCTACGATGTACCTCATAAACCTGATTTTATGTTATTTTGAAGTACCTTTCGTACATTCACAAGTGACGATTTTTGTTGTCAAGTTATCTAATTACCACTCTTTTATTTTAACTAGGCTGATAAATCTGGTCAAATCAATTCTTTGTGTTCAGTTGCAGTTATTAATTTAACTAAATTTTTCCCTCTCAAAAAGAAACCATCTGTTAATAGGCTAACATTTGGAGTTCGCCCAGCAGAATGTTTTGGTTTACTTGGTGTAAATGGTGCTGGCAAGACTACTACATTCAATATGATCACTGGCAAACTACATCCATCAATGGGGACAGTATATGTAAATGGGTATAATGTAGTTACACAAACTAAAGATGCACATAAAAGTCTTGGCTATTGTCCACAATTCGATGCTGTTCATGATTTGTTAACAGGCAGAGAAACATTAAGTTTATATGCTCGTCTACGTGGCATTCCTGAAAAACAAATTCCTGTAACTGTAACCGAACTATTACAAAATATGGGTTTAACACCATATGCAAATCAGATCGCATCCGCTTATTCAGGTGGAAATCGACGTAAACTATCAACTGCCGTCGCTATTATTGGTAAACCGCAAGTTATTTTATTGGATGAACCAACTAGCGGAATGGATCCAGTTGGAAGACGTTTTATGTGGGATCAAATTATAGCACTTGTTAAAGAAGGTCGATCTGTTATTCTTACAACACATAGTATGGAAGAATGTGAAGCTTTATGTCAACGTATTGGGATTATGATCAATGGTCAAATGAAATGTTTTGGTAGTTTACAACATTTAAAACATCGTTTCGGTAATGGATATAGAGTTGAAATACGATTGAATCATTTAGCTACAGATAATGAAGTGGACAAATTTAAAAACGAATTTCATTCTAAATTCCCTAATTCAATATTGAATGAATTACGTGTTAGATATTATGAATATCAAATGGATAAAGATGTTCACCTATCATTGTTATTTACACTTTTAAATGAAATGCAAGCCAATCATATCATTCAATACTATTCAGTAAAACAAACAACTCTAGATCATGTGTTTGTAAATTTTTCACGTGATCAGCTACATGATTTAGAAAATACTAATCAGGAAAAGAGTAAATGAGTACATACTTTTACACAATACATTCCTAATAATTTTATAAGTAATGCATTATAATCATGCAATGTATCAGGGATATTTAGTAATTTCAACTGATGTTCCTTGAAGTATATTCTTCTTTCTATGAATAGAATATAAAAAAAACAGCAGATTATATATTTTATACTTTTGATAAATTATATTTAACTCAATTCGAGAAACCTTCAGGAAAAACTTAGAATACATGAAATGATATTTTATTTATGTATTTAACAAAATATCAATTCTAATTATTAATGTAAACTAATAATATTTATCTAATGGAAAAAATGTTACCTACATTCCTTACACTTTTCAATTTGTTGAAGTGAATGCTTGTATGAATATGATACAAATTAACTAATGCTATAAATAAATGATAGTGAATTTCACGTTGATTAAGTCTTATATACTATCACAATACATCCCGCTGTGAACATCAACATTGGGATGCAGGTACACCCAGCCGATGAGTCCCAAATAGAACAAAACGCGCGTCCTGGATTCCACTTGCCAGTCACAATACAAATTAAATCATTAGTAAAGTTTAAAAACAATCATATTAAATGGTATGATAAAAATATGATCTCTAATTGATTATAGTTGACAGTAATGATAACTTGATGCTTATTCATTGGTGTACAAGTTAAATACTTGCTAGGAAATAATGATGGAATTTTAGATGTTGCTATGTTGATACGCATTACTGAATATCATATCAAGATGATATATCTGTGGAATAATTCCTTGTCTCTAAAGGTTGTCTAGCTGAAATTAGTTCATGTTGTGAAATTTCAAATAATGATGTGCTTTGTTATAATGAATTGTAATGAATAGAATAAAAATCGTAAGTGAAAAAATCTTAGCGCATAGTAGAAACTGTAATGTAGTTGTAACAATCGTCATAATAACAATAATTATGGGTATGAATATCATTAAGAACACAGTACCTTTATTGTAGGCCAATAAAAATATATGAGTAAGATGCATCTATTTTTGCAAAGAAGTTAGTTTTAGTCATCTCCGTTGTACAGATAAGACAAGCTTCTAGGCTTCCTAACAAATTACTTATTAATTGGCATATAACTGACGAAATACCATCTGTGTTTATTATCAAATAAATGGGATAAAATTGGGTCGATTATCGACTTAGTGATCATTTTTATAAATTGTGTTGGTAAGTGTTCGGAAGCTAGAAAAACATAGGGGCCTTCGAGTACCATCTATGTAACTACCTCCAAAAAAGCGATTAAGTTGATAAACATATTTCAACAAGACCACCATCAGAATCTTATTCTTGATCATTTACATGTGTATTGTCTTAATTGAGAAACCAAAATTTAGTTGATTGAATATATCACAGATTGGTGTTGGCAGGGTACCACTAAAATCAAGAAAGCACTGGACTGCTGTTTCATCCTAGTATGGGACTCCTTAGCAGTGCATAGCATTTAATTTCTCTGTGCTAGAAAGAGTTCTTTTTTTAAATGTAGAAGTCTGGGTTTGTTTTTGGATTTGGATATGCATTTTTTGGAGCTCTGGATTTTCAGTCATATCTATTCGAAAGTACACTAATAGGTAGGATATTAGCAGTACTTGATGAAAAGAAGAACACCATAAACGTACGTACATGTATTCTGTCAAAATGCACAAATAAATATCACAGTTTTGCACAAAATATCACCGAATACAACTGCAGCAGTATATCGCTTGGGTATAGTTGTACTTTCAAAACTCAGAGATTTATAAGTCAACCTGAATATTAATCTGGTAAACTAGCTGCAAATGCATAGTAATTCATGAAGTTATTTGTTAGTTATTTATTAGTTCTTACTTACAATATGAAGCATGAATACCAAAACCAATTTAAATGTTGTTATGTGAAAGAATTTTACTTAACATTTGATAGCTTTTCAAATGATACCTGTTTATAAATAAATTAATAAATGAATGGTTTAATAGTAACCAGACATTACATCATTGTGTAATCAGATGATTACATAATTCGGTTTCTTTTTATTGTTTCTCTATTGGAAAAATAGAAGAGATTACCATAGATCTTTGTTGTTTAGTTAACCGGTAGAATATCATTTGTTGTTTTTAAAACATCTTTATTTAATGATCACTTAAGTTTAATTAATTAAATTCTACCATTAATACTGACTCAGTGGTTCACAGGGTTTGGCGTTTGCCAACCTGAAGCTCATAAGTCGGAATCTGGAGTGCTCACTGCTTAGGAGTCCCACACCAGGACGAGATAGCTGTTTGGTGCTCCCCGGTCCTCAGTGGTATTCTGTTAACATCAATATGTGACAAACTCCCTCAACCAGACTTAACACCGATTCCCGTGAAAGAAAGCTAAATTATCGTTTATAATAGTTACTTAGGAACGTAATTTCACAGCTAAAAAAAAACTGACTAAGACAGATCACAAACTGGTTTTTTATGAGGAGTTTTTGAAATATTAACTCAGTTCTCCGAAAGATATTACCGCCTAAGAAATCCATGGATTAGGGCTAGATGTGAAATGTTTACGGTCCATGTTTTTTATCTATTCCTTTCATTGTGTGAAGGTAGCATGGCTGTCGGTCTGGTTGTCTAGGGAAAGCGGATTACTACTGTTACACCTCAATACAGTCAGCAGTACTACTTCGCCCTTAGATCTTAAGTTACTGCAATTAGTCTTACCTCACTTCAATAGATTTTCCTGTCAAAGTAGAACGTAGAGGAAAATGCATTTAGTCAGTATATCTCAGCTGGGTCATCACTATAGGCAAGCAAGACTACCACGTAAAGGTGACAACTACGGTTTAGTTAGGTGATAGTCATAAGGTAAACCTAGGGACTTCAGGTCATATAAGTTTCTTTAAAGCACAAGTATAGGATAAATTTAACCATTCTTTAAAGGTAATCTGCCCAGTCTACCTGTCCACTCCATTAACTTGTAAGCAATTAGATAAAACTAAGAAAGTTGTAAAAGGCGGAATAATTAATGAAAATAAGCAGAGAATTGAAAAAGTTCACTTGTTTTTCACATTTATTTTCGATCCAATACCATATAAGCTGTCTGGAACAAACATTAACATATTGTCTTGGAGTAGTCTCACCAATAACCGGAATTAATGCGACTTCCAGCTATCTATATAATCTATCAGGTTTATAGTAAATGGAACCTTTAAAGTAGACAATCTGAAAGCATTCAATAACACGCAAATGCAGTCACAAATTATTTGATTGATTCACAATAGTCTCTCATCAATTTATTACATAATAAGTGTTCCGTATAGGGATTTTTCGGAAGATAACAGTATTTTCTTAGAAGAAGATATCAAAATGGTAGGTAAACACTTTGAATAGAATATATTTGTTAATAATCTCAGCGGATGAAATTAATGAAAAATTCCAACGTTTCGCTCAGCAAACTGGTCCGAGCTTCTTCAGGGAAATAATTTCCCTTACATACACTCGGCGCCCAAGTTTTGTAAATATTTTCGTTCATTTTTGGACGAAGATATCTATAAAATGGTAGGTAAACACTTTGAATAATACACATTTCATCGAAGTATTGATTTTTAATTTTAAAATTTCAAAGTGATTCTGTTTAATAATAATAATCAATATGATTTATTAATCAGTCAGTGATGTAATAAAATGACTGATTCAAAGAAGACAATCTGTCGTTATTTCAACACTATCAATGGTTGTTGGTATGGTGATTGTTGTCGATTTTTGCATATTCCAAATAAAAAACCATTATGTAAATTTTATAAGTAAGTTTTTATCATTTTAATAGTTGATAATTGATTGAAAATTTTTAAGTTTATCATTAAATGGATGTCGTTATGGAGAAAATTGTCATTTTTCACACGATAGAACACCTTTCAAGTTAGTTGAAAACAATAATATCAAGTCAACTAAGGAGTTAGTAAATGATGTAAGTTTCTCAGTCGAACAAGTACTTACTTTTATTGTTTGATTTCGTTCCATGGTTCTATATATACTGACAACTGACCACAAGTATATGATATGTTTACATGGCTGTAGATGTTTATTGATTAATGGAACTGTTACTATTGCCAGTAATGCATGATGTTCACATTAAAATGTTTCAAATTAAAGAAATCTATTGATTGACTCAACATAATACAATGCATCCAAAGAAGTTAATACTTCTGATGTAAAGAAAAAGATTTGATTAGAATAAGTTTGTATCTTTCGGTTGTTCTGTAATGGACTAAAATTGTCTGTACACAGTAGCCTAGTGATGAACGAGGTGGCGTTTGGCACGAAGCGGATTGAATTCAATCCCACTGTGAACACCAACATTGGGATGCAGGTTTATTCAGCCGATGAGTCTCAAATAGGGCGAAACAGCGGGTCCTGGAATTCCGTTTACCAGTCACAATCCAACTTGAAGATTTGATTAGTTTTAATATCAAGAGCAAATAATAGTATGAAAATAAGGTGTGACTGTTTTAAATAGTTCTGAATGTTTAATGTGTAAATATTTCTATCAAATTATGCTTGACTATTCACTCTGATGAAGTAATACTGTAGACTAGTATTGCTATGTACCGTAGACAGATTGAAATTCAAGCAGTTATTGTAATGAATTTATGAGAAGGCTCAGAATTTATAGTAGTTTGCATTACTTCATGTTATAATAACTATGTGTCTAATGTATTTCATTCGCATTTTAGTTCTTACAGAATGTTGAGTACAAAATATAAGGTCATATATTTATGTCTTATTTGTGCAACATTTTTGTTGTTACGTAATAATGAACACTTTCAATTGACTTTAGGAGTAATAGTAATCTTGTAAACTATACTAGATAAGCTACTCAATCTGTTTACTTATTAAATAGTCTTTTACAAAGTATTGATGAAACAAATTCATTTTTATTGCTTAATATTCAAGCTCGTAAAAAGTGAAATAGCTTAACAGATACTGTTTAAAGTTATGTGATAGACGCTGCTAATCCACTGTTTATGTAGGCCACTATATATTGATTGATTAATGACTATGAGGTATATTTTGGTAGGATTTAGAATATACAACATATCTTTTTTATTACATATTCTAACTAGGTACTGATAATTAGTTTTACATTTATAAAGATCAGATTCCTTATATATTGTCAATGGTTATTACATTTAAGTAGCTTTTTAAGTAATATTTAATAGATATGCAAACAAGAGTGTAATTACTGATTAGTAGTTCTTTCAAACTGACTAGTTAAACTTCAGATCATATTAAATTATGGCTTCATATTTTTTAGTTTACACTTATAAATTAGAAATTATTCATAGAATTTAAAATTATATTTCGTTAAGAGACATTATACTTAAGTTGATATCAAGACTTTTATGTAATAAAGGGACTGTTGACATTACTACATGTTACTTCCTTTCATTTTTATCCATTGAAACCTAAAATGAGAATATTGTAGTCTTAAGTCAACTAGGATCTACAAGAAATCCATGTGAAAAACCTGAAAAGAAATTTTTCTCATTTATGTCTCAATAGATAATAGGTAAACAGATGAATATAAATTCCTAGAACATTGAACAACCCATATATTTCTTTGTTCGTAGATATATATACATACTTTGTTTGTGCCCTTACTTGTGATTTTGTTTCTGTTCGGTACAGTAAAATACCGCTACAACTGCTGAGTTCTTATTAGTCTATGTGAGCAGGATCCATAGATGAATCATTAATGAATTCTAAAATGGCTACCTTCCAGTGATATTACAGTATATGATAAGTGTATGAAAAACCCCAGAAACAGCTGTTTATCGTGAACATATTTGTACTCTAATAAATGAAGTTATGTTATAATAAGATTGAATATATAGTAGTAAATTATATAAAGTCATAAATTTATTAAAGTTCAACAAAATTCATTATTAGTGTTTAAAAAAACATTTGACTAGTAAACATAACGTTTTTAATGCTTAAGAAATGGCTTGTAAATCATAAGTTTATTAAGGTATGACTCAAGTACATTCTTATACGTTTATTCCTTCCAACTCGGCAACTGATAGTATGTTCCTGATGATTTTTTAAAATTCATGTTAATACAATACAGACTATATGGTAATACTAATTTGTCAGAATTGAGACAGTTTTAACCGATGACAATTGAGAACCGTCTCACTATATCACAAATTAATGGGGAATTTTATTAATGGGTTCCGGACCAGTGGTGCAGATAATTCGGCATCCACCAATATGAAATCCCTAGGACATAATCTTGGAATGCATACTATTGAGGAATCCTAAACTAAGATATAAATAGCTATTTGGTACTACCTGATTTTAATCGGTACCCAATCAACATCAGTTTATGATGAATTCAATTAACGAATATTGGCTATTACTAATTTATTTCTTGTTTTTCTTGTTATACTTATAAAAATATTTGATATGCCTCATTTTAGTAAGATTTTAGAATTTGTCATCCAAATACCCCTATATTCATACATAGTGATTCGAACCAGCTACCTTCTTCAAAGTTTTGTGATTTATTACTGTATAGAAGCAAATTTTTAAGGACGTATATACTGCAACAAGTACTTATTAACTTTGCTTATGAATTTTAAAATGAGATGTAGGAACTGACAACTTACTACCCTACTATACTTTTCTGTATTTAGATTCATAAAGACAATGTAGATGTGAATGAATTAACAAGATTACATAACACAGAGATAAAATCAATGATGAATAGTATAAATGATCAAACAGTACAAAATGTATCACAATCAGGTGATAACAATCACGTCAATAATCCTAATGAATTTATTTTGAATGTTTCAATTACTGCAGATGGTGATGATAACAGTTGTGATTCAACAGATATCATGAATGTATTAACTATAAAAAATTCCATTGTTACAAATGAAATAAATCAGATTAAATCAAAATCAAATACTGATTTACATTGTATTCTTTCAGTTGAATCTATTGATACACATGACAATTTAACTGAATATAAGACACAAAGTAATGTATCTGTGAAAGAAGATACATCTACAATTAATAAACAGTCAAAGTGATATTCTAAATGAGAATGAAATCTTTTGTGGTATTGTTACTTAGTCTATTGTGTTTTATTTATGTGATATTTATGTTTAATTCTACGTTTCTAATGTTTATTTATGTAGACCTCTGAAAGAGTTGACATAAAATTCCCTATTTTATTTAACTTCATAGTGATAATAAATTGATACTTGTTACGTCTCATGGAGTATAGGTTGCCAATCAGGATTCACTAGCAAACTTGGGTGTGGGCTCTTCTATTCTAGTTCTTCTCAAGTGATAATTCATCCTCTTTATGTCTGTCTCTAACTCCTGTTCATTATGTTCTTTGTGCTTCCTATTGTCCTTTCTCATTGAGAATTCTGTGTTAGGATTTGCCTTCTGATGTAGTTTGATGATTTCCTCAATGCGTGTTCTATTTACTTTCAGCGTTTTTAACAGATTTTTTATTAGTTGAGTTTTGATTGGTTTGTTCTCTGCCGCAGTAGGTTATTGTTGATGATATCTTCTCAATGCATTCGAAGTATGCTTGCATAGACAACTGTTCATAAATATTTCAAATGATGTTTTTCACTAGCTGCCTAAGTTTCTGCCAAGTACAATAGAACTGCTTGACTTTTGTATTGAAAATTTTAACTTGATGTTAAGCTGATAGTTGTTTCGAGTTCCAGATGTTCTTGTTTAATTGTAGAAATGTTATCCTGACTTTGCCTCAACTTTCAATCCGTGTCTTCATATCTGCATTTTAATCAGATCCCTCAATAATGTTGCTCAAGCATGTAGATATCTTCCACATCTTCGGAGCTTCTCCTTTGAATCGAATGGGATTTTGTTGGTGCTTGATGTGTTGTATCCAATAAGCTTGCTTTTTCCATACGTTTGTTGAGGCCTAGTAGTGGCTGTAGAGTCTGTTGCTGCGATGGTCATCTTTATTTGCATTCGCTGATATACGTGGGATAGCATGAGCTAGTTCATTTCAGTCATTTAGTTGCATCTAAGAGTTCCCACTGTATTTCGTGTTTCGCTTCCCTCCCCTGAGATATTGCAGTTTTATTAATTCAGTCAATCAGGAGAGAAAACAGAAAGGGGGGAGGCTTAAGCAGTCCTGTCTTTCACTTAGAATGAATCTGTTAGTTATTCCTCTCAAGTAGTATAAACCAAAAAAGTATGATAAAGGTAACATAATTTACCAAGTAATCTCTATTCTTATTGAGTCTTTATTAATTTCATTGGTAAGATTTTGTTGATGTCACAACAATTTTCAGTTTAAGATACCATTCGGAAGTAACTGTATGGCATAGTTTACTGTGAATTATATAATAGGTCAACGATTACTTTTGGTTTGATTAAAAGTTTACTGTATTTAGCAAATATGATATTTTTGCTTATATTTTTGCGTTGTACACTGATTCAAATTAATATTGTCTATTATAATTGGTAAGTGATTAACAATACAATTGCGCTTGTCCGTTTCATCCTATTTGGATGTCGTTTGTAGAGTGTACTGTATTTCAGTATTGACAATCATGCAATTAATATCTTGTATTATAAATTTCAGGTTTACCAAACTAATGAGTGCAGACAAACACTAACTTATTCAATGGTTAATAAATGCATACATACATATAGGTTTGGGATTTTCTGTTGTTGACTTTAAAGACTGAAATTTATCAATCTCTTCCTAGTATGTGATTTCTGAAGAAATTGCCTATATTTTGATAGTGTTATCCAAGATTTTGTTAATAGGCACGTACCAACTACTCTAAGACATTTGATATTCCAATAAGTTAACGGAATCCTATTAAGATTAATATATAGTGACCGGGAATGATCAAATGTATTCTTAAAACTTAAAAATACGACAATACAGGAGATAAAAAAATTTGAATTATTTATTTTTTATACTACTAAAATTTACTAATTTCCTTTACAAACACTTTAATATATATTTCTATTTCTTTATAGGTTCTTGTAAACGTATACTTGAATATCACAAAAATGGCAGTTATTGTACATTATTGAAAAATCATTACTTAGAATGTTTTTTAGATAAAGAAGGTGATCATATTAAATGTGTAAAAATAAGATCTGGATTAGAATATGGACAAATGTTTTGGTGTAAATTATGCCTATTGATATTTGAAAAACCTTGGTCATTATTTCAACATATGGCTGATAAAACTAAAAGTAATAAAATTCAACAATGGGAAAAGAAAACACATTTAGACTGGTTAGATAATGTAGCTAGTTTAATGGCAGGTAACATGAAGTTACTTTTTATAAACAAGTCATTTCTTCATTTTATATCATTCACTTGTAATATAAAATAACAAACTGATAATTGATAAGAGATAAAAGCTTAGTATGATTGCATAAGGATCAATACTTTTATTGTTAAACATTTAGTCAAATTTAGTCATGTTAGGATTAGTGAAGTTACTTTAAAGTGATAAAAAAACAATACAGATCTATTACGTAATTTATTCAAAAGCTGAGCTGTATTGAGTAATTTCTACTATTGAAATGTAGGCTAAACTTGAGTATTAGTCAACATAATAGTATATCATTTGTAATCTTGAATCATAACCTACATTTATGTTGTATTAAAGCTTCATTAGTTGAATTGTGGTGTTTTCATTAGATTCAATGCAAAATTTATTACACGATATACTAAAAATACTAATGTAACATAGAAGTAGTATAATTATTAAAATAACTGACTAATCCATCAGAAAATTTCACTGTTTAAGGAATATATTTTAGAATCTTTGAGAAAAATAGCAAATAATGACATAACTAATGTTCCTTTAGGATTATACATTTTTGGGTCTAACTGTTAACTATACGATTGATTAGTATGATTTAATTTAGAATGTGGTTAACAAGTGTAATTTAGGAAGCACATCTAGTGCTATTTGGGACTCATCATTTGGATGCACTTCCGCTCCAGTGTTGATATTCACATCTGAAGTAGAACCTCGTTTTTTCCGAATTTAATGCCACCACAAAGCTACTGAGTCCAAAACGCCATACTTGTGTAGCGGCATTTAGAAAAAATTTAAAATGTGTTTGAGTTTTCCTCTTGGTTTGATATGAACTAGTACATACAACTGACAAATCACAAATAAGATTACGCGCATGTCTTGGTTTTTACTTTTCAACAACCGTTCAGTTATATCGAGATAATTCGCTCATGGCAACAGAGATTGATCAGTTTCAGGTTATATAGAATCATTAGGATGATGTAAACACATTCAAATTATAGGATTAACTGTCCTGATTAACAATATAAAATCAAAGAATTCTCAAGAACAAATTATTTTTTGATAGTTGCTACAAAATGTCCAAGCTAATAATGAGGTCATCTACACCAAATTCAGTTCTGTTTGTAAAGACTAATTCTAATAATGTACCCTAATTCTAACTAACATTACAGCAATATATCACACCATCTCGTTTCTATTTACATTTATTCGTTTCCGTTTCCCACTGTTATGATGCGTGAAATTTGCGGGTGATTGAGCGATTGCCAAATGAGGTGTGCCTAGTCGATGAATGCGCGTCTGCACTATGCCCACTTAGTCCCAAGCCGAAATAAGGAAGAACACAAGCCAACCAGACAACACTAGCGAACTACGAATTTATTTACATAAATACATCGATTTTTATATCAATTAATTTACAGTGATTATTCATCAAGTGAAGTCACCATCATTTAATTAATACAATGAAATACTGTCAACTGTACTTAAGAGTAGAACTCACATAGAATCAATTAATGTGATGAAACTTTACAAATTAAGCTTACAAAAAATCAATACAACTTCTTTCGTTTTAAATAAATCGACCATTGTAATCTCTGGCGATTAGGAATCCCTAACACCCACCTACATTAGTAGATAAATGTTTCTAGTTTTAAAGGTAATCAATGGTGTGTTTTATATCAAAATTAATTATTATACGGTCAGTAGTTAACATTTTGATTTAATGACCTTTAAAGAGGTTTGTTCGTTGACTTATTCGTAACCTAACCCAAAAAAATTATGTTATCATTAATATGGTAATATAGTCTCTATGAATTAGTTGTTGTTATTCTTATGTTTCTATGGTGTTTTATTTTAGTTTGTAGAGAAATAATATTTTTTCCTCAAGTTATAGTTTAAAACTTGATTAATAAATTATTACCAAATGATTTCATATTATATTATCATATAGTAACATAATCTTACTAGTTGTGATGATTAATGCCTTTGAATTGTTAATAAGTTCTATTAAACTTATACTTATAAAATTGAATGGTTTCGTTATACTAACGCTCATCAGTTAACAATGAAAATCATCTTCAAATAAAAATCATATTTTTATGAGAGTGATAATAACAATCTCTATGAATCACTTATTAATATAAAATGTAAGGTGAATAATAAAACTAAAGGAAAACAAATTTCTATACAAAAAAAACGATTAATTTACAATAGTTTAGGTGAACTGAGCAAAAAACACTATTGTGTCAATGAAGCAGAAAATAGACGGTATTCTGAGAGATACAAATTTCATTCTCTCAAATTCTCTTTACTTCTTTTTTATTTCAATAGTTTAAGAAACAAAGAAAATATAATAACAGTTGATAGTTCAACTTAATGATTTGAACTTTGCGGATGATCTAGCTGTTTTAGACCATTCACATCAACAAATGCAAGTGAAGACAATCAACGTAGCAGAAACCTCAGAATCATTAGGCCTGAACATACATAAGGGAAAGAGCAAGATTCTCATATACAACACAGAAAGTACCAACCAAATTAAACTTGGTGGAAAAACTCTGGAAGAAGTGGATATTTTTACGTACCTGGGAAGGATCATCGATTAACAAGGAGGATTCAATGCAGATGTAAAGGCAAGGATAGGCAAAGTAAGGACAGCATTCCTACAGTTGAAGAACATATGGAACTCCAAACAACCGTCAATTAACCTCAAAGTCAGACTCTTCAATTCGAACGTCAAGACAGTTCTGCTGTATGAAGCTGAAACGTGGAGAACTACTGCAAACATCCTCAGGAGAGTACATGTATTTATAAATAACTGTCTACGCAAAATACTGAATGTCCTGTTGGCCGGAAACCATCAGCAACAACAGAACAAAATCAACCTTCCAGCCGAAAATGAAATCAGGAAACAACGTTGGAAATGGATAGGACATACATTGTGGAAATCATCAGACTGAATCACGAGACAAGCACTAACTTGGAATCCTTTTCTGTTCATCAGCTATACTACTATCTAAAATTCAATAGCCTATATTCATATACTAATATGAATTTTTAACGTTTTCTTCATTTGATAAGTAGAATTGTAGTCATTTGCCACTTTCAGTTGTAAAAGACTTGATTAACCAACAGTGCAACATAATTAAAAGACATAACTCTGATTCTTTTTGAACATAGAGATATAGTTGATCTCTATGTCTTTAGTAAATTTTGAAAGTGTAAAACTATTGATTATTAAATGACTTGAAAGTTTTCAAATTATCAACGTTGTATTCCTTTATTACGAAAGTTTCAAATCACTATAATCGGGGATCCTATAGAGTATGTCCTTGAAAAGGATATGATACCTTTCTGATTAATCATTATAACATGGTTGGCTGAATTAATAACATTACATTATCATTCTGAAGGATTTCATTGGCTCAAGCTTCTCAAACATATGAGCCATGAGAATTTCCTCTGTAAGTGACTAGTAGATTATTTCGTCGACCTTGAATTGAGATGATTGTTGTTAACAATTATTCAAGTCATTTTAAGCCCGCTTATTGTGAACTTCTTCTTTCTTGACCTGATTAATAGTAACACTGTAGTTATTATTTCTTTACGAATTAGTTGGTAAGTTGGTTTTATGAAAAAATGGTTTACTGAATGCAGATTGTTTAATCTGGTTAGTGTTTTTTTTAGAATGCTTGTGTCTTACAAGATGGGGATGCTAGCCCCATGTCCAATCCTCCTCCTTTACTCGGGCTTGGGACCGGCAGTAACCCTAGAAGAGATCATGATAAATTGCTTAAAAAAGATTGTGTAACGTTATGGGAAATATTTAGAAAGCGGATATGTTTTATATTTTGATAAATAAGGTTATATGAAGGTATTTCACCATTGCTGTAAGCAGGAAACTGATAATAAGACTTGCGAAACCAATGAACTTCCTAAAATGATAATAAGGTGTTATAAGTTTTATTACTTAGTTTATATAATACTTTTAATTTCTACCAACTCCATGGTCACTTAATGAATATTAACTTCAAAAGTAAAAGAATGTTCAAAGAATTTTTCAGTTTTGTTCCTGTATTGTTGTTACATTACTTGTTCGCTATAACGATTTCATATAAATCTGTAGACGAATAGGTGTTCATTTACCGATAATACGAATGTAGAATGATAATAAGAAATAGCTTTTCCTAATAAAGTTATTTTTACTGTCAACATTTAAGTACTGATAGATAAAAGTTATATACTTTTAATTGTATGCAAACTTTAGAAATAAAATCAATTCTGTTTAGTTTACCCCTATACTGTACGTTATTCGTTTTTACTACACAAAATTCTATAGTCTCAGTTTAAGCAAGTTCATCAATATCATCAGTATCATTCATTAGGTTTTGTATTCAGTTAGACGTAATACTCTTTCTTTGCTCAAAATCATATCTATTGAAGTTTAGGAACTGACGAAGGAAGTGAAGAAATTTCTTTTTTTATTAAAGCTCTACATTAGTTTATACGTATAAATATGTAATAGTTTTAAAATTATTACCAAATAATTAGTAGTGTGTCAAATAATAATATCCAGCATGTTAAAAGGTTTAGTTGATTGAATTCGTCACAAATTGATGTTGGCAGTGTACCATTAAAATCCAAGGAACACTGGAATACAGTTTTATTCTAGTATAGGACTCCTCAGCAATGCCTCAACTTAGATTCCTTCTCATGGGCTCCAGGTTGATGAACACCTAATATTCTGCACTGCTGGGCAGGCATCCATTAGTAGAATTCGCACTTACATCAATTTTTCATATATAGCTCAACAATTATCCATTGTCACTGATGGTAACTATCCCACTCCAAAAAGTCTAAACCCTACCAACCACGAAATAATACTAGAGCTTCAGAAACATCCTGAAGTTAGTAGCTAGTGAGGTGTTAATAAAATTAACAAAAAAATTAAGACACGAGAGTGGATAATGTAATTATCGTTTTCTTATGAATGGAAATAGTAGTTGAATAGATTGGCATATGGTTGATTACATAATATTAATGTGGAAAATAACCGAATAAGTAGTCACAAAAAATCTGTTAGTCATGACTGTTACGTCGCAAGCGTCATATGTTTATTTATAGATTTCAGCAGGTGAACTAGGATGCTGAGGATGTTGTGAATAGTGATTAATTATTTTTATACAGTGTCCTTCAGAAAATGTGCATCTAGCGCAACTTGTTAAACTTTTCACCAAATTTCTTCTGCAACGTAGTGGCACAAAACTGTAGAAATAAGTATACTTACGCTGATATTTTATACATACTTCTTTTCAAGTGTCATCTATTCTTTTTGTTAGTGGGATGCCTGAGGGGAGATATTATTGTTAGGTTGTTTTTCTAAGGTAAAAGTAACTGATGAATGAACTTTGTTAAATCATATTAAGTAATGATATTTTTAATGAACAGAAAGCTAAACTTCATGACTTATTTATATTTTAATCATGTAGGATATGACCTTGGTTTATTTACCGCCATAAAATTAGGAGCGGATCTACGCAACTTGCTAACAAGTCAAAATACTGTGGAGGAAGACATGAAGGCAGCAGCCTTTTACAACAGCAGTAATGATGCAATGGTTTAGACCATTCACTAACTCATGGTGCTTGCAACAATGTGAAATGATCCGCAAAATTGAGCAAATTAGTCGGCAAGTGTTTCGTAAAGCTAACTTCACTTTGAATAGTGGGTTTAAGAGTCGCAAAATGAGAGCTGCTTTACCTCCAACACCTACTTCTTCATCAGTTCTACCATGTCAAACCTATGTGACGAATCAGGAACACTACTAATTCATTATCATCCATTTCTACATCAAGTACTAACTGCGAATAGTTTTGATGTGTATCAGGAAAGTAGTTTCTTGAAAGAAATTTACGATCAGGATTGCTTTTCTGAAGCTGCTTCTTCAGTGTCTGATAGAACAAGATAAAAATACTGTGTCAGGTGAAACAACTTATGAAACACAGACAGATGCATGCACTAAGGCCGATTAGCTGTCAGCTTTCTCCAGTTGGAGATAAAGTATGCTATCATTCCAAACCATGTTTTGAAGAAAAGGCGGAAACGAGTATTTTAACAACTGGAGCTTCTGGAGACACTTCGTTAAAGCCAGTCTGTTATGAGTACAAAAATAATACCAACTGTTAAAAGTAAAATAGATAAAAACATTAAAATCATTGATTCAAATAACACAAACAGTGCTCATTCACTTTTCATTCTAAATGAGCGTAATGCAAGTGGATACAACAAAGCATTATCAAATAGTGTACCCACTTTATCCAATAAGTCAATTTTCTTTCACAATAAAATATCACCTAATTCTACCACAATGAATTCACAATATTTAAAGAAACCATATCAATGCCAAGTTTATAGACGAAACTCTAGATCGCATAGTTTTGATTATAGTACTCGTCGTATATATCATAGAATTGATAAAATAACAAACCATAAAATTAATAATTTTAATGCTGAATGCTTATGTGATAGTTTAGATTTAAATTTTGGTTTTACTAATGATGAAATAGATGAATTACTTTCACAAGGGATAAAACCATGGGATAGTGAAGCATCAGCAACACTTGCTATTCTCAAAGGAGAATTAGATCATCTGTTAGACTGGTAAATATCTTATCCACACAATAAAAAGCTTTTCTTTTTTGTTTGTTTAGTTGTGTTAATAGTCAGTGTTTAATTATATTCCATTTTGACTTGTATAGATTGTTCTCGGTTTCACAATTCACTATAAACAACATTTGGATATCATTTACATTAACTATTACACTGTGTGATTCTTCAAGTAATGAAATACAACTTGCATAAACTTCATTCTTAAACTATAAATAAACTAATTTATTGCTGATAATTTATAAAACCTATTGTTATTTAATACAGTTGAATAGAGAATGAGAAATACTACTTAAATACCCTATTGTCATTCACTGATTATACAATTTCGACTATTGACCTACTACTCAAATTGAATGTTAATGTATCTTCATTAATATACCATATAAAACGATTCTAATAGTAAAACAATAGAATGATGAAATTAACAATAAAACAGTATGTTATATTGAATTACATAGTCACTGTAACTATACTGAATTACCCCATCCTCATCTCATTGTTCCTGTTACGTTGTACTATCTGTCAGTCATTCAATATGATTACTTGATCCCTACAATGCTTCAAGACATTCGATCATTAATTGTTTTTCTTTCATTCTGTGTTAATTGAAAAGAAAAAGAAACGAAAGTTGTTCATTATTTTTGTTTGAAGTATAGAAATACTAAGTAAAAGTCACTTGTACTCAAAAAAATTATTGATGATGTATTGCATGACTATTATTTTCAATGGGAAGAAAAATTAACAAATTCATAATTTAATACAATATAATTTTAGATATTACTGAATGCATACATTAAGTAGTCTTGAATTGTCTATGAGAATATCTACAAGTGGAAACTTCATAGTTTTGTACGTATTATGTGTAAGTATGAGTTAGAAGGTTACTTGCAACTACTATTTGTTATTTAATTAAAAAGAGAAAGCCATCAAATTATAATAACGTTTAATAGAAATCAATTGGTTGAAGTAAATTTATGTCTATGGATATTTTATTCATGACAATATCACCATAACAGAGATAATCAGTAAAAAT
This sequence comes from Schistosoma japonicum, assembly GCA_025215515.1. Classification (NCBI taxonomy): domain Eukaryota; kingdom Metazoa; phylum Platyhelminthes; class Trematoda; order Strigeidida; family Schistosomatidae; genus Schistosoma; species Schistosoma japonicum. Next base: position 9,721,675 of record CM046061.1, on the reverse strand, counting down.
TTCCATTTTATAGAGAATACTTTAGAACTTTAGGTTGTAATCATAAGTAAGTGAATCCCAATTCGTGGGTGTTTAAATATTAGATTGTTTGGAAAACTTTAAGAGTTAATCATGAATGAAGAAATATTTTCCCATTATTATTAATATGTACAGTCAGTCAGGAACAACGTTAAACACAACGCATATAAGTACACATTCAAGTCCTAATTCATAATTGAATATAAAAAAAACAATATAAACTAAATGGTGGTAAATTAGCTACCAATATATTTAAATATTTTCAATTTCATGAGCACATTCTCAAAAATCTTGTTCAGAAGTACCAAAATCATGTGTACTGTTATGGAACGAAGCTAGTTGACAAAAATAATGTAGCGAACACCTTGAAATTCTTTAAGGTTATCAGCAGACAGCCTAACAGCAGTCTCAATAAATTTCATGAACTAATAGCAATCAGACTAATTAAGCAAAGCTTATGAATTTAAAAAGAAACAATGGAAAATCACTACTCTCCATAGTAATGTTCCACTTATCTCATTACATCATGCTTTTTCTATTTTCCCCTAGTTGTGATAACATTTCACCTATCACATCATTTGTAATCCTTTTCTCACTTTAAATGCATCATTTTACTTTTGCAATTCAGTAATTTTTTCGGAATTTTTCTCATACTGATCTCAATTCATATCCTTGTTATTATTACTAGCAATCGCTAGTTATTTGTAATTTATTTTGATCAGGTATTTGACTACGCTAAAGGTGACCACATTAAAACATGGCATCAGTCATAAAGTTTGTCCATGCCATACTGGTAGGTTCGGAATACCTAGTTAGAATCAGGGGGGATAATCATGATTAGTGGTTGGGAAATTTGGGTGACATGGCTCAAGATCAGTCACGGAGGCTTAAGTGTATTCACTTTCTATCTCCTGTCATAACTTGAGTTTCATTATTCTCTCGCACATACCTTTGCTTCGTTCCGCCTGTTGTGTTTCATTGTAGGGTTATTTTTGCAAATTTGATTCCTTCGTGTTAATGTTGTACGTAACTTGGACCACGTTCTTTGAAGTTCGTAGGAAAAACACATTCTTGCCAAGGATTTGATATGAAAGCAGTGTTTTATAAGTAATCGGTTCCTACTTAGAAAAATAATTTCAAACTAATCGTACTTGCTAATACTGAAATTATTTTTAAATATTTTGAGCTCGACTCCTTGGATGGTAGTAAATTTACACGTGTGAAGGGCCCCATACTTGGAGAAAACAGCTAATCAGGGCTTTCTACTTTCACTAACTGCTTACTTTGGACCAATTCATGATATCAAAAGTTATACTAAATGTGACTGATTCGTATCTCAATCTTTTTGTTCTACTACTAACAAATACTGAAATATATAATATCCAAATGTTTATGGACTATGCATACACTTTATTGATTCAACTAATTTTGTTGATGAAAATGTACTGTTATTGGCGCTAAACTGAGATTAAAACTTAAAAGCATGAAGAGTACTAAATAAAATGAAGGTTTGTCACATAAGAAATAGCGCTTTAGTAGATGTCATTTGCATGCAATGCTAATAAATTTATCCTGAATATCGAAGAAGCATTCTTAATATACAATAAAACCTTGTAACACACTAAGAACAGTAAAAACACTTGTACAAACTGTTTTTAAGTAAATGATAATTAATATCATGTCAATGTAAACGAAACTTCTAGTGATTTTGCACCTTAGTGAATATAGCTTCATCGATGGAGTACATTCCTAAAATTGTTGTATTTTTAATTGGTTTTTGGCATGTCTGGAAGAAGACATGTGATTGGTCAATATCATATAACAGATATATATGACAAAGACTAGGTCTTATATATATTATCTTCTATATTATTGGTTTATTGTTACCTGCAATACATGCATGTGAGTAATAATTGACTTTTTGATAATTCCTTCGGATTATTGTGCCTAAGCAATAGATTAAGGGAAGGCTAGGTGCTAGCTGTAGGACATAGTGCTGCGGATAACAGGAATTATGATATCGGCCATCCCTGCTTCAAATACAACAATGACGACAAGTATTTAAAACGAAAAACGTACGTCTGATACAAGAGCGGTGACGGTGACTGAAAACTGAACTCGAATTTTCTTTATTATCAAAGGTTTAATACTTCACAATGGAGAATATTAAATTTCTGTTACAACAACAGAACACTTATGAAGCTTATGGTTTAGAGCTTATCAGTGTCAGTAAAAAAGACTGGAAAAATTTTATTATGACGTTAGATGCTATTGCGAATTAAATATCGCAGTTTGTCTACAATCCTGAAGATGAAATCACTTTGAAGCCTGGTTTAGAAGATATGAAGACTTATGATTGCAACGATTGGAATGAATGCCCAAAACTCAGATTGTTACTTAGATAGCTTGGTGAATTTGAGTATAAGAAATATTGTAATTATATCCTCCCGAAGAAGCCTATCGACCTAAAGTTTGCAGACACAGTTAAGTGTTTGACATGCATGTTCGGAAGAAGGTCATCTCTCTTTTGTACTCGATACAGCTGCTTGCAACTAGTCAAAAAACCCAATGATGACTATTTGACTTATACTAGCTTTGTAAACTTCCAATGTGAGGAATCCTGACTGTCTGAGATGACCTCAGATCAGTTCAAATGTCTTATATTTGTTTGTGGCTTAAAGTCGCCAGCAGATGCTGGTGTTCGCACCTGCATATTAATCAAAATCAGAGCTGATCAGCATTTAGGCTCGAAGTTTGTCTATGAGGAATGTCAACGGATAGTAAGTTTGAAGCGTGAGACGTAGCTGGTGGAGTGTTGCTACTCCCTGAAAATTAATGCCATGCATGAGTCCATATCTCAGAAAATAATTATTACGAATGATCAAGTAAAGCATCGAAAAGATAGGAGGTTACGATACTGCCGTTATGGTGGATATTAATTTTCCTGAGTTTGCCGTTTTAAGAAGAGTATTTTCTAAATGCAATAAAAAAGCCACGTTCAAAACTGCTGCAAGTCCACAATGCAGAAAAATGACCGTTTTTGTGATTTTTAAAAGTTTAATAACGTGAATAACTGTCAAGGCACCTCATAAAATTCTAAAGTTACTCTGCAAACATGAGGAGTGAATCCTTCGGCAGTTAGAAAATTTGTGGCACTTTAATACGGGTATAAACCTACCAAGTTACAAGTGGATACAGGGTCGGATAATTACTATGATTACAAAAAAAACATGGTTAAGCATCCAAAGCTTAAAGTTGCATCCTTCGTCGCATAAATGCAAAAGTGGCACTGAAATATCACTTTACTTTTTGGTGGAGTCAAAATGAATTTTACTATTTTGTGGATAGACTGAGTCTAGTAAATACTATGTTTAGAAAAACTGTAAGTCCGATTCACTTGGTATCTACTGGATTGATAAATTTGAATCGATGGATATACTTTTAAATACTGTCTGCAAAGTATCAGGACATATTCGAATATCACCATATCACCCAAAATCGAACAGCCAAGTAGAGAGATTTGTGGATATTCCCAAAAAAGCTTTGTTAAAAGGGAGGGGAAAAGCTATTAGTGATAAGGAAGCCCTGCACCAAATCATTGTTTCATGTGAAGCGACACCAGGCCCTAACAGTGAAGATGGGAAGTATCCAGCTGATATCATGTTAGGCCGACCTAACAGGACGTTTTGGATATTGCGCACTCTAAAGACAAAGTCAATGTGGCATCAAATGATGGTGGGAACGGTTATAAAAGAGTTCGTGAATTCATCGTCAGTGACTATGTTTATGCACGTGATTACAGACCTGACAGGCCAGAATGGATCAATCGGACAATCGTCTCTAGGACAGGCAAAGTAGTATATAAAGTAAGGATAAATGACATGGTGATAATACAACATGTTAATCAACTGAGACATTGAAGAGATTATGATACACCACCCTTGCAAAGTGGAATTTTCGTGAAAGCAAGGAAGAATACAGAATTTAATTTTCCTAAATGTCTAGATAATGGATAGTATTTACCTCCAAGCCCATATTCACACTCCCAGAAAAAATCGACATACAGTAGATTTTTTAAGCAGAGTAAATGCTTTTACATTTATCTGGGCTTTTAAAATAAGGGCTATGGCTTCGAAGGAAACAGACAACCAACTAAGCCCACCCGCTACTATTGTTGGGTAGTGATAGCGCGTTATGCCATTGAGCACTAACTCTACTGTGTTGAGCTATCTTTTATTAAATACAAGAAGATGTTTTTGTTGTTGTTGTAATAGGCATTATTATAACCATCCATAGTTTAAACCAACATAGGGGTCAAAGAAACTAAATCGAATCCTCGTTATTGCCGGATAACAGTAGAGTTATCAACTAGAGCAGATGTACTTTATCATGACAATAAACTTGCTTTACTCACTCAAATCATCTAGGACATATTGGCATAAAAACAATTTGGCATCAGAACTTGCAGCAGTATGCTTGAATGTTAATGTTAAATTGCTTCAACCATAGAAGGCTTTGCACCAACAGGAAGTCAAGCTTTTCAAGGTAGACTTACTAAGCCGAAGCTGCTTGAAATCTAAAAACCTGTCACTGATATGTAGACTACATACATTTAAAAACTGCTACTTTTGAAAACATGTATTTGGTTATTCGAGATGGCAAACAAATTATTTGGAGTTAATCAGGATGCATATTGACTGGAAAGTTAAGATGTTAGCACTATTAAACGTTATTTAGTTAAACTGAATTCCACTATAGGCAGATATTTACTTTGGAATTTCCTGAGCTGAGTGTTTATATCGATTCTGGGAGTTAATATCGTCTAAAAGTGTAACTTTTAGTAAAGCCGACAAACTTCAATTAGTTTTATGAGGACTATGGTGGCTATAGGAAACTTAAAACGAGTGAGAGCAGCAAGACCTGGTAGATTAACCCCTGGAATATTTAAAGACGGTGATCCAGCTTTAGTAGCAAGATTAACTGAGATCTTGGCTAGAATTTGGGAACTGGACGTATTTCCATCTGGCTGGTCTCGAAAACTAATCGTCTCAGTCTATAAGAAAGGACAGAAGTCCATGTGTGACAATTACAGAGGAATCAGTTTAACGAATATAGTGTCTAAAATATTGACTTCAATAATACTTCGACGTTTAACTAAAACTCGTGAAGAGTGTACGCGAGAAAACCAAGGTGGTTTTAGACCCGGACGTGGTTGTATAGACCAAATATTCACACTTAGGCAGGTTCTGGAACATAGGCACACTTTCAAACGCCCAACAATAGCTGTATTCCTTGACCTTAAGGCGGCTTTCGACTCTATTGATCGTAAGGTTATGTGGCAATGTCTATCACTGTAAGGCGTACCGGAGAAGTACATTATCCTTATACAAGCTCTCTACTCGAACACCACATGTCATGTTAGAGCTTATGGCGGATTGTCGTCGGAATTGATTACCTTAAGTGGTGTTCGTCAAGGTTGTCCGCTTTCCCCATTTTTATTTAATTTTATCATAGACATACTTTTAAAGTCAATATTGTCATCACCTGACTTCTCTTGGGTTGACCTTCTTCCAGAAGATAAACAAACTAACTTAGAATATGCAGATGACATAGTTTTACTGAGTAAAGAAGCTGATAAAATGCGGAATTTTTTGACAACCTTAAACATATATGTAAGCATGTTTGGGATGCGATTCCCCTCACTCAAATGCAAAATATTTTTTCAGGACTTGCTTAATTCAGCTCCGAAGCTAGTGATAGGGAGCGAAGTAATTGAATGTATTAACTGCTTTACTTATCTCGGGAGCCTCATCAGTCCTAACGGTCTAGTTTCTGATGAAATCTCGGCTGGTATACATAAGGTCCTATTGGCTTTTGCCAACTTGCGTCACTTGTAGCGTAGGCAAGACATCCGTTTACTGACAAAAGGACGCGTTTACTGCGCAGCAGTTAGATCCGTTTTACTTTATGGATTTGAAACATGGCCATTAAGGTTAGAGGATATTCGTAGGCTCCTAATATTTGATCACAGATGTCTCCGAAACATTGCTCTCACTGAAAGTATCGATATAATCAAGAAGTCCAGGATGGAGTTGTAACGAATAAACATAGTCGAGCCAAAAGAATCCGTCACAAATTGAATAACCTGTCAAGTTTCAGTAGGGAAGTTCAAGCGAATACTTAGCACAAATACCAATAAGTAAATATTTAACAGAAAGATCATTATGTTAGAGGTAATTATGAAATGTACAAACTTTATCTATTTGTAGAGAACTTATTATACTAATTTAGATTTTGTATGATCCTGCTGGTAGTGTTGAGATCATAAATAACATCGTCATATTCAGTATTTCATTCCAACTTGCTAATTGATAATAATATGGTTATAGTCACCTGACGTTCAAGGCTCACACTCAGTCGAAAAAAGGCCAGAAAGTTCTATTATTTGCCCAGTCATAACAAAATAGCTGTGATAATTTGATGCATACTTACAATTATTTAGAACCAAAATATCTACAAGACAACGAAAATGGTTACAGGAAATATAGGAGTTAATTAAAGACGTTTTGGATGCAGAAACTACTAGTTACATTAATACCGTTAGGTACTTTTGTGATAGATTAGCAAATAACGTGTTACTCATTTATGCAAAAAAGATAAACAGCAGTTGACCTATTTCACAAAGAGAATAACTCCAGAACAAAATATACAACATGAGGGAATGGTATCCAAACATCAGACCTTGAAGCATGAATTAACGTTTATTCTGGTAAATGGTTAAATAGATAATTTTAGTCTTCTTAAAATTATGCTGTATAAAAACTAAAGGATTCACACACGATATTCTAGAAATGTCTCGTTGCATAACATTCGCTGTTGAGTCTCAAATCATGTCTTTAAATGAAATTCGCGGCTCTCTGTTTACTAGTATTATCTTGGACCATCAAAAAAGAGTGAGAAACTTCCAAAACTGTGTATCAGGGAACTAATTCATATATTCTGGTCGTCAGTAGTGTAAACATTACATTTCTATTATTGTTACATTCCCCTTACTCTTTTCTCTCGTTTAGCATATTTACCGTTATTATATTGTCTTTTATTATGGACTACAGTTAATCAGTTGTATACAAGTTGTCCTTATTCACTACCACTCTTTACTTAGTTCTATATTAATCTTAGTTTCCTAAAATGGCAGTGGTTTTAGACAGAGATAGTAAATTACTAAAGATGAGCAACGGTAAACATAATAGGATTATAAGCTGGCTGGACTTGTAGATATACAGTGAAGATCTCATGATCGTAGAAATGAGAGTATGCATGTATGCAACCAATTGGTTTCAGGCAAGATCGTCTAAAACTGGGCGGTATGAACTGCGCAGCCCTTCATATACTTCTTTCAAATCTTCTCTTGCTTGGTAAATAAACAAAGATTATTCGTGTTGACATTAATGATTTTTTAAGGTTTGTCCTGGTGTACTGTTACTTTAATTTTCAATCGCCAATATACTATTTCCGAAATGTTCGCACATAACATTAGGGGTGGGTCACATGAATTGATTTATTTCGTTAGTTACTCCGAACTTGTCTTATGCAAACTCAGTTAGACTTGATTAGTAACACACGAATTAGTGTAAAAAATTTAAACAGTTACTTTTATGAATTTTTGATTTTAATTTAGCATCTAGACTTAAATTGTGTAGGGGTCGTAAAAACCCAGGAATACATAATACTTACCAAACGACTAAGAATACAACCTGTTAAGAGTGCACTACAAAATATTGAGTGTAATGAACACTGTCTTTTTAACGGATTATCATATATAACTATGGTTATATCCTAGGAAAAAAATGAATCTGATTTTTTAAATGGCACAATGTGAATGTCTACAACATGATTTTAGTTTGAAAGCTACGTTTAAAGCATCATCACCCCAAAGCAATTGGTTAGGCGTGTAAAGAAACGTCAAGTAGGCCAGCTACAATCAGTATCAATGAATTGTAAAATTAGCCCTTAAAAACAGGCCCTGCAACTGCGCTAGACTGTATGTACACTAATTATAGTCGAATTATAGCAAAAAGTAGCAATTGATGGCTTATGAACGTCTAAGCTGATTCTAAATTACTAGTCAGCTTATCTCGAGTAATGTTAATCATATGTTGCTGCAGATGCTCATAACGCGTTTTATACGGGAATAAGGGACAGCACATATTTCAAAACTAAAGAAATATCATTTATTATCTCTCCAAACGGCTAGTTAGTCATAGTGTAGTGGGTTAAGCTTGAGTTAAGTAATGCAACATTTATTCACTGTGCAAAAGTAAAGTGACATAGTTCAGCTATTCGTAACTAAAACAAGAGGGTAGTTACATATATTACAGTACTTAAGGTTTAGCAGCCTTAAGACATTCCGCAGCTAAAAAGTGACAATTTAATAATTTTAAACGAAACACAGCTCATACACAAGTCTCCGTGAGTGAAATGGAATAAGAGGGTAATTTGACTATCCGATGTATAATTTTTGTCCTCAGAAGTTAGATTTTAAACATGATATAACGGTAATATGATACAATTAGGCTAAAAACGAAGGAAATAATTTTAAGCATTAATGCATTTCACCACTTTCGTTAGACTAGAGTTATATGATTAAGATGGTGCACTGTGCGATCTTAAAGTACAAAGCTTTTAGATTCTCCAAAGAGTTCACATTAAGGTAGGACCAGTCTAATATACCTTAAACTCACCTTTAGAATAAGTGGCTTTTAACACTATTTCGGAAGGGTTTTTAGCAGGCATTAAATTTTATAAGAAATAGACTGAGTCGTTTTCCGCTAGTTGAGTATATAATTGTGAAATTTATAAAAATATGAAACTGAAGCAACCAATTAAGCTCCAGTAGAATACGGTTTTCCGTATATAACTTTTATTTATAAGTAGCAATCATTATTTTCGCAAATATCTTATTTCTTTTGTTTTAATACTTCAGTCTGAGAAAAATGACCTTAGTGCATAAATGCATAATTATGAAACCATATGGCTATTATCGTTTTTAAAATAAGATGGTGTCTGAAGGATCTCACGGACGCTACTTCGAGTAAATTTAACTATCTTTGATAAGCATTTTATAGTGTTTTAAAAAAATCTACTCCAGATGGAAAGGTAACGATAAATTAATTTGTAAACGTACATAGTTATCTCTGTACTTAGACAGAAGGACATTTATTGATCATTTTAGCTACGTCGATCCAATCGGTAAGTCTTCCCCTTTTAAAAAAGCCGCAATCTAATTTTAATTTTTTGAATTCTGGTTCGAACTGTGCAGAACTCACTCCTACCTTTAATGTTTTAATTGTAGATTTTTAATTTTCATTATTAACCTGTGGCATATAATTTTGTGCGTCCAACAAAAATGTTTAAAAAACGCATACAATTATACTTTCTTATTGCCTACAGAACATTTTTATAGCATCTTGTCTAACAAAATATGGGTTAATTCGAATTTCATTTTTTGTAACAAGTATTCTACTGTATTTGTCACTACATGGTAGACATTCTTTGGAATAGGTAGTGGCTTGAAGACTGTTTGAAAATCAAGATTTCTTATTTAAAGTTGTCGTTTGTGAATAAGGAGGTTTTTTTAATTCCTATTTAGTTAACTAATTATTCCTTGTTAAATGTTTTTGTTCAGACAAAATGATAATGGTTGTAAATTCATTCAGTAATGTCTTGGACTCTAGGAACTTTTAGCGAATTCGATTTTTTTCTATTAATAGAGCAATACTTAGTTTCCTATTGTTCAATCATGATCAGATATTCATGAGACGTAAACAGAATTTGCATCTGTCTAACGCACTTTTACATATTAACGGTGTTTGTGCAAGTTCTTACTTGATAAGTGGAATTTTCTTGACGGTTTTTGAAAAGGTAAGAATGTCTAAACGTTCAGAGTGGGATCTGCAGATATTCCGAATTATACACTTTATAGTTTCAATACAATAGTTTACCCTAGATAGAGACTATGATTCGGGACAGAACACGTAAAGTATTTTTATGTTTAAGGATAGCACTAGTGAAATACAAACATTTTAAAACTCCAACAGCCTGCTAATCTACTTTATTTTGGCATCCAAAACGTCTTGTCTTACTTTATGATAGGGTTCGTTTTTACTGAAGACTTTCTTATTCGGCTGTTATCTTAAATTTACAGGGAATCTTAACAATATTTAGAGCAAATTTATAAGATTTAAGTAGCCAAATGTTTTTCTGCTTTTAAATCAGAAACGGACGTAGCAATGATATTTTATTAGTTTGCTGTGTTATAATCCTATCTAAACAATCGTTCAAACGTTACTCATTGACAAACAAACAAAATCTTCAGAAAACTATGGTTACGTATATTATATTCTTTCAGCTTATCGGCCTATTTTGTTAAGGTCTATCAGATTTATTATCACAGAAGTAAATAACGAATTGGTCAAACCAATACTCTTCATACCATGAAGCAATAAAATATTTTCGTTACTTCTACATATTGTTGTGTTTGTGTAAAATGTTGTGCTGTAAATTTTAGTCGCTAATTAGTGTGTTTTTAAATTAAAAGCTGTAGTTTTCAGTGTATCAAGTAAAGCGTTAAGTGATAACAAACACTTGTGTGTTGTAGAAAGTTTAAGTGGTAACTCACTTTAAGGCCATTTTTCAGTCTATTGCTGATAAAAGCCTCTAATAAAAATTACCATACGGATTGTTGCTCTCACCGGCATTTATTGCTTAGTAATAATCAATACAATGATATGTCTTTTTCTACATAGTTTTTATGGAAAGTACTCCACCGCAGAATGATTGAGATTAACATGGTGCGACAACTTAGACCAAAGCATGCTTGTGTCAGGCTGTAGGATTTTTGTGACTAATTTTAGGAAGATAAAATGACGTCTACTGTTGATTATTAAATTATACATGACAACGATATCCGTTTATTATAGAATGTCATATGTAAATTCTTCCCATTTACAAACAGTTATCTTAAAATTTTTTTCGAAAGTTTGTGCTTTCTATCTTTATATCACTATGTATTACGTTACATTCTTAGGTCTAATAAAAGTCCGATATCGTCCATTACATCATCTCACTGGTGAGATTATTATATTTCACCGAAGTTAAGTGTCTGGAAATCAGTCCTTCACCTTAATAAATTGTCATGTTCTGTATGTGAGCTGTGACGATAACTTAAGTAATATATAATCAGCATTCATTTCCACTTGAAGAAAGAAATTTTTTTCTTGGTTTGTAGAGGCACCAGGTTACCAACTGACATATTAGGTGATTTTACGTAATGAACATAACTAAGTTGAGAAGTGTAGAATAAAATACCAGTATCAAGCAAATAAATGGTTTTTGACAAATTCGCAGTACCCAGTCATTATATGAGTAATTTTAGGGCAACATTTATTGGATGTGGCAACATTCACAACTACAAGTTTACCTAGGTTCTATTCTTCATGACGCTAGTATTTATTATTAGATGTCAAAAGTTTACATTCATACCAATATACATAGTTTTTATTAAGTGAATAGTCAAAAACCCGAACTTCTGTTGTGTTAGCGCACAAAACTTGTCAACTGAAAATGATTATTTTTAAACAATGGTGTAAGGCGTAATATAGCAAGTGCTTTCTACCGATTAATTATTCCAAAACATCTTTTAGAGTTATTCAAACTTTGCTATGACTACCAACTACACATACAAGCTTGGGAGTATAAGTTTGTTTTGGCTGTCATTAAAAGTAAAGACGGATTATATTTCTATACTCTCGACATTTATAATATTAGCATTTTAAACTATTGTATACTAGTGCATTCTATATAATATATGTTTAGATCTGAACAATAATTACTTGGCTACTTTCCCTACAGTTGCTTGACTTATTCTTGTCGACGAGTTTGTTACTATTTAGCATAATTGATATTTTGAGTCGTTTTGCACAAAAATGATGCAAGTGATAGTTTTTTATTTTTAAGTAGTTTTGTTTTTAAATCATAGAATTTTAAATAATTTTTAAAAACTTGAATTAATTTCATTTAATAGCTGAACAATTTTATTTTATTTATATCGGTTAAATTAATGCTTATATGTATATTATAGCTGTAAGGTAACGTAATAGGAATTTCATATACAAGCCAAACCAACTATTGTTACAGTTAGTTTAAATGCAGTAAGGTTCTGAAACCAGCATGATTGTTTTTCAGAATAGAAAAGTCCCCAATTTGTTTTATAAATATACATTTTAGAATCTCAAACTTAAATATTTTATTTCAGTTGACTAAAACGGACTGATTTCTTTTCAGTTTATATGTAAATTGTTTCTGTTTAAACAGTCAAGATCTAAGTGTGCACTAAATTTAAAAAAATATTATCAAAATGTAGCCTAGTATAAATAGTAGTGACTAATAAGTAGCACATAATTCGCTGATTGTAAGCGTTTTGTCTACATGCTTTGACTTTTAATACTGCTGATAAGCTCACTATAATTTAAATATCTTTCTCAATCACTCAACAACATCCAACTTACTTTTGACATACGATAAACTAATTTACTGTATCAGAACCATGTCAGGATGTAAATCAAATCTATTGATCTTAACTTTTTACCTTTAACCTAGCACTACTATTTTGCTACAGAGAATACGTTTAAACAAAACTTCAAGTAGAGAATTTTTAAGGTTATTTAATCAAAATCATTGTAAATTTTTAAAGCATAACATAGTTTTAGATATTTTACATGTATTTAATTCATTGAAATAAAAATTAAAGTTTGAATAAACTAGAAGATAAAATCTGTTCCTTCAATGTTGTTTAAAAGTTCAGTAACATGTGGCTTAATATGTTTAATTTGATGTTTAAAGTTACCTAAACATTTGTTGGCTACTGTATGTCAAATAGTCTTTCTAAATTGCTTTTTTTTTACAAAAGTTCATATGGGTAACTTGAAAAAAAATTCCTTTAAAACCTTTAACATATTAAACTTATTGGTCTTAAAAATAATAACAAGTCAATGAAATGTTATAGATTTAGTGAAATATTTGACGATCTATTCAAAAACAAATATGTTTACTTTAAACTTTAACTTTGTATTATCATAGTATAATTACTAAACTTAGAATTAAAGCTAACAAACAACTAAAAGATATAAAAACACTATTGTTTATGTATTTACAACGGATTAATGAATCATTTTTTAAAAAGAATTAGTTCGTTTTCAAAAGATTCCTGATGCCAGAAATATTGAAGGAATGCCAGCTAGCACGAGACCAGTATCTACGTCTAATCACCTTAGTTATAAGATGATAACAAAGATTTGTATTTCAGGTGAATAGTTATGTTTAGATTTTGATCTTTGAGCCTCCCTAAACTGTTATAATAAAGTCATCCACAATAACGACGAAAGTTCCACAATTAAACCAATCCAGCTACGAGGATAAAATGTAAGCAGAATAGGAATCACATTTCCGTGCTTTTATTTGATCACCGTAGAGCTTTGTGTAGAATAGATTATTTTTTATTGGTATACAGACAGTACATTAATAACTCTGATATTTGATTGAATTTGATTTAAAATTGAATGCATGGTGACGACAGTCTATATTTAAATATTATTACTACATAAATTAAAGCCAACCTAACTAGTCATCTTCAACAAATTCAAAAACATTATGCAGCTTACTATCGTCTAGCAAATTGCTAGCATCATATTATGTGAATAATATTAATTTCAGCCAGCCATCAATCAGATATGACTTCTGAATTTTTAATGATAAGTAACCGCGCTGTGCAGTGACATACAACTTAAGCAGATGACCTAGTGGCACCACGACCAGATAATTTTGACAGCTGTCACTCTTCCTTGATACTGTCTAGCCGCTCCTAGAACAAAAAATGTTACTTAGAGTCAATCAATCAGTAACCCATTTTACCAAACGGTCGTTGTTTTTTGAAACTCCACAAACACAAGTAGAAGAATATCAGGTATCTATGAACAAAAGTATTATTGATTTGAAGTCTGATTAGCAGGTTCATAATTTGTTCGTTTCAATTTATAGGCTGTAACAATTTAGACGAAACTTTGTACAAAGACTTTATAATAAATAAAGAAATATATATTTAATGAGAAAACTATATGTCTATATATAATTTCTTGTACAGTTATCTCAGAGTTTGATCATTATATTTTACTATCTCTACATAACATATCAATTTTAGTGCGCATATGAAACGTCAACTAGATAAACACAACGTTCATTCAGTAACTAGTGAATTACACTATGCCATAGTTCTAAGTAGAATCTTTTTCAGTCGTAGAATAAAGGACCAGTGATTAGAGCTTTTAATATTCCTGAATTTTGTATGATAGGTGGTTTACTTCTTGAATGATAACTGTTATTAAAAAAAGTATCGTCAGCGCTTATCTAATGTCACTTTTTTTCTGGAGCTGGCGAACTACAACATAGCTTCGATCCATAAAGTCCATGAGTGGTTGTCTGATCAAATTTGGTAGATATATATTACTTGGTTGAGGTCTGTGCGAATGCCGTAGTCAATGGCTGCAGATTTTAAATGACATGGTTTATAACCAACAACGGCAGGACAAGTGGGTTAGCTCTTTGTTTTCTTTCAAACGATGAGCCTAAAATTACTTTTCTACGAACTAATTCTTTCTCCGTTAACCATATACTATATGTTCGCACTTTTTTTTAATTACCATTAAAACAACTACTTCGACTAAACCCAGGTTCTATATCGTATATTCAAACATACCTCGTGCAGAATTTTGATCTGACAAATGCAGTTTATTCTTGTAAAGTAACTGGGAAGTTTATTCCAGTAGGAAAGAGTCACTAATAATTGTATCCAGAGTAGCGACCAGTGTTCCATAATTATTAAGTCATTAAAATCAAACAATTCAACTTTATCCGCGGCATCAACCTAAGTTGAAGTACGTTTTGATTTAGAGTAGATGAATTCAGATCAATGATTTGAAATACTGAAACTAACCTAAAGATGTTCCATTTTAAAAGTTGGTGTTTACAGATGGGTACATCTTAATTGATTTGAATTAACACACTAATTAGCTACGTTACTTAGTGAATTACTAATTTTAAGAAACGACTATGAATGTGTAATCAATTAAAGGTAATGTTTACTCATGTAATTGGTAAATTGCAATTCACAATTATGTAGCACATGTAATTCCGTAATGGAATAAGTAGATAGTATATTATTTAGGCTTTGAATAAACACGTTTTACCAAATGTAAAAACTAAAGTTGCATAGGAAACTTTAAAGGAGCATCAGTGCGAAAATAGATGGCGTGTGAGACATGTAAATGACAACTTTTCACTTAAAGAAAATTGAAAACAGATGAAGAAGGAATTTTCAAGGGTTTACATCTTGTAGAATAAGAAGATTTTAGAATCACAGTAAAAAAAGGGTTGGAATGTATTTACCTTTAAAAAAATAAATGAGGCGACGGGATCTCTTTTCAACAAATTCATTATCAAACTGTGTAATTACATATATTGTGTATATAAATTCTAGGTGAATAAATGATAGTAAACATTTAATTAGTTATATAAAATTTCGACTATATTGTTGTCAATTGGTCAATTAGTAATTAAAAGAGGAGACTAGTGAAACATGAAAAATATGTAATCAGTAGGGTAGAAACAAAGTAACTGTGATTATCGCTTAACTACGGCAAATAAAACTCAAGAAAATCTGAATAGAAACATTATTTATATTGATAAGTTATTAATAGTTAAAATGTATTAATAAAATATGGCGGAACAGAAATGTACAGTTGAATAAATCAGATACAATGAAGTATGAACTAAAGGTGTATTGAAGAAATAGTTATAATAATTAGCTTTTCTACGCATAAGTCAGGGTAAAAGATGTAGATGGCTAAAGCTTCTGCATAGAAAATTAGTTCTACACATAAATCTCAGTTTAATAAATTTTGTAAATTATGTCAAACAAAGGATTTGAAGCTAGATATACCATGAACTTACTATCTACTGCAGAATTGATAACATTACTGATCCACTTTGTTGTTTATTGCTTAGGTTGGTAGATAATTTCGTATACGGCAAAGTAGCAGCCTTGACGAACGATCTATATACACGTAGCCTCACATAAACAGGAAAGCTGGTAGGTGTACATGGGATTTGTTACTTGTGGTAACCACATCTTTGCCTGGAAGCACATAAGTTAGACCTGTAATTTATTATATATATGACCAAGCACCATGTGTTTTATGAAATAAATAACGCTTGAAATGATTTGTTAGACAGGGATTTTTCTTTCTGAATATTAAACTTTTTAAGAAATTTTGGAAGCTACTTTTATACTTCTACAGTATTTTTAATTTGATATTCGAAATCAGAATATATAATCAAAAATATAAAAATTTATCTAATACGTCTTCATATTCAATAATCTTTGTTATGTCTTTAAAAAAGGGATCCATTAACAAGAAGTACAATCTATTCAAAGCAATGCATGGGTTAGGAATAGAGTACTAGGCAAATACGGTAAGGCTGTTGATGAAGTAGTGAATCTTCACCGGCTGAGGTGGTTAGGACATGTGTTGCGTATGCCTGACCACCATCTACCTCGACGAGCAATGTTGTCTGGTGTGGGAGTAGGCTGGAAGAAAGCTAGGGGTGGCCAAACGAAAACATGGCACCAATCCATGAAGTCATTGACGATTGGGCTGAGCCATGTTAATAGATGTAGACTACCTGGTTGGGGTCCACACGATGATCGTAACAAATCGTTAGAGACCTAAGGTGATATGGCTCAAAATCGATTGCAATAGCGCAGGTGCATCCACTACTTATCCTCTTCCAAATTCTAATTTCTGAGCTTATTATAATTTTCTCTTTACTGAATCACTTTTTGTCTCAAATCTCATCTCTGATCTCTATGCCTTTCCATTAGTCCTTACTCTGTTGCTATCTTCCCCTACTCTGGGATTTGGTCCGACAATTTAATCTTTATTTGCTAATTGAGGCATGGCAACTTGAACTGATGTACGCATGTACCAAGTTCTACGTTGTAACTGACTGACTGATTCAAAGCAACTAAACATATACATAGAGTGTTTTCATTGAAATGCTAATTGAAACTGATTATTTCAAATTAAGAAATAAAAAAATTATATCTATTAAAAACATAGTTGCATCTAACATCTATTACTTTTTAAGTTTGAAATGTATTAACTAATTAACTCATTATTGAGTAAACTAAAGACAATTACACATCAAGGCATATACCAACCCTATAAATAATCCTTTAATTCTAGCATTGATTCAAATAATTTTCATAATATAATTCAGTGTTTTATAACTGTAGAATGTAATTCCTTAAACTATTTAATCACTGTAATTCCGCTATACAAGTCAAATGAAATAGTGCAAATATAGGGCCTTTAAGAACTTAGCATGAAATATCTAATAAAAATTACATCTTAATAAACAGCACCAATCCGTTAAATGAACAGTAAAATGATCAAAGCAAAGGTAATTTATGATATAGAAATGTTAAGGTTAATCTGAACCACTGTAGTTCATTAAATATTTCAACTATAAGTTATTAATATTGAAAATATAGTTTGTGTGTTACCGATAATTTGATAACTTATAGATACTGTAAAATTAACGATTTCTTATTTCAATTTAGATAATTATTTTTATGGAGATTGGTTATATAGCTGATTGAATATGTCATAGATTGATGTTGGTAGGATTCCACTGAAAACTAGGAAGGGCTTGACAACTGTTTCGATTTAGTTTTAAACTCCTCAGCAGTAAGCATCCAAGATTTTGCACCAGAGGCTTCAGGTTGACGGAGAATCAACTGAATAACTGATAACAACAAAAATAACCATTTCGAATGAACTGTAGTAATTAGCTGACTAACTCCAGGATGTTTCTGAAGCTTTAGTGAAAAGTCGTGACGCGTGGAGTTCAGACTTGTCAGAAGTAAGGCAGTTATCACCAATGACAATAGGTGAATGTCGCGCTATATATATCACAAATCGATGAAAATGGAAATTCTACCATAGAATGCCAACTGATCCAGTGGTGAGGATGGTTAGGTTTTTGTCGTCAACCTGATTTCCCTGGTACGAAATATGGAGTACTTACTTCTGAGGAGTTCCACATCAGAACGAAACAGCCTTTTAGTGCTCTCTGGTTTTCAGTGGTACCCTATTAACATCAATCTGTGACATATTCAATCTGCTAGGTTTATTATTTATTTTATAAATTTTACTCAAACATATTTTAACTTCTCATGAATACGTTGATATCTATTTTGAATGTTATTCTTTAGAATAGTTTTATTAACGTTGATTGAATATGTCACAGATTGATGTTCATTGGGTTCCATTGGAAATGATGGAGTAATGGATGAGCGTTCTTTTCCAGCACAGGTCTCCTCAGCAGTGCTCACCATAGATTTTACCCTAAGAGCTTTAGGTCTAGAGGCCTAGACCTCTGTACCATTGGATCGGCATCCAATCACAAAATTTCCACTTCCATCAATCTGTGAAATATATCACAAAGATAATCTATTGCCAACTTTATTCTTTGATGTATTCAATCGAATCAAAATACAAATCTTTACAAACTATCTCCATTCACTTTTATTATAACTTGTATATACATATAGTATCAGGTACTGTGGTATTATTAATAATAAACAAATATGAAAACTTGTAGAGCGTATGGTAGTTTTGCTCCATAGCAAAATAATATGTACTCTGTATAATGGGCGATCGCTCTTAATGACCATGAAGTCATGATAAAGAAATTTACCTTGCAATGGAGAGGTGGAGAGCCATATCTCAACAGGAGTGAATTTACTTTCCTTAAAGGTATTCTAATAAGGCTGTTTATAGTGTAGGATAATAGGTCCTGTATATAGTTATCCGGCTAACAAAAAAAAAACTCAGTCTTAAAGCTAGAGATAAACGGTTCGTAAAATATAAAGTAGAACGTAAATCAGCATTAACCGAACTTCTATATATTTACCTGGAATCGCTCATATTTAAAACTCATGTTACTGTTGTCCAGTATTAAAGAATTCAGCATAATTCTACAAGTATTTCAACAAATCGTAAACAAAATACAACATCAAAGTGATATGTTCCAAAAAGGCATCTAATTTGTTTATTGTTTATCAACATTTATGTTCATCGGAGTGAATAATAGCTGCCGATAAATTTCTCTTTAGGATCCACTTCTATAAATCTAGAATTATCATTTTTACATTTAGTTAATATAATAAGGTATGCATTGTAAATTGAAATTAGCAAATTACAAATCAATCTGATTTTTAAATACATAAGGATCACCTTAGGCATATACGACAGGTTATGTAACAATGTACCACAGAGGTCATTCAATATTAACAAGATTAAGTGAGTGTATCATGTTATAAGTCAATGATGATAATGATATTTAACTAATAAGATCAGAGTGGTTTAGTGTAAAATAATGGTGATAGTAGTAATGACAGTAAAATGAGCTATAAATCAAAGTTATTGTAATTTAATAATAAACAGAAAATAAAATAGGAGTAACATGATGTTATAAAGAAGAACATGCAGGCCTTGTGAGAAGAAAGAAAGAGGAGGAAAAAGAACCGAAAGGAAAAATGATAATTAAAAAAGAAATTCAATGGGACAAGCTAATAGTATGGGTCAATGTAAATAGAGAGGTTAATTAAATATATTCTGTATGCTTATGTTCGGTCTCATTGAGTTGATGCTTACTACTTTTAATATATGAAGAAAGTGTATTCTAACACGTTTAGGTAAATTATTCGGTGCTTTGTTTACAATCAAAAGGCTTCATTATTTTTAACTTTGTGGTCATAATTCATTATGCGATCAAGAATCACGCTGATAGTAGATTTTGTTAGACCGTTTGATAATCCAAGCTGGAACATCTTCGCTTTTTATCATGGATAAGGACCATTGAGGATGGTCTATGTAACTGGCTGCACATGAGCAGTTAAATTCATAAATGCACATAGATGAAGCCATCGTTGCTATTCTATTTTTGATTTGTAGCGTTAGTGGTCTCTCAATCGAAAAGAAGATACGTAATTTAGCAGTGATGAATGTACTACTTATACATGCATTTAATCGTCTCGTTGGGATAACACTTGCTATATTGCCTTTAAAGGCTATTCGTAGATAGAGTGTTTTTTCTTAACTATGTCCACTTCGATCTTAGTTCTTCCTATTATATACTTTTGAATGAATCTATCTAGGTATTGGTTTTTTACTAATGTCGATTTTAGCTCGCCCAATTTTTTACTCAGTTGTCCTAGCAAATACTTCAGATTCGAAGACTTATTCATTTCAAAAGATTTACTTTATAGAGTTTTTAGACGCTTTATTCTCCTAATGACCAAGCCGGTCCATGAAAAAGAATCTATTTAGTTAACAAAAATAGATTGAACACTATATACACTTTCATAGCTACATACTTCTATATAACCATCATCACCTTTTGACATAATACACATGATACTTAGTCTTGCTAATATTAAATGACCTTTTTAGTGTATTGCTACATAACCTTTCAGATATGTCTAAGGTGATCCTTAAGTATTTAAAAGAGTAAATCGACATGTTGCTTGCTAATTTCACTCTACGATTTTCATATATTCGATTACATTACTTACATTATGATATTATGTAAATGCAAAAAGTAATACTTCTAGATTTATAGATGTGAAGCTTGAAACAAAATTTATCGGAGACTAATTGTTCACTTCAATAATTTTAACTTTTAATTATTCAATGTGGATCTTCAAGTTAATTATGGTTGTTTGTTTGTTTATACTGCTATCTGTTTACATGAACTATACATAAAATGAATGTCATGTTTTATGCATTACGATTAAATATATTAAAAGTAATAAATATTATTTAACTATGAAATGGTGATTTTTGGGGATATTGATAATTTTAGTTGATTGAATAGGTCACAGAATTATGTTGATAGGGTACCATTGATAATAATTAGCTCACTAGTGACTAACTTCAGGATGTTCCTGAAGCACTAGTGACAAGTCATGACTGGTGGAGTTCAAACTTGTCAGGAGTGAGACAGTTATCACCGATGACAATGAATTTTGTCGTGATATATATATATATATCATAAATTGATGGAAATGGAAATTCTAACATTGGATGCCAACTGATTCAGTTGTGACGTTGGTTAGACACCAGAACAAAACAGCCTTTTAGTGCTCTCTCGTTTTCAGTGGTAATCTGCCAACGTCAATCTTTGTTATAATCAATCGACGAAATTATAAATATTTGTTATATTATTTCTAGGAAAGATTTCATATCAAGTTAACAATGGTATTATTATTTATTGGTGCACGTAGAGAACGTGTATTTAATTATATTTCTTACTTGAATGATTGGTAAGTGGTTCTAGGATGTATGTTTAATGTTTCTTCTCTTTTGAGGTGGGACATAGGACTTATCAGAACAATACACCAAGATCTTCTTGATGATATTAGCAAAATGAATTTCACTTCATATATTATTGTGATCTTCATAGAAATATTAGATACATATAACTATACTTGGTAAACTGCCAAATAATTAATTTTATAATGATTTATATCTTCTTCTTGTTAATCTTAGTAATTGAAGCTGATTAGTCACTGTTATCAATTCAACTTTAAGTAAACTTATAACTTAACGACATTTCGGTGTAATTTATTTTGAATGTCAACAGTAATTATTATCAACAACTGTATAGTACAAAACTTTACATATTCATTAATATTTCCCTATAAACAATGTATAATAATTAGAAAGAAATGATTTAAGTTATCTACGACATATTCGATATTCATGAAATGTGTTCGGTTCAGCACATTCAACCATTTTAATGTTGATTTTTTATGTGAATACTGCACATTAAAAGTATAATCTACATGAATGATTTCATTTATCTTTTTCATTCTATATGACGATTACTATGAAGTTAACTTTATTTATAGCATATTTTTTAAAGATAATTCAATGTGGTTAATGAAGATGATATGTAGTGTCTGTTTACTAAATGAATGTGAAGATGTTTGAAAGTGCTGAATTTAAAACTTATGTTGAACAGGAAATACTTTTCAGATAACCACAGGCGTTTTTTCTCATCTGTATGTCGTTTAGTGCCATCAATCTCATAATCTGTAATCAATAAAATCATTTAATATGCATTAATCGTTCGTCATTAACTAAAGATTCATGGGATTTTGATCTTTAAATCATTATGATTTCATATGAAATTAAATAAAAGCATACATTTTATGCTTTGTACTGTCATATGCTTACTGAAACGTAAATAACAAAGTTGTATAGGTTCTACAAGAGGAATATTGATTGATCTTCTTAACATTATTTCGTCTAAGTATGGGATTACCCAGAAGAGAATATACATGACTATAATAGAGAACAGAATCCACAGTAAACTTTTACCCAACTGCACAACTGGACCAGAGTTCAGTGGTGTGGTGTTCACTTTTATTAATTTCCGATATGGCTTACCTACCAGTCAGTGTTATTGGTGTTAACTGTTTCACACTAGACATGGAAAATTTGTTTCTGTAATATATTAGTAAATGATCACAATTTACCTGTTGTATTCAAATTACTTGGGATATCAATGCTAAAAAACAACAAATCCTCATCTTGCAAAGCCGGGAAAAGTTTTTTTTTAACCATACACAAAATTGTTATGAAGGTTCTTTAAAACGTTTTCCAGTAGTATAACCTACGTCATTATATCAACTATTTTTTGCTTCTAATATTTGATTATATGCTCTTGAAAGTTGTTGGTCGAAATTCTAGTCACCTCAACAAATAGTAGATGAATACAACTAGTTAACTGAAGTAAAAAAATAAAAATTATTAAAATACCTAACTACTTTCATAGGTAATGTTTACTACGAAGCATCATCATCATAAATTAAAATCAAACAATACTAGATAAGTAATTGATTCTAGATAGAGATTCACTAGAACTGCACACTGACATCTTTATACATTGTGTCATATTCAGCTGTGCATATTACATTATATAAAATTATTAGGCAGTTGTTCGTACCTGGATAATCTACCAGGTATCGATATATGTTAGTTATTAGCCTACAAATTTTAAAAATGCATTTATTAGATGATTGCGTCATTGTGTCTGTATTTCGTTTCGACTGTAAGCATAATTTTTATTGCTTATGTATACTGATATTTTTTTAAAAATCCAAATGTAAATTTATTAATATTGTAGTTTACTTTACAAACTGATTGTGGCTTGACAACTATTAGAAGACAGTTAGTAGTGAATAACTGTTTTTTCTTAGTAAACAACTCTTTAGTTGTGAGGTTTCATGACTTCATTAATGATCAAACCCGAAAATTCAAACTATGTATGGACATATGAACCGTTGGTTTACTAACGTGGTATGCTTATGAGTAGCATAGTGGGTTTTGAGGAAGATTATTGAAATTTGCTAAATATGATACAGACTAACTACAGCTAAATAGTCGAATTCCAAGTTGTCTGAAGCTTAAACGTTTATCTCAAGGCTTAAATGCCCTTTCTATTATCCTTACGAGGTTGATAATTGTCACTGTTGCTAAGAAGTCTAATACTAAACTGAAACATCTACTTGAAGCTTTTTGGTTGTCTAGTTACAGTTACTCTTTAAGTATATTTTACTTTGTAATTAATGAAACCTACAGATCTCTAACTTTTGTAGTACTCTGTTTAAGCTTGTATATTAAAACGAATTATTAGTTACGTAAAATGTATTAGTACTAGCTAATTGTGTGGCTTGTTTACAAATGCAAACTGGGAAGAGAAAAACATTCTGTTAATGTTAATTACCTGTCAATGATGTTTGAGACATGGCAAATGTCATATACAACTGTTGTCATTGTAACTGTTGCACTGAATGGAATTTAAGTAAAAATGATTTACACAGTTATTTTATTAGCATTTAGACACTAGTACTTTTTCTAACCTTACTAATTGTTTTTACCGGACGTGGTTGACTATCATCATTAACGGTCTGTTTCGATTTATTTTAAGATAAATTATTCATCAGGTTGAGATTTCGATGAACTGACCAATATTAATTATTGTCATTTGTTATAAATTGATCTCATTTGGGTACCATTGTAAAGTAGAAGAGAATTAGTTAATTGTTTTGCGTTAGCACACAACTTTTCAACAGTCTGAACGCATGATCCCATATAGAGATCCACTTCATTATAATTTAGATATCTCAGCAATCGCTTAATCAACCTTATCACTAAACCAGATTCCCATTTTAACCAACTTTTTGATGTTACACGATTGTTGTCCGATGCTATCGGTTACAGTTGTAACTCCCAACGTGTCTTAAAAACTCAGGATTAGATCCCGGGATAGGGTAACAGGTGTGAACAGCTGAAATATTCTATGCCAAGATTAAGTAACATCTCAGTACTTCCTGGCTTTACAAAGAATATATAAATCACACAGATTTGCAGTAAAACTGTAGGCTGAACTAAGTTATAGATATACCACTTACAAATTATTAATGGGAAGTGATACTTTCAAGTAAACTCTCATTTTTAAGAATTTATATTTATCTATAAATGTAGTAAATAAGTCATCTTAATAAAGAGGTATATTCGCTTAGACTTATTCCAAAGACAATCGATTATGCATCTGTGAATATGCTAGAAATTCTTTCATAAATTTAATCAATTACTAAAGAACAGTACAAAGAGATTTACTTTATGTGAATATTCCATATAAACTGATCATAGTGCAAGAATTCTCAAAATCCTTGACATTTCCAGGTTTCACCTGTGAATGATTTCATCAATGCATTATTAAACTATTCCAAAAGATAAACAAAGTAACTTGCCATTACTGTTTACTTCTTATACATTCAGGAAGTGTTTGTTAATTTATTTATACTAAATAAATACTCATAAGAAAAAAACCTAATTTGATTATTATCACAAGAAAACATATTGAGTAAAGATTTAGCGATTATTTCATATGAACTGTATACTAACTTCATTATACGTTGTTTGTTGATGTTTTCATAGTGAACAGAATTGTTTTTGTTATATTTTAACAGATGATTAGAATTGATTTATTGAAGGTTTTAGTTGTTTATTGTGTTTTTTTTTGTTTATATAACTATCCTTAACTATAAACAAATGTCAAACGTGTAACTTTTTCGATATGATCTACTGCACATTGAGTAATCCATTGTTGCAGTGAAATAAACAATCACAGATTACTTAAACAATCATGATACTGAAACTCAATTCCATTGGATCTGAATAATTTCTATACATTAAAATTACTATTGTGATTATATACAGTGTATTAGGCAAGCATATTCACTTGGTTTCTGATACTGTGAATATTTATAGAATAAGGTTTTTGGGATATGTATTGAATAAATAAAACCACAGACTACCTTGTTGAATGATAATGATTGACGTAGACATAGACTAAGATAACTGGAATGGTCGAACCAAAATTTGACATCAGTTCGCTAAGTTTTTGGCGTTTGGTCTGAATTAAGGTGCTTGGTTTGAGGACAGAAAAATTAGGTAACATGACTAAATTGGTTTTATTTAGATATTTTTACTATCACTGATATTAATACTATCTTCGCTGCTATTATAACTATTACAGCGAATACTTTAGTGTTCATCAATCCTTCTTGACATTGTATGACAACGTGAACCGAAGCGTATATGTATCGAATTATATATTTTATGCAACTATATACCATTTTCAGGTTGTATATAATTTCTTTTGTTTTCAACTGATAGTTTGAGAATCAATAAATACTACAGAGTGTAAGATACCGGTTTCTACTACTGCAATATACACCATGCAATCCTAGTACCAAAATCTCTGAATAAGTAAAAACACTTCATATGATAAGCATTATATCTCTAAGACTTGTCAGTTGGAATCTAATAGTTAATATAATTTATTCTGACTGGTTTTAAATGTGATGTTATAAATGTCATTTGGTGTCGGTGATAGCTGTTTCAGACTCAAAGCAGATAAGTTTTACTGTTCAAAAACATTGTCAATAAGTAACTGTAAACATGAATAATTTCTAATGCATTGATCAAGTTCATTCAGATAGAATATTTGATTAATACTTGTGAATAAAAATACGTAGGCGCGTAAAAGAAAATCTATACAACTGATATACTCTCTGTCGGTAACAAAAACGTGATGAACAAACCATGAAATAAGTAAGAGAAATGTATATCAATAAACAGTATTTTTTAACTCTTGCATTAATATTGTTTCTCAAGTAGAAACTTTAATTTATGCCATAAATACGATGAATTCCTATTTAATAATTCAATGTGATATAACTACACACTGCTGAATAATAAGAGGAAACTTGCATTTAGTACTTTAATACTTTCAACAGTCCTACAGTTGATACTAATAAATAATAACAACTATGAAACTGAATTTAACAAAAAATTCACTATATTACTTGAGTGGAGGTAAATGACAAACTTCTGTGTATTCTAGATTTATTAGACTACTTGGTTTTCATCATCAATTCATATCTGTAGTTTTGAAAAAAAGTACTTGTTGTCTATGAAACTAAAACTGATATCATTTAATTTCACTCTCTATTCAAATGATAATTTGATTATACAATCCTGAAATTACTTTGATGTTAAGTGGTTGATTGTTGCCTACATGAAACGCCAAACCTAAGCATTCATGCAATATTTAGATGGTTAAAGTTTGACATAAGACTCGAAATCTTGTTGTTCAGCTTCTAAAATTAAAATGTTATCTTTGAGTAATACAATTAACACATTAACAAATATATATGGATGCTATAATTATGTATTAATAATGTCAGTTAGTTGTAGAAATAGAAACCACATATATTTAAAACAAATATTTCTAGTTGGAAAACTATTAATCTCACTGCTTTGATGTTCTTTACTTCTACTTTCAATGATTTAATAGGTAGATGCCTACGTTAATATGTCTCTACATTGTATAAGGTAGTATTCTATAAAGAAAAGTAACTAACTTTACTGAAATAACCTCACAGTATATTGTAATTTATGTTTAAAGCTTTGTCTCTTTCTCTCTAAATTACTTCTAATTCTTAACCATTGAATTGATGTATACTTGAATCTTTTTTGGATAATTAATAATCACGTTATTTAGGTTGTATATGTCAATATTGTCCATGTTATTTATTAAACATGGCATAATTCTACAAAACCCTGGAGAAAAGAAGGAATTGTCACTTACTTATTGAACTAAACTTTAACATTTAATAGAATCAAGAAAATCAAACAATACTAATTTATTGCATATTTATTTGATCTACGTAAAGAATCAACAAATAGAATAGCTATGATAGAAGATAGATAGAGTGTATTTTAAATAATAGAATGAATATTGACCTGAAGCTGGTTGGAACATTGAATTGTTTAATGCATATGTACAATTCAATGTTCAATGAAATGCTAAGTCCGATAAACACATTTACATGACTATACTTAATCTAAATTAATTCCAATAAAATGTCCAGAAAGTGATTAATAATGACAATTAGTAATAAATTACTGAATATGTTTTTTGGTATACTATACCTCACAGACTAGAGAAAATGACGCAACCAGTAAATGTTAGTTATAGTCGCTAATTTGTGATTACTATAGATTAGTTTAACTTATTGTAATTCATTATTAGGAAAATATGAGTTGAGCCAAAACTGAGTTTTTTTGATTTCATTCCATTGCTTTAATAATCTGGAAATGTTATAGAAGGTTGACAAATACATTGTGGAGAGTTACATAATTTACAAGTTTATAATGGTCGGTTTTATGCTAAATTAGAATGTCTTCATCAGCAGAAACTAAAGATTCATTAATAGATTAATGTGAACCGGTAGTCTTGACATTGTAGAGAACTTTAAGCGTCATTGTGATCGCTGAGATGAATAGTTTGTCGCTAAACTTTCATTATCATTCTTAATAACATCGATATCATATACATCAGAATGAAATGGTTTCTTTAAATTTGTCTGGAGTTGAGTGACAGTTATCTTGTTGAAAAAATAATAAAAAAATCATGACTAAATAATTCAGCATACACAACATAATGCCTTCCAAATAGAAACAATTGAAAATACATGCCGATTAAGGTTTCCTTAACAAAATGATTAGGCAGTTGTGATGATTTTATGAAGGTTTACATACGTTTGTGCAATCAAGCCACTTAAATGTCACTCAGCTTTACTAGCTACTATGTATCCATATTCATTGGTATTCTGTAAAATTGCCACATAATTTAAATATAATTAAAATTCTTTAAAGCTAAATTTAAATATTGTTGAGTAGAATACGATTTAGCATTGTGGAGATCGTTGTATCCAATAATACTATGAATACTCTTGCATTAGGAAGCTGTTTTGTTCCAGTTTAGAACATCCTAGTAGTGATCATCGACGATTCCACGATGGAATCAGGTTCAGATTCCCCAAGTTTCGTGGTGATTGTTTAGCCAATGGACTACTGAGCCAACATTCATTGGTTAGTATTCCTCGACTCAGTATGTTTGGATTGCTTAGCAACATGTTGAATCATCAAAGCCGTAATTATTTCTTCTTTCAAGTGTGCCTGTTTGTATATTTGCTTACCTATTCGCTTTATTATATTTATTCTAGAATATTACATACATGTGATCTTCACATTTCTCACTTGTCATTAGTCTTATACACCCTCACTTCTATGATTGACTCATTCATCTCAGTATCACAACTAATAATAACAGTAAGGAAAGTAATTCTTGTTGATTCTAAAAAAAACGATGTCATCAGAATAAATAAAACAAACAGAATGCCTTATTCAATTTTGATATTAATATGAGTGAATATACCCATGACAGTTAAGGACATCATGGTAAACAATTACAAATATAATCTCCTAGTAACAATTGAAAAGAAACCCTACTTTATTTCTCATGAATATGTCATTAGAAAACTAGTGACCCCCCTTATCTTTATATTTTATATATAACTAGTTTGAATATAACCAAACTGAATAATAGAAGTTACAGTTAATGAAAAATTACAGTTAGTGCGTAGTCAATGGAACCTTCTTCACCTTAATATACTTTAGAAAAAAATTCTGGTTCAGTTTTGTTCCATGCTAGTTGCAAATCTTTAGTAAGAAATATTTGAAATCCTAAGAGAACTGATGTTACGTGTAGGATTTGAACCGAGATAATTTAATTTCACAATTTGAGAGTTTACATCAGTTGAACCTTTGAGGTCATGACTAAATTACTTTAAGAGTGTGGTATTTAAACTGATTTATCGGTGAGCAATGAGCAATGTCATACGTGTTTAGACATTTGTTTGGACAAATTACAATAGAAGTTACTTGTTAATTTGAAATGTTAGTAAATAATTATCAGTTCGAGAATAAATGACATTACGAAACTACTTTAGGTAAACACTCATAAAAAGCACTTGAAAAGTTTCTCTGATCTCAATAGTTAGAGATCACGTTAATATTGATACCTTCCCATGCCGTAGACTTACTGAAGCTTATTAATAAATAGCTTCCTAATAAGATGAGACCATGTTTATTGCTTTCTGATTTATAAGTGTTATGTAGATTTAGTTAGTGCGTTATGTAAACTAATTAGAATAAATATTTAATGGGATATTTTTAGTAGTGTAGCATTTTCTAGTTCCGTTTATTTTTCAAGTTATTAATAGCCTACAACTTCTTATATCAAGATTGTTATACTTGAAGTTAAATGATGATAAGTTTTGCTTTATAATGTATTGAAAATTCTTATATTCTCCTCCCTTCCTTTCCCGCCCCTCTTCATATTCATGTTACTTCATTGTACTTGTCAATGATAGTAACATGATATAATTGATTGCGTGTATAGAAAACACAATTTTTATGGGTACTATGTTATTTTAAGAAAATATCTATAGAGAAG
The DNA here is from genome assembly GCA_025215515.1 of Schistosoma japonicum. Lineage (NCBI taxonomy): Eukaryota > Metazoa > Platyhelminthes > Trematoda > Strigeidida > Schistosomatidae > Schistosoma > Schistosoma japonicum. The sequence goes on along the minus strand of CM046061.1, from coordinate 9,691,540 downwards.
AACACAAATACTTAGATGAAGTTAATAACTCCTGAGAATAATTCATTTAATAGATAAATCATAGTCATTGATTTTAGGTTTTATATCATGCGACTGATTACAATGTAAGTAGTAGGTGTATCTTGTTTTAAAAACTGAGTATTTTTTTTTAATCATTATAATGAAAATACATGTAAATGAGTTGATAAGTGAATATGGGCAATTGTTTGATAAGTGTACATTAAAGATATTCATTTGATCAAAACACCATAGGAATTGAAATCTAGGACATTGTAGATTTAACGTTGAAGTACTACTTAGTCACCAATTATGTATTGTAACTTTGCATGATACTTCTTAGTTGCATTAAATGAAACTTATCTATTTTTCAACAATATGTAATATCACTCATTAAAGTATTTTGACTAAACTTTGTTTTTAACTGAATGAAATTGTAGTAAACAACTTGGTCATAGTCTGCATTTGAATGTTAACTAGATATGATTTTGTTGCAATTAACAAACTGGTATCAGTAACTTTTTCACTAGAACTCCAACCCAGTATATCCTACTTCAAACGCCGACACATTATTATTATATCCACTGAGTCTATCTCGACAGTAACTTAGTGATTAATAATTTTGATGTCTGAAGTAAAGGAAACCTAGTTCAAGTTCACGAATGTTAGCCAATGCAAACAGATGCATAAAGTTGACAAATCTTAGCATAAAGCTGATCTACTGGATTACTCCAGAAGTTACCTTCATATTTAGACTTATAGGAATTATTTATTTAATTATTTATTTAAGCGGGAAACAGCTTAATCCAGTGCAATGTACCGAGTAACATGATTATCTGATTCAAAAGATTCTGCATAATTTTGTCAAGAAATAGAACTATATTATTATGTCTCTGATTGTTGACGCCATCTATACATTTTGATCAGATCGCGCTAGAGAATCATTACTTATTCCTGTATGCTTAAAAGGATATAGTGTTAGTTATACAAAAATGACAATTATTGTCTTGTAGTACCTCAGTATCTCATAATACTTACAATGATTCAGATATGTAGTGTAAATTTATTGAAATTGTGTACATTGCATTTGATATGTATTGTTGCAGTGATTGACATCTAGTCTGTAAACTAATAAATCCATCTGTCTATCTAGTAAATTATGCTTATATAATCAATGGATCCAAGTAAAAACAAACAATGATTACTTATCATTAGCTGTCATATATCAGATTCCGTAGTAGCAGTGATTTTTCACTGTCGCTCAAGGATCTGGCTGTAATGTGCATTCAGTTCAGGGTGCCACACCTATATTAAGTACAGGGATAAGGTCATACAAATACGTTACGTGATAAAACTTTCACCAACATAGTAATTGATGTATCACTACTTTAGCAGGTGAATCTGTCATCTTTATTTGATATCCTATATCTAACCTCAATGTTGTTCCAGTATACATGAACAATGCCCTAAAGGTATATAACAAAAGAAGCAGTGTAACCAAAGTCATCATCCTGAGCTATAAATCTTCCCTATCATCACAGTTACAAAAACTTCAAATGTCGCTTGCTTTGAGAAACTAGAATTAATGACTTTTAAGCTACACAAAACTGATTACTTAGGAGTATACTCCTTCTTTCATCGGCTGACAAGCACCTTCTCTTCGCCATAGTGATGTTAGTTGGAAAATGGCTGGTAGACATTTCGAATATATGCTGTGATTTTATCACACAATAACTAACCAGAGTTGATGCACCTTCTAAGTGAATTGGAGTGACTGATTTGCTCAGTTAATTCATCCCATTTCATCAATTCATCCACTGACCCAAATAAGTCTTGAGGTATTATTTTACATTCAGATGGATAAAGCACACCTTAAGCTTGCCTTGGATTATTGATAATGACTAGGAAAAGTCTTCAGTTTTCAGCACTTTCAGAAAACAGAACTAATTTATCATTAAATTCTAACCCTGAAAATGATACTCATAGAAGAAGATCTGTTCCTAAAATGCACATGTGTGGGGAATTTAAATAAAAATGGAGTGAAATACAAATTAACTCTAATGAATACAACACTAGTTGGCCTACTTTGATGAAATTATACCATAAAATCTTACTGAATCCTTATGTATACTACCATACCAAAAAGTGACTCCATGTTATGTTTACCATTTTTCTAACTGTTGCTTTGACTTTTTGAAATTTATAAATTAAAAGGTAATAGAAATCTGAGAAATCACGAATACCAATCGTAACATTTTTCATTTCTTCTAAACACATGAACGAACACACACACACTGAGTTGCATAAACTTTTCTCGTTATTAGTTATGTATGGAAAACTACTGTATTAGATTGAATTAGTTATCAAATTTCTTGAAGAAAATAATACTTATTGAATAGAAGTGTTACGTTTCCACAAGACTTGTAAAAGATTTCATTATGTTCTTTATATTTATAATAGAGTCATGTTGTATGACAACATTCACTTTTAGAAATTTGTAATAGATGTTATAAGCTAGTAACAGTTAAAAGAATAATGAATTTAATGTTTTACAAACAGTAATGCGTACCTAAAACAAAATACAGTTCTTTCAGGTCTCGTAATAAACAATTAAGCATTACTGCCATGCTTCATCATAAACTGATTAAAGTGAGAATGTTTAACACCTTCACAGCGGTCTATTGGCTAAGCGTTCATTTGGAGACCTGGAAACTTATGTGTTTGATTTTCAGGTCTAATGAAAGTCGTGAACTGGTAAAGAGTTTCGTACTAGGACGAAATGGTTCTCTGGTTTTCCCTGTTTATAAACAGTGCTCAGTCAGAATGGATTTGTAACTAATGAAGTCAACAAAACATTTTATTACATGAAAAGAATGGAAAAGAAATAGTCTGCTTTCTGAATTTTAACATGAAAACGTTGGTTATGATTTATTGTTAGAAATCTTTATCAATTCACAGAGATTATAAAATTTGCAGCTCATAATTTATTTAATTTCAAAACTCAGCATTATTCACCAGCACATCTGTAAACATTTAAGATAGCAGCTGGTCACGAAATCATTTGTTAGGTGAAATTGTACTAAGTGATTTCCAGAACGAAACTTCAGATCCAGTACTCTAAGCTATCCAACATATAACTGAAATACAATAGCATTAGAATGATTAATAATTTCGTTGAGAATTTCTAGTATTTTGATCGTTGATAATTCATGACAGGATTTCACTACTCCTTGTTTTAGCTAGAATTCAAGTCTTTTGAGACTAAGATCATGGTTCCTAAAACAGTAACTAGGACAGGATGTATATCACACGTTGATTCGTATTCTTCAACTGAAATCAATCAAAAAGTTAAAATCTATGTCGTTGATGATAAATAATTTAAACTAGTAAGAGAAAATTTGTCAGTGTTTTTTAATTATTTAGAAATACAATATCATGATATACAGTGGTTGAAAGGAAGCTGTTGACAAGTCAGTCTTAGACTGAATATATCCGACTGTAGAACTGGATGACGCCAGTTCTAATCACGAATGATACAGAATATACAGGGTTTGTTATCAGCTATTTATAATTACTTAACATCAATAACATAATGTATGCATTAACAAGTCATTTAATTTATTGTCTTAATTACAACCTGATGGATAGAATTAAATACAAGCTAAATATAATATCGATCATTACACTGTGATCATCTGATTTGAAATACTGCATCTTCTACAGCCACCACTTTTGAAACTTTTCATGATTCGATAATTTTTGATTTTGGTTATTTCCATGAAGAAGCTCGGACCAGTTTGCCGAGCGAAACGTTGGAATTTTTCATTAATTTCATCCGCTGAGATTATTAACAAATATATTCTATTCATATGTCTTACATAAACTCGGCGCCCAAGTGTTGTAAATATTTTCGTTCTTTTTTGGACGAAGATACCTATAAGATCATCTATAAGTTTGAATTTCATTTTTACATTTAAACAACATAAATGAATTGTATAATTCATTAAAATAAATCCAATTTGAATTTTGTAATGCATTATTTTGCATTATTCTATACTTTATTTAAAAGTAACTCTGTTTTCTTTGTAGTTTTTTGTTTTATTACTATCCTTTTCATTATCTTTCAATGATTTCATTTATTCATTATTATACTTTCAAGTATTTCTTTTCAGTACTACTAATATCTATATAAATGAATAATCTTTTGATATCTAAGGAAAAAACATGAAACTTATTTTTATGCCTCAAAAATTGAACATTGTCTACTTTGTTTAAATATGAAAATTAAGTAACCGAATTCAAATTAGTCTTAAAGTTTAAAATATAATTTCCGTTTACATGTCAGTTTAATTGATTAATCGTTTATCATAAATTAAATCTTGACTTAAATGAATTGAATATTTTATATGTAGTAGATCAAAGTTAATTGTCACTGTTTTGTTGAACAAAAAAAAACAAACAATAACTCAAACTAGTTGATTGTCTTTAATAGTTTAAAAATGATAACGGTATCCATAGAAACAATAATTTATAAAATGCTGAATTGAGATGGTTTGTTCAGATTTGTAATAAGTTTAATGAATTAAATTTGTCACAGATTGATGTTAGCAGAGTACCTATTGAAGACTAGGTAACATTAAGTAGCTGTTTTGTTTTAGTGTGGGACTCCTCACTAATATACACCCTAGCAAGAAAACTCCCTTTAAAACATTAAATGAATGAAAGACAATTACATGAAAGTAAACATTCTTTCCAATCAGTTGTTCATCAATGCTCTACATTAATATATGTATGCAAATGTATTGTTTCATAGTAATAAAATCCAAACCAATCAAATGTGGGTGGATCAAATTACATTATAACAAGTACCAAAGTATACATGAATATAAATGAAGAGGGTCAATAAAAAGGTGAGGTGTACAAAGTAACTATCATTCAGATGCTCATAAATCATAAATGAATGAATGAGGAACGTATTAAACTTAGAACTGATCGATTGCGTAATATCAAGCAAGAAAAGAGAATGAATATTAATACAAGCTGCATCCTGGTCCATATTATTGATTAAGGCCATCGAGGTTAACTAGATATCTGTTTAAGTATTATTTATCAAATTTCATCTACTATTCCACACAGCTTACAGGTTTATTTATTACACATAACTACAGCTATTACAATTCAACTTGACAAATTTAATCGTTATATTCAAGATAACTTTGTGCAATATCACTCTTCATCATGACTGTCATCATAGGCAATAATAAAGTAGACTAGGCATAATTTTCCTAACATTTTTTTATGTTCTAAATCCTTCATTTTTGTTTTCTTACTTATCCTTAATTGCTGTCTCCGGATTTTGACGTCACGAATCTAGAAGAATATTATTTTGATGATTATTATCAGTGTACACATGACTTGGAAAAAAAACTCATCTTCATTCAAATTTTTCAACAATTCATTCTCTAGGAATTTGTCTGTCTCTGTTAAGTTTGCAAATCATTCTCTCTACTCTCATGTACTTAGTATTCATATTCAATTTCATTTCAAGCCATTTTGTCCGCTCACTTAATTGATATTATGGAGTCAGTAATTTTGAAGTAAACACACTTATATCCATTCATCTGTGATTTATCATCATTTGATTAGTAGACACCTAGTTCATCTTTCTTTTACAATCATCGTCAGTTATCCTCATGAACACTTTTATTGTTGGATATACTTTATTATGACAAACAATCACTTGACTAACATTTGTTTTATAAATAATGGAAGTTATATATATATATATATATATATATATATATATATATATTGAATACTTCAAAGATAAATGTTGGCAGGGTACGAGTGAAAACCAAAGAGTACTGGACAGCTGTTTCGTTCTAATGTGTAACTCTTCAGCAGCACGCAGTGTACATTCTACCCCTAGTCTTAGAACTTGACGAGAAACTAATTACAATGAAGTTTCTTGTCTTTACTGGTTTATTTTTATTTTATTTACAGAATATTTGCGTTTAACTTAAACAAATGAATAAGATATTTTGTTAAGTAGTATATTAAATACTAACATTAATTCATAATGTAAAGAAAAATTTCATAGTCAGAATCAGTTTTTCTAGGTTATATGCTTTGATAGACAGTTTTACATTAGAATATGAAATCAGTGGTGGTAAGTAAATTATCAAAATAATTGCAAGACAATTATTAAACGTTATGCAATAGGTTACATAACATAAAGACTGAATACAACAGAAAGAAACAGTTAACTGACTTTTCAACTTATTGTTTTATAGAATGAAAAATGCATGATTTATTGTTGAAATCAGTTAGCTAATCTATTTAGTCACCTAGGAACAAAAGGATGAGTTTGAAAACACGTAGAATATTGAAAACAGGAATGAAATAGGGATTGGAGAGTAGAGTGTAAGGTTTGAAGTTATTTTGAAGGTTAGGGCAAAGGGAGTGATCTTACAAATGATTTATGGATGCGAAGAATATATTTATCAAAATGTACCTGTACGGCTTCTCCTGTTTGTAAGAGACGGCATCAGGAGGTGAGGAATAAATTCAGTGTAATTTGTTATATCACATTCAATTATGAATTAATACCTACTCAATGGCCTATGTTGACCAAATATGCTAGGATGGAGCCATTTATCATTCTAATTTGTTCTTTGATAAACTGCGAAGGATGATGTCACAAAAGAAGATTATGGATTAGTCTCGTCATACACCCAATATAACTAGTTCCATATTAGTAGTTAAAGTGACAAATATACACGAAGGTGGCGGACATTAGTATTCTATCCTTCTTACCTGACATTATCCATAGTTAGTGTAGAATAAAAGTACTAATAAGGCATTATTAATTGTTCTTCAAAGTGTATTATTTAAGCATCTTATAATAATTTCTCTAATGATGTCACCTATAAATTGTAACTTCAAGAATACAAATTTCTTCGATGCATTTGATAGCTTTACTTTTGATCTATTTAGAGCCCTGTGTTCCTACAAACAGCAAATACCATAGACATACATTTAAACAAACACATTCTTTATATCCATAAATCATTTGTAAAGTCGCTCTTTTTGCTCTAACCATCAAAATAACTTCAAACCTTACACTCTATTTCCAATCTTTATTTCACTCATCACAGTTCATTGTTAGCAATTACTTACAATAATCTACGTGATTGTCATACGTGTTAAAAAACCAGAAATACGTTTAACTTTCTGGTTTCGCTGTGACTAACCCAATAATTAACAAGTCAGTAGTTACATTAATTATAGGATGATTTAATTGGACTAATCTACAAGTAACTTTCTCTCTCTGCATTTATATGACTTCAGTACATCTACTTTCAAATATTGTTTTCTACGTTCTAATCACTAACAGATCTCTGTGCAACAATTATTCTTAATTGTGTAAGCACACAGTGAGCAGTCATATTATTTCAACAAGTTAAACGAGTTACAGTAATGTTATTTCAACACTAACAATTACAATTGAACTGAGATGGTTTGTGGTGACAAAGTACTAAGTTTTAGTTGATCGAATTTGTCAAGGATTGAAGTTGGTAGGATACCATTAAAAACTAGGAGGCAGTGAATAAGTGATTTGCATTAATGTGAGGCTCATCAACAGTGAGCATCCTAGATCTCTTTACAAGGTCTTCAAGTAGGCGAATGCTGAACCCTCTACAACACTGCACCGTTATCTAATGGCACAATTCCCTTTTCCATTAAATTGTGATATGGTGCGTCGATCAAATATCGTCACTGGCGATAGGTGTTTTATTTTTTAAAAGTCTGAACTCCACCGGTCTTGACTGTAATACCGTGAAAAATCCCATAATAACATTCAATGGAAACATCAGTTTTCATTAGGTTTGAAAAAGACGTCGCTAAGTAAATCATGACTCATAGAATGGGAAAAATATCCTAAGAAACTTTCTATAAAGTTAAATTTAATCTGAGATTTTATGGCCAATTCATAATCGCCAAAACGACGAAAGATAAACTATTTGGATTTGCCACCTCTATGTAAATTTATTAGTTAAACTGCCTTTGTAGAGACAGTAGAGCACAAAATTTGGCAGGCACGTCATCGTGTAGCGGAGTTTCATTCCGTTTTGGTTAAACAAAGGGTAATTAAAACAGATTAAAAGTTCTATTCTGACCCACATGATTGACACTAAGCACCAAGTTGATCATAATAAATATTTTAAATGTATTTATCCGATTCCATCAAATATTTTACATGGTTTACAAATCCATTTTCTATATTGGGCGGAAGCTATTGCTATTCATACACACAAACCAAATCTAAGTATTCAAAAAGAGTTTATACAACCACTCGCTCTACCTTAGTCACTGACATAAGCCATAGTAAAACAGGGTTGAAATTCGATTTTGTAGAAAGTTTTTTTGTCTTTTTTCTGCAGTTCCGTTAATGATTTTCAAATCTTTCATCATTATGTACCTAAATCGTTTGAAAAATGATCCCTTCATTCCTACGTAATTATTAATAAAAAATTTTGTAACTTCATTATTATTTGGCATTCAAGACCCCTCTCCTTCTCTGTTGATAACTGTTATTATTACTATTTTTCAAACATTTTGGTGTAGCTGAAATCTCTTTTTGTATATGCAGTTCACTCACTTTGCTCATGACACATATAGTATTACCAGTTGGTCCCATATTATAAAATCTCATCTCTTCTCCTGTATGATATTATGTAATCTACGGTTAATTTATATTCACATTATCGTAATTCAGTCAACCATGATTTATGACCTTTGACTAGTAGTCACTTAGCTTACCTCACGTTTTTATTGATTATTTACAATTATCATTGTGAACGTATTAGTACTTGTTTTACTACCATGTGAATAGTATTGATTTTCATCTTTTTCATAAATTATATATATTCATGTTTATCTATTAGGGTAGTGTCTTGAAGAAAAACTAATTGGAAAAGAATTATTTAATTTGTATTGTGACTGGCAAGTGGAATCCAGGACGCGCGTTTTGTCCTATTTGGGACTCATCGGCTTGATGTACCTGCATCCCAATGTTGATGTTCACAGTGGGATTCGAACTCAGTCCCGTTCGTGTCATACGCCACCGCGTACTTGCCAGTCACAATACAAATTAAATAATACTTGTGAATAATCGCTATATTGAGGCAATCCGCTCAAGATGCACATATAGCAACAGTGACTGACCAGCTTCAGTCTATAACAAATCAATGGGAATATACAAATTCATCCTACTAATTGGAAAAGAAGTTTCTTCACTCAACTGTTATTGCCCTTAATTATATATTTTGCAATACAATCATTTGTACACATCTATATGTAGTAATCCTTTGTATCTTGATAAATTGTCTCTAAACAATAACAATTAAATAGTAATAATTATGATAAATTAAGAGAGAATCATAACAACTAATAACTATCTATGTAAAAAAACTTGAGAAAATAAGCTAAATGAAAAAGTAGCTAAGATGAAGATAGAACAAGAAATTGTACTAGATGCCTATGTATAAAGAATATTAGATGTGAACAGTGAAATAGTTAAAGCTTTAATAGTATACAAGTTCTTAAGTTATACTTCATACGGATCTGTTCGTTTTGCTGTGTAAATTATTTCTGTTTAACAGTGAGATCTAGATTGATTAGATATTTTTTTTAAGTTATTAATAATTTTACATTCTACATCTGAAAGCTCTCCTAGGTAACCTTTAAAGCTGTGATTAGAAAACATCCAGATTTGGTAACTAGTGTCTACAAGATCGATTAGATTTATAGTTGCACATAGATGACGATGTTGTTATCTGGTTTTATTCTTTAATAGACTGATATTTTGTTAACTCACTATAAATACACTTGCATAGCCTTGACAAATAGTAAAATATGATGATAACTTTTCCTCGGTGATTTATCTTTTATAATTTTTATATTTACTCATAGTATCGATTGTTACTAAAGTACAAAGTACTGAATATGGGAATACAAATAGTGCAGAAATGCCATTCCTAACTGAAAACTGTTTTATTGATAAACGGTGCTGAAATTCGATCGTAAACTTAAGTCGCAAATATAATCGATATTTAGTTTACAGCTTCAATAGACGGCCTCTTGCAGAGTTTACTTTTATTTGATATTGCTAATAGGTGCTAGCTAAACAACATTAGAAAGTGCGGAACTAACGCTGGACAGCTGTTTCTTTCCAGCATAGAACTCGTCAACAGTGCGCATCCACAACCACACTAAGTAATTGGACCCAGGACATTCTGGCTTCACGACTAACGCTTAGCTATCGAACTACTGAATTGGCAACCATCAGTTATTATTTTTAACTCACGATATATTTTTTCCGTCCTTATCTATGGTCATCGGTTGGTAACTGCCTCACACGTAACATGATTTAACTCTACTAGTCACCTCTTCTCGTTAACACTCCATGAACTGCTTTAAAACGATAGTCACAAGTGAATTGATTACAGTTAAGTGTTGTGAAGACTGTTGAATTTCTACACCTAAATTTAATGTAACACTCTAACATGATAGCGTTCAGTTATACAAATCATTACAAATTCATTCCAGTTTTATTTATTTATTTTAAATTGATTTATTAACAACAGATAATCAACTCAACATCGTATTCAACAACAACAACAACAACAAATGCAAATGAAACCGATTAAATAATGAAGAAATAATTTTCTCTTTGTTAAATTCCATTTTTAGCATTCATTGAAATCACTGACTGTTCTATTAACTGATATGAATTACTTTGTTTGATTAATCTGAATTAATAAAAAATAATCCTACTGATTTAACCAATATAATTAAAGAATGTCTACTCTAATCAATTGAAGCATAGAATAAACGTAAGTTAGTTCTATACTTTAGAGTATGTAATCATTAGAGAATTAAACTTAATTACAACTAAGTGAAATTCATTTAGCTTATTACTAAATGAATACTATGAAAGAAAGATATGTGATACAGAGAGAATGAAATGAATTTGTTTAAAGCTGAGAAGTAACAGTTTCAGTGTAATAAATATACTAATAGTCATTTATATTAGTTACTGAAGTTAGAACATGAACAATAGTTAATCAATTTTTGTTTTGTCACTAAGTGTTGTTCTCAGTTTAACGCATTATCTGTTAATAAATTACAACAATGTTCTTATCCTTGGTTCTGTTTATTTGTTTCTACAGGAAGTTTAATAAAGGTTTCTATATAGTGACAAGAGGATAGCTAGTTCATTGTGGATACTGCTTTTACAATATTAAAGTTTCACAAACATTTATTGATAAACTTTTCAAACAAAATAAATGCTATATCTATAATTTATTAGACTAATAGAAGTATATGTTATGGAAGAGTTGTTGCATGTTGTTAATAAGACAGACATTAGCGATGGAACTGCATGACAGAGGTAGGAATTATATTATAAGATGTTTGTCTGGCAACGTTGACGATTAAGCGTTTGCATTAAGACTTAAAGGTCTTATATACAATTTCGTATGAGAGTTGAATGAACCCACTTCAAGGAATTAAAAATATTTGTATTACGTTCTCTGCTTTTCGGTGGTACTCAGCTGAGATTGACGTAACATGAAGAAAAGAACTAAATTAAGAAAAATCAAACTTTGAAAAACTGTTTCAAAACACCTGATATACCATTGGTCAAGCTTACGATTATTCACTTATAAATGCAATCAAGTAGCTATTTGGAGGAAATTTTAAGTTCAAATTGAAGATAAAGGAAGAGACTGAACATGTTTTGTTTAAATACAGAATTCTGGCTTCAGTATTTGAAAAGTGACAAAAGACTACTGTTCTAGGTAGGCTTTGTTGATTCTATAAATAACTTTAAACGATGAATCTGTTTTGATCGAGTGGCCTGTGTTTACAAGGTATTCAGTAATCAAGCTACTTATTAGTACTCTTCCTGCCTCTTCCAAACTATGCTGGGTTATGTTTTTGAACCCATTTGGATAGATTCATTCATCAAACGTCCTATTCAACGAGCCCCACATGAGCAAGTGTATTAATAAGCGCACGTGGAAATGGTCGGATGCAAGGTTGTTACTGAAACATATTCTTGTTTTTTTTCACTGATATACTAACATATCATGTAAAATAATTGTTAGGTTTATATGGATTCAGTGGTGATGTTGGTGTTTCAGATAACAATATTACAAGTACCAATGTATTCATGTAGATTATTGCTAATGGTGAACAATAGTTGAGGTGGACAAACAAACTACTAATCAAAGTTATCAATCACGAATGAATGAATGAATATGGATATGTCGATATAAAACTGACTGATCACATCATATTAAGCCAAAAAAAATAGGCAAAATGCTATGTCATGGATCAAACAGAGATACTAGATCTATATTAGTAAAACAGAATGAATTGCATACACAAACGAGATGAACAAGTTTCGATCAAACTAAAATGTTAAATAAATTGCCAACAGAGGAGGGAGATGGGAGTTAACCATTCATATATAATAACTGATTTGAAAAAAATATGTTAATAATAGTTACGTAATAATACAGAGGTGACTTGTAAGACAATGTAAGTACACAACTATGAAAAACTTTAAAAGAATCAAGAAAAACCGAGAAAAAATGTGCCAAACAATTTTTTTATGATAATCTAGCTTTACTCTGATCTATTCTTTTGGTTTTTTTTGGTTAGTGTCGTATTGAATAAGCTACATGTTTTCAGTTTGCTTATTGAAAACTTTACTTCCGGTTAGATATGCTTTACATCATTTATCAATTATTCTTATAAATCAATGATATTTATTCTTCACTTTTAACTTTATTGACTGTATGTAAAACAAACAGAACTAAGATTACTTTTGGTTGAAATCAACTTCTTTGAATAATTACAGCCAAGTATAGGAGTACTTTATTAAATCATTGAAGAATTATAACCAGAATGTTAAAATATCTTCAATGCTATTAGCTTCATATGATTTGAACTATACTGAAACGTAGAAATAAACTTTGAAAATATTGAAGTTTTAATTTACTATACAGGCTTTTTTTGGGTTTCATGTAAGTTTTGCATGAATATTGTGTTAAACATTTACTTTCAATCGACTGTATATTTAAGGTTAATGATGTAAACTTAGGCATTTGATTATCTTGTTGTTTCATAGATGGTGTATTCATCAAACTGAAATGATTATAAATGCATATTGTATTCAATTAGAAGTTTAAAGTAAAAAGGAAAATGTGTGATATATTGATTATGAGGTCTGAAAGCCTTCTTTGATATGAAGATCATTGAAACTACAGTGTACACATACTCTTAGTTAGATGTTGTGAAATAATTCTGAATAAAGTTTTAGAATATAGAAGAATTAGTGAAAATCTACTCCCTTTTGCTTAAAAAACATAATATCTAGATTAGATAAATGCTGTGTGGATGACCTACTTGGACTAAAGCACTGTTGTTCATAAACCCCAAATGTATAAGTAAAATTTCGTCTTTTTTATTTGTTCATGATTTGAAGTGAAAACACTTTAGATGTAATCAGAAGTATGTTTTTAACTAGCATCATTTGTTCTAAATTCTTACCTCTCAGATTGAAATACTTAAATCACACAATTCTGTTATTGATAATGAATGCACAAAGTAACTTTATCTCAATGCCTGTCTATTACTTTTTTTTTTAAAAGTTATATTTAATATTACTTATTAACTACTACTAAACATGTCAATCTTATAGTGTAATTATGCCTACTTTAACAAATCAGTTCATGATGATTGTAGAATATTCCTATTCACTAATAAATTGTATTAAGTTAAGTTAATGTATACCCCTTTTTTTATGTTTTGTAAGTTCATCATTCATTGTATCAGTTTAACATAACGAATAATATAAAATTTCAGTATTATTTCATTTAACTACATTTATCATTGATAAAAAAAAATACTTTAAAGTAACCTTTACAAATGTCCTAGAAACTGTTGTTGAATAAGGTATTTTCATATACATTTTAAATGTAAACACACACAGTGAGTTAGTGAAAATAAACACGTATTTACTAATTAGATTATTAACTACAATATAAGAATAGAACTTAGGCTTTATTCTTCTTATGTACAATTGAAAATAAGTTACATAATTTTTGTTGTTACTTAATACTGTTCTTTGAAAATTAGTGGATTAGGTTGATCTTCATTGTTTATATGATTGAATTCCTATTCGAAGTTAGTAAACATTAAAATGATAGCCAATATTCGTTAGAGGCAACTGAAGTCGATCAACACTAAGGATTAAACAACAATAACATTAACTACTGCTAAGTAATTATTAATTTTGTATAAAACTTAATAGCGTACAGAATAGCACAGTTATAACATTTATTTTTATAAAAATAAGTGATACTCGTTCAAACTACATACGAAATATCATATCCCTCATTACAGCGGGTAAGATTTGATGGAGTTTATCTATAATCAATAAATCAGAGTGGTTTCATGTCGCCAACCTATGACCACATAATATCTGTAATTTACCTCTTCATTAATATAAAGTTTATCGTATACTATATTACTTTCTTTTTGAAACACAATCAATATCACTTTGATACTACTCGATTTGGAAATAAGTTTTGTTCTTCTTGACTGATAGTCATTAGAACAGATCAGAATATAAGCTAAAGATTTTTACGATGTGAGGTTATAAGGATAAACATTATTTTATATTGAATATTTATTTTCAACGTAATTTGTAGCACTGAATTCAATGTTATTCTGTTTTGATCTAAATTAACCTTTATTGAACCTTAAATGTAATCGAATTGTAGATTTATAACTATGGGTTAAATGTTAATGAAATTAACTATTTTATGACTTGAAAATGGTCACTAATGATTTATTCATTAAAAGAATAAAGTAATAAATATAAGTAATATGTGATATATTTTATTTTGAATATTACATTATCATGATATTTTAATTTTAATGATCCATTTGGAATTTGATTGAATGAAGTGAATTCATGGTGATGCAATAACAGATATTGAAATGTCTGTAGCCAAGTATTACATAGAAGGATAGTTGTATAGTTTAAATGAGCGACTTTCAGTTAATGTGTGGCATATAAGATAACCAGAGTACTTAATTTCACCTAGATAACCATGTTGTATAACGAACTATCATAAAGGTCAGCATTTCTTAGTTGACAGTTCTGATGAGATAAACTGATCTAACTATTTGCCTTAATGTGATCTAAGTATAAATGGGTGTAAAATATTCCTAGATTCATCTGTCATACAATCATCATATTTTTTTGAGTATGTCTTACATGTTAATGAGATGAATGCTTTAAATTAGATGATTATTTCAATGTATTTTGAATCTAAACTGTTTCAATGAATTCTATCATGTCAATAAACGATGGATAGAAAGTAACATATGCCAGTAACTATGATGATTTCATTTCTTTTCACCAGTACTTAGCAACTTCATAAAGTTGTGTGTCTTTTATAAAGGTAAGTAAATATAGTAGTTTGTAATCATAATTATTTAATTTAAATGGATCAAATGCATGATGGCAAATTCCAGTATTTTCTCAGTTTCAAAATAAATCGACTAAACATTCAATCAATTCTCCATATTAAATTATACATTGTAAATTTTCCTATTGTTAAACGAATAAAAATTCTTTAAATCAGTGGATGACTTTATGTAACATAACGACTACATTGAGATACGTAATTTGGGAGTCAGAAACCAAGTCTTTCTAATGAATCCATTTCATAGAAATAGGAGAAACTGATGGATAACGAGCTATGACTGTAGCCTTCTCTTAACGGAATGTAATTAAACACATTCTGAAGACTGAAATCATTAAATAGATCAGAGATTCGGCCAACAGTATCCTCGTTAGCCAATTGAAACACATCCTACAATACTGTGATTTTAGTTTAAGTTTAATTGTGACTGGCAGGCGGAATCTAGGAGTTGCCTTTCGTTTTACTTGAGACTCGTCAGTCACTGAATGTGCCTGAATCCCAATGTTGATGTTCACACCAGGATTCAAAGTGAGTTCGTTTCGTGTCAAACGCCACCATGTTCACCACTAGACTACTGAGTTCAGATACTTATACTTGTGAAACGAGCGAATATGTAATTAGAATGTACTACTACCCACGCGTTGATTTGTTGTAAAGTGAAGCTGATAAGTCTCTGTTGCTATATGTGCATCCTGAGCGGGTTATCTCTATATAGCTATTAATCACAAATATTGTTTAGGTTAAATAATGACTGGAATCACTAGTTTAGGGTTGAATACGATGGTGTTTGACAAGAAACGAATTCAGTTCGAGTCCCGGTGTGAACATCAACATTGGGATTCGGGTACATCCAGCTGCCTGACGAGTCCCAAATAGGACGAAAATCTCCTCCTGAATTTTGTTTGCCAGTCACAATCCAACTTAAGCAATATTTGTGATTAACAACTATATAGAGGCAATTCGCTCGAGATGCACATATAGCAACAGAGACTTATCAGCTTCAGTTCATAACAAATCAATCGGAAGATACAAGTTCATCCTAATTACTGTAATTTTAAATGTTATTTAATAGAAAATTAGATTTTACGAAATTTAATTAATATTAGCTGTCAGTTTATAATAATTAAGATGTAATACCAATACGAAATATCACTTGAATTAAGAGTTTTGAGATAATTAGAATGTATCCAATTAGTATAAACTGCAAAGCGATAGTTTTTGAAAGCGTTTCACAAAGTGCTCAACTAATAATGTTTTGTCAGCTACTAATCAGGATTAAGCTTTGTCCTGTTTTAGTTTAAATCACAAATCAGCCTGAATTAAGCAATTCTTAAAAACTAGGAACCGCTGGAAAGATATTTCTTGCTACTAACGAACCCCTTAACCATAACTCTGCCAGAAAGTCCAGACTAGACCCTTCAGGATTCTCGGCGAACGCTCAACCGTAATCAACTAAGACGATCGGCTTTGAATGGTTAATATTTATAATTTCAATCAGTTTGCTACATATTTGTGCGACCACAACGATTGCTGTCGGTGGGTAGCCATCTCACATTTGACATAATCTAACTCCAATGGTCATACTGTCAATCAGTAGTTCAAAAGATCACTTGACCAATTGAAGAAGTATAAAAAATATATATGCCGACGATAAGAAAAACAGTCAAAAATTGTAAGAGATTTTATATAAATAGTTACTAAGTTTAAACAGGAAGAAAATGTTAGAGTCATGATAAAATGGAATATTGTACATGCTCCATTACTAGACAGAATTCAGGCCTGAATTACCAATACATTTGAAGTGAACGTATGTTTTATTCCTTTGACTTCATATATTCCGAAAATTGCCGGTCGGATAAGTAGTCTAATGACTAAGTGTTCATCACAAACTTGAGGATCCAATGAGCCAATCCGTGGTGGGGGCATGAAGATAGTCATATATTAAGAATAAACATGTATTCTGTACTTCATGGTTTTAAAAGACTGTTTAACTCAGACTAATTTGTGATGTCGTATTCAAATTCAACAATCGTCACAACACTCATTTATCATATTTAGGGATATAATGCTATGATTCACTTACATCAACTAGATATACAGGAATTCGTATTCACTAAATTTGAATACATATAAAACATGTATAAACAGAACACTGTGTCCGTATGATGAACTAGTATTAGTTGAAATCTGATGTTGTTCAGCGATGAATAACATCTTCACTTCTAGATATAAGTTACATACATTAAAGGTTTTCTTTTACTGAAGAAATTCTTTTAAAACTACTTTTATGTAATCAATGTTTGTTTTTGTGATTTTATATAGAAAGCTTTAATTTTATGTTATCGGCTAAATAAACTAGGCGAAACAAATGATAATCAGTTAGTTGGTTTATGAAGTTAGCTACATTAACTGTGTGTAAAATGTCTCTGGAGAATTTAAAATTACGTAGAATACGTTTCATATCATTTCATTAATACAAAATTTCTTAAGTTTTCTACGGTGTATCTAGGCTTAATTCCCTTGACGACTTGCCATATATGTGTACTAAGGTAAGAAAATGAAGTACGAAATCAATGCTAAGTTATTTACATTTTATAATTTGTTACTGCAAAGTATTACTAAACGATACTGAGCAAATTAGAATTGAAAGTTTTTTAATAAACTTAAAGACAATTAAAGAAATCAATTTTAGTTTAATTTGTTTGGATTCCGCTTGCCAGTCATATTCCAAGTCACTATAATACGGCAATCAGCTCAGGAGGAACATTTAACAACAGAGACTGATTAGTTTCAGTTCATGACAAGCCGACAGGAAGATCCAAATACATTCTGATTACATGAAAAGATTAGTTAAGTGAATGCATAGTATATTTCACTAAATAAAAATGTCATATTTCAGACAGTTACCGACCGATGGTGATGGGAACAGTACTGATAAGTAAGTTATGAATTATACAAATGTGAAGTGTTTGTGAACTAGTCATTAGAACAGGATATTTTAATGTACTTTAGGGTAATGCTAAAGATACTGGGAATCGATGTTTAGAAATACAAATATGTTTTTTGAATGATTTAATGACAAATGGTGACTTCTAATGTAGAAATGTTTGTCCGTGATATTTCAATAACATAAGTAGTACATCAATTTGCATAGATTATTTCAAATAAAACATATTTTTGATAGATGGAATTATTTGTATACGATAAGCCACTCTAAATTCTTTAGTCCTGTCTACCATGAGAACATCTTCAACCAGTTGTGATAAAATGATGCCAAGTATGGATGCAGTTTGGTTTTTTTTCAAAATATGTAGAAAGATGGTCATTAACTCATTATCGAAACTGCTTATTATTACACCTAACATAGCTTTCACTACAGTAGGATAAGTTTACACCATGTCTCTTACATTTAAAATAAGCTAAAGAAACTCAAGCTAAACGATCTAAGTATGTGAATACAAAAAAAATATACTTAAAGAAGAATACACAATTTTCATTTAGACGGCATCATTTACACTGGCTGTACAAACTTATATATAATAAAAACAAAGACGTTTGAACGAAGAATATTCTTTTCGATAAATGCTCATCAGGTTCTACATTTATTAGTTCAAAATTATTAGTCACAAAAATAGCCAGTTCTGAGGCAGGTAAAACATTATTTAGATATCAAGAAGAATTGGTTAATTAGAAGTTTTTTCTCATCGAGTTATTTACAAAATACGAATGTGAATGTTGAAATAATAACCATCATTATGTAACTTTTGAAACGTAAGCGACAATCGAGATAAACAAGATTATTAGTCAAATACGTGTATACAGGTATCTCTGTATATGGGTGACATAGGAGATGGGGGGTGGTAGCAAAATACAATTAAATCAAGTGTTTGTAGTCAAAGCCTAAATTTTACTTAGAATGAGACCGAATGGGTAAGAGTTTGTAAAATGGAGTGAATGATAATCAAAATTCGTCAAATAGTAACAATAACAATAATAGACATAATTACAATCAGTTCATTTGTTTGATCTTAAAATGTGATAGTGTATTTTGATTATTAATAATAATAATAATAATAATAATAATAATAATAATAATAGTAATAATAATAATAATATGGAAATGCACATTGAGAGGGAGAATACATATGCATTAATCCCATTAAATCGTCGCATGATTAAGGTGGTGATTGGTTTAGTGGATCTTGCGTCGGCCATGGCAGGAGAAGAGGTTGAACGTACTTCTTCTGTATGCACAGGTCTGGCTTCTTGATTCGTATAGCTATCGCCTCTGCCGTTTTAAGGACTTTGAGTCTAACCGATCTTGGCAGATAACTGTTTACACAAAATATTATTGTGAATGATTGATTTATGCTCGCCACATGACCTGTTTGAATTAGGTGGGCTAGTATTGAACTGTTGATACTTCTGACAACTCCTTTGGTTAACCAAACCGGAAGGTGCTCCCGAGCACGGAGGAGTAAATTCCTTGAGCATCTGCCAATATAACTTGCTCCACAGGAGCAGTTGAACTGATAGATACAAAATGAAGTGGCAAGCTTAGGTAATTTATCCTTTATTCTCGGTATCACCATGGGGCGGGTAGAAAACACGAGTTGTAGTTTTCCAGCGTTAAAAGTTCTCCGAATGGAGCTGCGTAACCTCAACGTCAGCATTTCGCTGGGTGCGTCCCCTCTATATGCTAGCCTCGGAAAAAGCGGCTTTCTTTCTGCGGTCTGAATCATCTTCCTATTTGTTTTCGAGATGGCATGTTTATTTATAAACTTTATAGGGTAGCCATTCTCCCTCAGGGTTTTATTCAATGCTTCCGTTTCCTCGTCAACCGCGTCAGGAGAGCATATCGTCATTATTCTATAATGCTAAGTTTTTAATAGATTCCTTTTATGTTGTATAGGTACAAAGCTAAGGAAGTTTGTATATTGTCCTATCCATGTGACTTTCTTGTTCATGTTTCTTCTTAATGAGTCATCTGTTCTTTTTGTGAGCATTACATCTAGAAATGCTATTTTGCCATCACTTTCTTCTTCGCATGTGAATTTAATAGCCGGGTGAACCTCGTTAAATTGCCTGAGAATATCAGACCGACTAATATCATGTTTGCAAAGGATGAATGTATCATCTACGTAACGGCAGTAGAATGGCAATTTACCAATGAGTTGTGCAGGTGGTCCGTTTTCCAGTTTTGCCAAGAAAAAGTCGGCTAACATGGGACCCAGTGGAGAGCCCATCGCTACTCCATCCACTTGTCTATATATGTCATTATTAAACATGAAATGTGCATTCATTGTACACTTTAGTAATAGTTCCTTAAGCGTGTCTATTGGGATGGTGATATCTAGTCCGGTTTCTATGACTTGGTCGGATATATAGTTAACCGTCTCAATTAGTGGAACATTGGTGAATAAGGATGTGACATCCAGAGATAGCATACATTGCTCTTTGGTGTTCAGTTCCTTGATCATATCTACAAATTGAAATACATCTTTGACGCTGTGTTTAACTATCTTTTTGCAAAGAGGTTTAAGTAGGTGTACTAGCCATTTTGCTACGCTGTGATAAGGCGAATTTTGCATATCTAGGATTGGTCTGACTGGAACGCCAGGTTTATGTACCTTTGGTAAACCATAAAGTCTTGGTGTGTGTGTTCCTAATGGTTTAATCGTTTCATATAAGTTTGATGGGATTAGTTGTTGGTCCTTCAGCCTTTTTAGAGATTTTGTCATGTCCTTCTCTATTTTGCTAGTAATATCTTTTTGGTTATCTAGTTTCTGGAATTTTAAATTATCTTTTAAAATATCATTCATTTTTTCAATATAATCATTTTTATTGAGTAAGGCTACTCCATTTCCTTTATCAGGTTTGGTAATAATCAAGTTTTCGTTATTAATAAGTTCACTAATGGCATTCCTATGTTTCTTCGTTAAAATGCTACTATAGTTGAATTTAGAATTCTTGTATTGATAGCAGCAGTCCACCAGGCTAGACTTGAAGTGTTCCAATTCTTTTTCGGTAGTTGGAACTAAACCAACTGTCTGGCTATACAGATTTTCAAATTGAACGTCCGTGTCTACGTGATTTATGTGGTTGTAATAGTCTGTAATCAAGTTAAAGTATAACGTCACCGTTTGAATATTATGTTATCAAAATCAAGTGAGAATGAATCAAAAGATTTCAAGTACCGATTGAGTTGTGTAATACAAATAGGAAGTTGAAAGTAGGTTACATAATAATCAAATTGACATTTTGATAAGATGGAGTTATTATTTTATTCTGTGATTGTTAACTTAATAAATATGTAGAAAGACATAATTGAATGATGCTAATTAATATTTATGTATAACGTGTAGAATAAGAATTTCGGAGAATAGAAAAGGGTTAAGACCATGGTAGAATGATAGTTTGAACGTGTTTTTTCTTTATACAAAAGTCTTAGCTTGAGATAGTGAATAGCTTAAGCCTTCGTATTACATGAATTTTTAACTTGTACTCTTCTTAAAATTGGTTCACTTCACCTTATGAATGATTTCTGTGGATGGTTCTTGCAGGGATATGGGTAAGCTACGTGGTATCCAAGGATATAATTATAGGTTAGCATACATAATCCTTTTTGTAACCAGTGAGAATATTGATCATAGATATGTGTCAAAAGAGTCCGCTTGTGTAGCCAATGTAACCCATTTTATGACAGTAATAAAACTTGTATGTGTACACTTATGTGGCTAAAAGCGACACCTAATCTTTAACATAAAGGTCAACATAGTAATATAATACGCAGCCGAACAGTATAGAGTGTTTTAGGCAAAGAAGTAAATTTTGAAAGTAGAAGTTATAAAATGACTTGTACTCTCATGTTTAATAAACATATCGTTTTAAATACAAGGACGATTCGAAAAATGACCCAAAAAGTTGCAAATTATTTGTTTACAATCACATGTCCTGAATACCATTAGTCCTGAGGTTGACAATGAAGTCTTGTTTCGTCGATTTTCAAATCAATTTCTTTCTTAACGTCACTACGTAATTATTTTTGAAGTCTAAAATTTGTTTATTCATAAGTGAAATGAATGATGTACTGATCTATCGGTAAGCTGTGACTAGTGCCATGTTTGTCTAATCAGTCGTTGTCGTGTTAGTAAAGTGATCAAACACAACATACATTACACTTTGATGTCAGTTGACTGCAGATAGTTGATAACAATTCCTGTTTCGCTTAGTTGGTTTTCTATTTATCATCAATATACAAAGTATACTTGTATTCTTGAATCATTTTTTACTTCATATGTAGTTATCCAGCTTCGAAATCAGATATGTTGTTAATGAGCTGATCAATATATAGATAGATAACCATGTAAAGAATTGATATATTTTGGTTGAGTGACCATTGAGTAGTGACTTATGTCTTTGTTCAGTTCTTAATTTCGACCTATTTCAATCATTTACAATGAAAGAAGTACAAGTAATCCATATCAAATGATGACAAACATGTACAATTTGAATCGTTCTACCTTTAATATCATTGTATTAACATGTTACTAGAGAATTAAAAGTAAACATTATCATTATTCCAAAAACAAGTCAAGTAATAACTAGCAAATAATCAATATAAGATGTTCTTATTGAAAACATTCTATTAAATCAATCACATTGTCAGAATTGTTGCGGTCAGCTAGATTATTCAATTTATAAATGTTAAATTATGCATATTTATCCATTGTACAATAAATGAGCTATTTAGAATAAATGCGTACAATAATTAAAAAAAAAAAAAACATTTTGACAGTTAGAAATGAAATTCTACACAGATTTCAGGTTTATAGGTCAATCGCTAACTTTTTGTTTTCAAAAATGAATGAAACAGAAGGGTACTGATTAACATAATTGACTGACCTAAAAAAGAAACTTAAAACACGACTTTTTATTGAATTTCTTGGCACCTGCAATAATGAAATTAAAATGTTTAGTTATACATTTATTAGTGAATAAATTCTTTGATGGTATCTTCACAAACTGTATACTTCAGGTTTGAATTCCATGAAGAACATTTATGCTTCAATGACTACTTGCTTCCTGACTAGTACTGACTAATACGAAATTCAACTCAATTAGGGTTTTTATTTCAGCCACCTTCAACCACTTTACATTGAAAAATTATGCACTTAAGGCCTTACCATTTAAATTTACGATCTAGTCATTAATGGATTAAAATTAAGGATTGAACACCTAAGAAATCGGTCATTCCTCTGCTTAAAATACGTATATAAACGATTAATACACATTTAACATATGAAATTAAATCGAATACTATTAAACACTTCACAATTAGTGAACTATCACGTAGACTTTAACGTTTTGATTATCAGATCACTTATCAGTGATTAGTGAATATTATGCTAGTTAACACTTTCTTTTGTTTTTATTATACAAATATTAGGAGTCCGTTAAGATAGTAAATACAGTGTTCACCGAAATGTCTATCTAATTCTCTCAGTACTCAACTTTGGTAAACATTGATGGTGTAAAGTGTGATGTTTAACAAGTGACTGCAGTTTATCACTTAAATTATAGCAGTATACTTGATGCTACACTAGTCATTAGATTCCATAATTTGTTGATTATATGTTGTTGTATAGGTTAAATGCTTCGACTACATTCCAATAATGAATATTTTCACATTTCGATTATGTTATTCAGATTGTACTTTTGCCTTTATACATGTTGTAAATTACTCTTAGAATATGAAATTAGAAAACTTCAGAATACTCTTAGAAACATTTCGAAAATACATTTTTACTCATAAACTTTATTTCATTGATTGACCTTATCATTTTGATTGAAGATGAAACTCATATCATTTTAAGCTACATGTAGGTTGACATGTTGCATAAAACTTAATCAATTGATCACTAAACAAACTCACAATGTTTACATTTCTAAGTTAAAACAAACACCATGTTATACCATTCAAATGTTATTTGTTACTAAGTGTTTTTCATAAAATACTTTTTTATAGACGAAGGATTTTTCCGAAATATATTTGCATTAAGTTCTACTTCTCTTTTCACTACTGTAAATATTCTAATCACAAAGTAAATTAATGTTACTAGGATGTTGTTGAGGATTCGCAAATCCCCAAAAATACAACCATTTAATAAATCAAGCGAAAGGTGTTGTATTGAATTTTCCGTAAGACTGATTTATAAACTTGCATCAGTTAATTCAATTTCGAATGTAAGATATATAAACGTTGTTTGTTAGACTTGTCTGGTGTACTTTCGCTCAACAATATAATCTTTCTACAAGTCTAGTCTTTTGGAGTAGCTGTGATCTGGGAAGGAACAAATCGTGGTATTCGACTGAAGTACAAGTAACAGAGACAACGATGCACACTAACTGTACCGACTATCAAGGGAATCAGATATATAATCCAGGTACCCTACATAATTTAACTGTATCGTATAACTGATCATACTAAGCCAATAAGAACCAACGTGTTTGTTTCCCACAGTGGGGAAAGGGAAAAACAAACAGAATTCACTGCAACTAAAAGCATAACAGTGGCGATAGGGTAAAACATACAGTCTTCAGTACAACCGAAGACGTAGTAAATGTGTAAAATTGTTTTAATTGATTGACAGATATTAAGGGAGATGGATATACACTACACTTGAAGACAACAATAAATACCTATTATTTATGCACTAACTACAATCACTTTATTCAAAGCATTTAACATTTAATGTATACATTGATTGTTTGAAATTATCTCATTTTATTTAATGAACTCAATCTGTTAATTGTATTTTTGAGGTCTATGAATCATAATTGGACAATTTCGACTATATCTGCCATATACTACTCGACTATCAAAGTATTTATTTAATAAGTATACCGTACATTTATGTTCAATGTTCCAATGATAATACGATTTGAAATACCTTTGATCTATCAATGTAGGATATAATCTAACGTTTATTTAGAATTATTAATAAAGTGGTGACTAAAACACAACAGAATAATAGATCAGACAAATTAAGAGGAATGAATGACTTCGAAAACTGTTTTCCAGAAGATTGTTTCTTATACTTTGTTTGTTTTTGTTATATTATTATTTGTATAATTGCTTCGTACTAACCTCCCACGTGACCTACTGACTACTGTTATGTCATTTTCCATTCATACACTGCGACTAATTAATTATGCACACGTTACTCCCACCCAATTCCTTATGATTGTTGTCCATGTTCTGTATTGATGACATTTTAAATTAGCAGACTTTATTGTTAGGTTTCACGTGTATACAAAGAAGTGCTTGTAATGTAAACTGACTGTGGTTGTTAGCTTATTAATCTCGTGCTGTTCAATCTAGCTTGAGATTAACAGCATCAAGGCTGACTTAAAGGCATCAATCAGTCAGTTTTACTAATTCGCCTTCTCCATATTGATTTCGGCCTAGTCACAGTAATAATAATGTGGTCACCTTTTTTCAACGTATCCCAGAATGACCATTCATCTAGGTAAAATCGAAGCGAATATGTCAACAGAATGTCTTTACTTTATAAAATATGTGTGCAAAATTCACGCTTTCTTGTCACCGTTTGTATTTATTCTTGTTTCCTTTGCAATAATACGCCCAAGTGATTGACAGTTACCTTTGAGTGGAAAGTGATTTAAGTATATTACACTATCTCATAATAAATGACCTGATACACAAGATTTATTCTATTTGGGAACGTTTTTTTCATTTTCTCCAGTTAAGCTATATCATTAATTGTAATTTTCACATCAAACTATTAATACATTGTAAAGTATGTTCATCTGTTAGACATAAATTTTATTCGAGCGTACATCGTTTACACTGAATAATCACCGGTTTATTCACTAAACATGATAGATTCAGCTAACTCAATAATTTATTTGCATATAGTAATCACTATAGAAGAAATCACTTGTAAACATAACTTTCATTACTTTAGTATTTTCATCCAATATGTGTTGACCTGACCTACATCCATATATTCATAATAGTTAACAATGGATAATTTCAGTTGATTGAAATGAAATCTAAATGTATGAAGACATAACTGAATACGCTGAAAACAACATACTAAATGAAAAAAGACAACAACAACAACAACATAGAAAGCAAACACAATATAAACAAAAACAAATACGATTCTTAAGTATTTCAATAAGTATTTTGTATAAGAGAATAAAAACACTTGAACAGGTAGAATAAACAATTCTATCGAATATTTACAAAACTACAATTGTTTTACTATATCTTAGATAAATGATTCAATTCACGTAATTTCTTCTTCTTCAGTAAACATCTTCATCATATCCTTAACATCTCATCTTAATTTATTCAATATCTAAGGATAATTTTACCTTTTTACATATACAAATTGAAACAGGAACAAACTAATGTCCATTTCATGGTTTCACCTTAATTAATATTGTGAATCTGGTTAGCGTTTTTTTTTAGCAAGCTTGTGTTTTACGGGATAGGGATACTAGCCCTATGTCCAACCCTCCTCCTATACTCGGGCTTGGGATCCGGCAGCAAGCTCTAGAAGAGCTGCAGGCGGAGTTAGAGCTTATGTTCCTCCGAGAGGGGTGACAGGCGTAAGTATGTAAGTAATATTGTGAATGATTTATTAACCTAATCAAAGTTATTAAAACCATATGACAAAACATACTGATCATATACATTAGTTTCCAGTTAATTGAAATTAATAATTATTGAGTATTAGAAAATTTATTGATTACTGTAAACATCAAAACAACAAAACGAAACAATTCGAAAGTATAAAATCAATTTATTTTATGCCGTTTATTATATTTCTTAATTTAAAATAGTAAATAGGGAGAGATTAGAAACATTAAAAGTTCTTAAAGTGAAAAAGAGAGAGAGAGAGTGGGTTGTGGTGAGGTGGGATTTTTTTCAGTTTTCTATGTGAAAATGCATAACATCTGCATGATAGCAACTAATTGTAAACATGTATAATGATTATCGTTTATAAGATAGTGACTAGTGACTATTTATCAATAATGAGATGTTGTATATCATTTGAAGATTAAATTTTATTATATCTTATGTAAGTTATTGTAGTGATAAGAAATTCATTAGATTAACTGAATTGATGATATGATATTTCAACTAATTGTTATTATAGCTTCATTTATGTCACTGTTACATTCATGTGAAATGTAAATATCTAATACATTCATACATTGATTCAGTATCATAACATCATCTCTGGATTATGATTTCTTAATGTAAATGGTTTTAATAAGAAAGTAATACACAATTACAACAGTTGATTCCATTTATCTAAACAAATTTTTAAATGAAAATATTCATGTGGCTAGCATAACTCAGTCATTCAGAATAATATTTTGTGTAAACAGTTATCTGCCAAGATCGGTTAGACTCAAAGTCCTTAAAACGGCAGACGCGATAGCTGTACGGGTCAAGAAGCTAGACCTGTGCAGACAGAAGAAGTACGTTCAACCTCTTCTCCTGCCATGGCCGACGCAAGATCCACTAAACCAATCACCACCTTAATCATGCGATGATTTAATGTCATTAATGCATATGTATTCTCCCTCTGGATGTGCATTTCCATATTATTATTATTATTATTATTATTATTATTATTATTATTATTATTAATCAAAGTACACAGAATGAATTTGAATATGACATTTTAAGATCAAACAAATGAACTGATTGTAATTATGTCTATTATTGTTATTGTTACTATTTGACGAATTTTGATTATCGTTCACTCCATTTTACAAACTCTTACCCATTCGGTTTCATTCTAAGTAAAATTTAGGCTTTGACTACAAACACTTGATTTAATTGTATTTTGCTACCACCCCATCTCCTATGTCACCCATATACAGAGGTATCTATATACACGTATTTGACTAATAATCTTGTTTATCTCGATTGTCGCTTACGTTTCAAAAGTTACATAATGATGGTTATTATTTCAACATTCACATTAGTAATTCAGAATAGGCTTGTATCTTCCCGTTGATTTATAATGGACTGAAACTGGTCAGTCTCTGTTGCCATATGTGCATCCTGAGCGGATTGCCTCTATATAGTGGTAGTACACAAGTTACATTTAAGTTGGATTGTGACTGGCAAGTGGAATCCGGGACGCGCGTTTCGTCCTGTTTGGGACTCATCGGCTGGATGTACCTTCATCCCAATGTTGATGTTCACACTGGGATTCAAACTCAGTCCGCTTCGTGTCAAACGCCACCGCGTTCACCACTAGGCTACTATGTCCAGACAGTCACACTTGTGCAACAGGTACATATGTTATTCAGAATAGGCTTGTATCTTCCCGTTGATTTGTATTGGACATTAGTATTTTATAAACAACTCGATGAAAAAACTTCAATATCCTTGATATCCAATAATGTTTATACTCAGACTGGCTATTCTTGTGACTATGTTTCGAACTAATAATGTAGACCTTGACATTTATCGATAAGAAGACTAATCTTCGTTCAAACGTCTTTGTTTTTTGATAAACATGGGAATTTTTAAACAATTAAAATATTTTTGCCTGAAAATAGCTTGTAATTGATACTCACTTTCAATTAATTATTACGTAATTCAGTCAATCATCCATAAAGAATATAGAATGTAGAAATATTGTACATAAGCTCAAATTGTTAAGATACATAAACTTAATCAAATTAAAATAACAAAATGAAAACTACAATGAATTGAAATAAAGTAGTGATAATGATAATTAAAAAAAAAAACAAACCATAACACTGTGAATGTAGTTTAGTTGGAAAGAAGAAAAGGTCATTTATAAAAAGTAATACTAGAAATGAAAGTCTAAATTAATCTAATGAACAAACCTATCCGTTTCAATTTTGCCTAGTTTGAACTATACTATCAAAACATTTTTTAACCACTGACTACAGTTAAACCCCTCCCACTCAAACAAATAATTAATAATCAACCTTTGTAACTAGGTGGATACTTCTTATGATAACTTATGATTTCATTAAAAAATATGGATTTGAGTTTTTATAAAAATGTAGCAAGTTTTTGAGAAGTTTTATTAAATATGACTATAGAATCGAATCTGTGTGTCAGTCAGTTGACGAGAACCACTAATGAATATGTAACAAAATGAATAATTGATTGCTTACATTAACAATAATCATTATTCCTTGGGTTAATTGTTCTTATGAAACAGGATATCCGGTTATGTTCTGATTTATTTTATCATAACTATTTGATTGATCTTAATTAATAGTTCTAAATCAATTTATTAGGAAGCAACTAATATGTGGCAATTTGCCAGAAGTATTTTTGATTTTGATTAAATCGAACTAAACTGTAATTCCTAATTAAACAGTATTGAGTAGATATTGGATATTTGACAATAACGCAGTACTAATAGATAGTTGCCACACTGGAGATTACTATTGTTCATAAATTTTTAAATACGTTTCACTCAATTAAAAGTGTTCTTCTATGCGTAGGACAAGATTGACGTGAAACTAACTTACTCAGTACCTTAAATAAAATCATCAGCCAGTGTAATTAGCATCATCTACCTACGTTTCAAATTTAATTAGCTAAGACTAGTAGAGGTCAATAATTTGGAGTGTGAGGGAGTTATCTATCAATGGAATTATATGACGTCACACATTGCTGAAAGTAGATAAATTTTGAAACTTAAATCACTAGATATCCATTCGAGTGTTTAAAGGTGAATCGCCAACAACCTTAAACATCTTGAGTTCCATTCCTTGTGTAGTCGTTGGCTCATATTACACTTGAGGAGTCACACTAGAACGAAAATGTTATCAAGGTCTTCTGGTTTGAAGTGGATGTCCAATAAATTTAATCTATATTGTCTAATTAAGAATTATGATAGTATATGAGCCTAGTTAATTATGTGCTTAAGGATTGAGCTGTTAAGAAGTTTGCACCATATTTATATAACCATGAGGAGTAAATGTACGAAAAAATGACTAAAAGTGTTTGACCTTATATGGTGGACAATAAAACATTCCAAATAACATTAGTTGTTAAATAATGTTAATTTAACTGTCATTTAAAGAACAACTGATAAAATTTATAAACTTTAACATCCACATTAACCTCATCTGAAGAGTAGAATTGTCCCAAAACAAGTTCTACAAGAAAATGTATACAGGGATAATCAGGCATTACTATACACTGGAGTCTTCTACATATTGATCATTAAGTGATATCCTTACTTTTATTCAGTAAGATTATCTAACTATATATATATATCAAAAACTGAAGTTAGAAATGCCAGAAATTTGATTTAAACTCGGTGATATAATTCCTCAATGCTCCTTGTGCTTGTAAAAGTAACAAATTAGATCCTTGGAAACGTTCTGAATGAATACTACTGAAAGGTCTTAGAATAGGTCTAACCACCTTCTTCACGTACTTCACTATTTTCAAAAAAACATCCAAAGAACTTCAGTTAGTGATGTAAACTTAAAATTTAAATACTCTTCACAATCTACTATTAGTCAGTGACCAGCACTTGCTACAATCAATTAACGTGATGTGTTTGATTATAAGAAATACATTTCACCAATGGTTATCTACTTGGTTTCTAACACAAAATTACTTTCAGCAGTTTTTGAAGGCTCTCTGTCGGATCATCAAGAGCAGAACTCGATACTTTCCTTTCGAAATAAAACTCATCATCCTTCAGATTCTCGGTCTGCATAAATCATAGACCCAAAATTAAAATGTAACTAAACAGCTATAATATATCACATCGGTTTCTTACTTTTCATAGTCATTCTGTTCACAGTAAATAATCAAAATACTCACAGACATAATAGAATAATTCATTACTGTAAATTTTGTTAAAGTAAGAAACTACCAACACAAACTGTGTACTATTAAATTTCTATTTAACATGCATTCATATTAGTTGAATTATAGATTCTAAGAATGAGCTAATGATTAGACGTCAATTCGATATCTGAATGTACTAAGTTCATTTCTTTGTTAGTGTCATGAGTTCAACTTTACTCAACTCTTAATGATACCCAGTCAATGCATGACAAATAAACAAGACAGTATTCATCCAAGAATGCTCTTCTGCATTTTAATACTTTTTTGCTCATTTTCAATCATAAACTGGTTACAACTAGTTCAATAGATACTGAATATTATACATTTTTAACCAGTACACAAATAAATGTATGCATAACAATAAATTCCTACATTAAATTAAGAGTTATGTAATGTTTCCATTTTGCATTTTCTACTATTTAACTAGGTAATAATGTTGAAACCTTCTATAATCACATATGAGTGCATACAATAATTATCATTTGTAACTAATTAGTTTAAACCAATTCAAAAGGCGATGGTTAATTACAATAGATATGCACAATTAGGAGATTACATCAGATGAAAAATATGTTTATTTTTTGCCTTACATTCTCGTTTGTTCTACTTCTTTTTTACTTTTCTCTTTGTTTATTACCCTTTTAATTGTTTTTCTTTTCTAGTAGTTTGTACATAGAGGAATGATATTATGTGAAGTTGTACTAATGTGTACCGATTCAATGATTTATAAACTCGTACAGTAATGTTTCTCTCTATACTATTCATATTAAGTGTATATTTTTATTAAGTTGTACATAACCTTTTCGAAAAACAGATAATTAAACTGAACGATTACACCTAAGAGGAAATTTCAGCAAGATTGTATGGAAACGAAAATATTTTAGGCTATAAAGTAATATTCAAGGTTTTATGACTTTCATTATAACTTACCTAAGCTAGAAACCGTAAATAAAATACTGAATAGTATCTATGCCTTAATAAAAATATCTAATCGCTTGAAAATCAAATACTTCAGTTAGCTTTTGTTTGCCTTCTCTATGATGGATGACTTAATTAAGTAGCTTTCATTATCATTCTGGACGACTTCATCAGTGTAAACTAGGGATGTTAGCTATGAGAATTTCTTTCCAAGTGACTAACACTTATCCTGTCAGTTTTAACATATCTATTTCGATTCACGTCTCTCCTGACCTGTTTCATAGCCTTATAGTTACTAATGATTTTTTTAACCTATTGGTAAATTCAATATATTTCAATGTAGTTTATTCATTGTTGATTGACCTAAGTGTCAAGCTTCTAAAAATGATCTGGCCTACTTTGTGTCTTTTTCATAACTAAAGTCACAAAGTTTTCCAAGTCACACATATGTCATAACAGCTTGCATGGAAGAAAATATATATCATATCACTTAAGAGTTAAATAATGTTTATGTAATTGGTGACGGAGGTAGCTTGCTGTTTCATCTAAATTAGTTTTTTACAAATAGAGTAGTTGATTTTGTAGATAATGTTTCATTTGTCTTAGTCTGTTTTCATAGAATTGAGTGAAGTTATTCTGCTTAGCGTATGAGCTTTGATTACTAATAATGGCCTCCATACCTTAAATTTTGTTTCTCATACAACCTTCACTTACACTAGGATTAATCTACCTGTTAGTTTCTACAGTTAGGATTTATGGTCATTATTGATCACATTCATCATTTTTTGTAGATATTGCTTGAATAAGCGTTCATTCTTAAAACAGTCTCCAGTTATTTTTCTTCATTTATCCAGTATGTTCAGATTCACATTAGCGTGTTTCTAAGTTTAAGAATCTAGATTATAAGCTATTGACTTTGTGAGCTGCTAGATTTTTATCCCTTTTATAGATCTGCCATTCAAGTTTCGTAAATATTTAAGAAGATTACATAACAGTTTACCTAAACTAAGTCTACTATTTTCCATATATTTGTTCATGTATATACGTTTATATAAATGTTATGAGAACAAATGTTTTACTGATATATGAATAGCCAAATGAAATTTTTAGAATATACTTTGCTTCTGTTAAGTAACATCGATCGCAAACTGTTGAGAAGTCAATCAATCAATGCTTGTTGCGCCATGTACAGCATAGGCAGCCAATCGGCCTTCTCTAACCAGCTCTGTTCTGGGCTTTCTTTTCTAGCTCTCCCTATGTGCTATTTATTCTTTTAATGTCTGTCTCCAATTCCTGACGCATTGTGTTCTTGAGTCTTCCTCTTTTCTTTTAGTCTTGAGGATTCCAAGTTAGTGCTTGTTCTATGACACAGTTTGATGATTTACCTCAATGAATATTCTATCCACATACCATCGTCTTTTCCTAATTTCTTCATCAGGCTGGATAGTTGATTTATTCTCTGCCATCCAACGGACATCAATCTGCTACGAATACAAACATCTAAAATAGCGATAATTGTTAGAAAACGGATGAATTAAGTGGACAGAATAAGAAATGTTTAAACCCGATTCAAAACAATGTTAGAATGACAATCATTGGAAGATGTTTGGATTGTCATTACTTAAAGTAGCCCTACTGACATGAATTATTAATAAAAAATGATTCATCAACGAATTTTGATACTGGATAGTTAGATACAAG
The DNA here is from genome assembly GCA_025215515.1 of Schistosoma japonicum. NCBI lineage: Eukaryota > Metazoa > Platyhelminthes > Trematoda > Strigeidida > Schistosomatidae > Schistosoma > Schistosoma japonicum. The sequence goes on along the minus strand of CM046061.1, from coordinate 9,657,445 downwards.
ATTCTTCAAGAAGTCGCTTCTGATTTCCTGAGTGAACGGATGCTCTCTGTGGAATTCGAGCAATGTACATATAATAAATAAAACTAAATTAAACAATTTAAAATGTATTTGGATCTTTCCGATGATAATGTCATGGGCCATATATGCATCCTGAGCCGATTGTTTCTATGTAACTATAGTTTCCAATCTAACTCAAACAAGTAGACAATTGTCGAAAAACAACCTACCTACTCTCACTTTGTTAGGGAATAAATGAAAAATAGATTTCTGTTCGTTTTACTTGTATACAAAACAACACTCAAAAATACATGAAGAATAATTTAAAAATCATCAAACATAAATTTTGAATTTAGTAACTACAAAAATACCTCGGTAAAAATGTTTAATCAACCTAAGGGGACTTGATCTTACAGTTTCTTCTGTATGAGAATGTTAAAAGTGTTGAATTAAAAGTGTTTAAAAGTAGCTTCATACTATCTTGCACTTTTTATATAGGCCTACTTGAAAGCCTGATGAAACTGAAGTTCTTGGAGTGTACAAACAGATATTCCATTGAAATTAAAAATGAGCTTGTATCTTCCGATTGATTTGTAATGGCTTGAAACTGGTCAACCAATCTTGCCATATATGCATCCTTAGAGGATTGCCTTGATATAACGATAGTAAACAAGTAATATTTAAGTTGTATTGTGATTAGCAAGCTGAATACAGCACGCGCGTTTCGTCCTTCTTGAGATTCATCTGCAGTGTTTGGTAAACGTGTTTATGTTTGGCACAAAACAGACTGAGTTAGGATCCCAGTGTAAACATCAACATTGAGATGCAGGTATATCTAGCTCAATGAGTCCCAAATAGGACGAAACGCGCTTCCTGAATTCGGCTTGCCAGTCACAATCCAACTTAGACCTCCAAATGCTTGGCTTTCTACTTTGACTATTATTTAATGATGATAATGTATGAGATTATCACAGTATCCCACAATTTTATTGAATGATTTTAGTATACCAAATTAAATTCATTCTATTTTTTTATATCTTTGTATACTCAGATGGAGTTCTTGCTATATCCCAAGATTTAAAGAATACAGAATATGTCTTTTTGATATTCACTTGTTCATATCGTTTTGGTCGTGATGATTTAGATGTGTTAGGGTTAACCTTTCAGAAAGAATTATTAATCTACACAAAATGTGTATGGCCTAATCATCCTATCAATGAGAGTCAACTACCGATAGTAAACAATGTACAAAATAAAAAAAAATGGAAGCATAGATTTATTAAGAAGAAATCAAAACAGAAAAATGAATTCATAGAGGATCTTTCAACTAGTGTAATCAATGATACATCTTATGGTATATTTAGTCAATCTTTAAAACATGCTGATCTTTCACCATTTCAAGCAAAATTAATTAGTAAACATAGTCAACAATCCACTGTTCCATTTCGTATACTTGTAAGTTGATTTATGTTAATCATTCTTGAACATTTATCTAACGTGGTAATTAGTTACTTTCTAGATAATTACCCTGGTAATTTCAAAGAAATTTAGTTGAGATGACGAAATGATCATTTGTTAGATTAAAACAATTTACGAATATTGATTATATGTCAATCATTCAATCAACCAATCAATGCCTGTTACCCCATGTGGAACATAGGCCGCCGACCAGTATTCTCCAACCAACTTTGTCCTGAGCTTTCCTTTCTAGTCCTTCCCAAGTGCACTTCAGTCTCTTCATGTCTGACTCCAGTTCCCGACACAGTATATTCTTGGGTCTCCCTCTTTTCCTTTTACCTCCAGGGTTCCATGTTAATGCTTGTCTTACGACACAATTTGGTGGTTTCCTCAGTGTGTGTCCTATCTACCTCCATCGTCTTTTTATCATTTTTTTCTCAACTGGAAGTTGATTTGTCTTCTGCCATAGGAGGTTATTGTTGATGGTATCTGGCCAACGGATCCGAAGTATCTTACGCAGACAATTGTTTATAAATACTTGTATCATATGAAGGATGCTTTTCGTAGTTCTTTGTGCAAGTTTCAGCTCCATACAACAGAACTGTCTTCACATTTGTATTGAAATTCGAACCTTAATGTCGGTTGACATGTTGGTTTGAGTTCCAGATGTTCTTCAGTTGTAGAAATACTGCTCCCGCCTTTCCAGTCCACGCCTTCATATCTGCCACAGATCAGACTTTCCTTGTTTATCAATGATGTTGCCCATGTATGTAAAGGATTCTACATCTTCCAGAATTTCTCCATCAAGTGAAATTGGATAAGTGTTGGTTGCTTTGTATCGAAGAATCTTGCTTTTACCTTTGTGTATGTTGAGGCCTACTGGTTCCGAGGCTGCTGCTACCTTGTCCGTCTTCATCTGCATTTGTTGCTGTGTGTGTGATAGGAGGGCTATATTATCTTCAAAGTCTAAATCATCTAATTCCATCGATGTTATTCACTGTATTCAGACATCGGCTTGGGATGTTGCAGTTTTCATGATCCAGTCAACTACCAGAAGAAAGAGGAAGGGCGACAGTAAGCATCCTTGTCTAACACCGGTCTTCACTTCGAATGAATTTGTGAGTTGACTTCCATGCAGGATTTTACAATGTAGTCCGTCATAGGTCTTCCGTATGATGTTGACTATCTTCTCGGGTACGTTATAATGTCGTAGAAGGCTCCATAATACTCTCCTGCCCACGCTGTCTTTCATTCAGTTCAATAACACTCTTTTGAAAACTTTTCCTGGTATCGAAAGAAGAGGTGATGTCTCTGTAGTTTTCGCAGTTGCTGAGATCTCTTTTCCTTGGTATCTTGATGAGGTATCTTTCTTTCCAGTCTGCTGGCACTTGTTCTTCCTCCCAAATCTTTCTGAAGAGAATGTAGAGTATCTTTGTTGATGCTTCTATATATGCTTTCAGTGCCTCGATTGGTATGTTGTCTAGCCCTGCCGACTTGCCACTCTAGACTTTTTGGATGGCCATTTTAATTTTTTCAACTGTTGATGAGTCGGCGTTTATAAGAAGATCCGTTGCTGCTGTTTTGATGACTGGTGGGTTCAGTGGGGCTGGTCGATTCGACAGCTCTTTGAAGTGGTCTACTTACCTGTTTCGTTGTTCATTCAATTCAGTGATTGATTTGCCAGTCTTGTTCTTGATTTTCTGTTCTGGTTTACTGAATTTCCCAGCTAACTTCCTTGTTGTATTGTATAAGTGCCTCATGTTTCCTTTTCTTGCAGCTTTTTCCGCCGTCATTGCTAGATCCTCAACATATTTCCGTTTATCGAATTTGATACTACTCTTCACTTGCTTGTTGATTTCTGTGTATTCGGCCTGTGCTTTGGCTTTTTCTGTTCTTGTTTGGCTGTTATTAATTTCTAAGTTTTTGCTCATCGTTTCTCGGATCTTGTCCAGAGTACCAACAGAAATCCATTCTTTGTGGTGTTATTTCAGCGACCTAAAATCTTCTGACATGTTGAAGTTATTGTTTCTATAATTTCTTCCCAATTGTCTTCCATATTAGCACTACCTCCTTCTAGTAGATGATGAAATGCTTGGAACTTGTTGTTGAGAGTTATGTTAAATTCGTTGCGTTTGTTAGTATCCAGCAGAAGAGCTGTGTTAAACTTTTTAAATACTGCTGCTCCAGTTGTTCAGTGCTTCTTTAGCTTTAGTTTCAGTTTAGCCACCACCAGATGGTCATCTGAAGCTATGTCAACTCTTCTACTTGGTCTTACGTCTTCCATGGTTCTTCTAAACTTCGTATTGATGCAGATGTGGTCCGGTGAAACTTATGTAGTTTTGTGTATGCGTTTGTGGAAGAATACGGTGCCACCTATAATAATTTTGTTGAAAGCACATAGGTTTGCGAACCTCACACAGTTTTCGTTACTTTCTCCAAGTCCACGTCGTCGCATGATATCTTCCTATTCGGTGTTGTCCATTCCAACCTTGGCGTTGAAGTCTTCCATCAGAATGGTCAGGTTCTTGGCTGAGCATTTATCGATGAATGACTGCAGTTTTACGTAGAACTGATCTTTGTCGTCTTCGTGGCTGTCGTTGGTGGGTGCTTAGCATTGGATGACATTCATTCTAATCCCCACCTTCTTTGTCTTGAATGATGCTTTGATGATCCTAGGTCCATGAGGTTCCCATCCTATAAGAGCCTTCCATGCTTCTTGGGACAACATCCGTGCTACTCCTTGTGTGTGAGGCATTTTCTTCTTCGTAACCGGAGTATAAAATTACTTCTCCTGAGGAAAATCTTTGCTGTCCAGCTTATAGCTAATGGGTTTCACTTATTCCAAGTATCTTCAGGTTGTATCTTTACATTTCTTCGGCAATTTGCATGCTTTTCCCTGTCTCTCACATCGTGCGGAGGTTTCATGCACCTATATTAATGATTGCTCTGGTTGTTATAAGCGACATTGGCCTCGTGACTTCCGAAGAAACTCGGCTTTCACCATGAGGCGTCATAACAGATCTTCAAATTCCCAGGGCAGAGTTAAAGTGATTATAAAGATTTTTACTGGTTAGCGTTTTTTAGCAAGGTTTTTGTTATACGAGATGTGGTTACTAACCCTATGCCCGACCCTTCTTCTTTATCCGGGCTTGGGACCGGCAGTAACCGTAGAGGGGCTCCAGGCGGAGTTATTGATTATAGATAGCTTATGAATAAGCCGCACACAAGATGAATCTTTGCATAGATGTAATCACTGTCATAGTTACTAAATATACTTCTAATGCTAACTGTGTTAAAATCAGTACTTTCAGTCAATTTTTATTTCATGTGTTGAATAAATACTTCAAGCATGATTGTGATTTTCATTGTAATTTTCATCTCTAACGTTAATATCTCTCAAAATTAAAACAAGCGTAGATGATGATTAAACAGTAATTTCTTGGTTAATTTTGTACAGTTTCTTGTAAGTAAGAGATGAAGCAGTTGTTAAATTTCAGATTTTCTACTTCAGTAATGTGATAGTTCAGAGAATATACTCATTTTTGACATTTAGATCTAATAGAGACTAACAGAACCTCAACTCAGTGAATAAGTTGTGCCATAATTCACAGTAGACCGTTAACAAATGTTACTCGTAACAACCGCTATATAAATCTTTTCCTGATTTGGTTTTGTCATTGATAATAGTTAAATTAACTACATGTTTTAAACATTTATCTGTTTTCTAAGTTTACATTGACTATTTCGGAATAAAATACCATTGACTTAATGTATGATATTGATTCAGTTCACTAGTAGATAATATTTTTGTTTCCTATTGAAATTTCTTTTGAATGTCATGTTCCTTGTCTTCTCAGATATTTCATTTGAATTGAGTATGTTGTTAAAGCATGACATAGATTGGGATACCACAGTTGGTTTTCCTATAGTCATCAGGAGTTATTTTAAACTTTACATATGGGCGTGTATTAGCATGGAACTCAAACCTACAGTATTTTCTTGATTGTTTTTAACTACCGTATGTGAATCGAATTAAATCGTGGTGTTGAAATCATGTGAATAAACAAAAAATATTAGGATCCTATGAATAGAATGTAATACACACTAAGAACCTAGTAAACATGATAGTAAAGTAATAATTAAAAAAGAAATATTTAATTAGAAAGTCGCATGTTTGTTTTATGAAAACACAGGACTGGAATTAGCTGCCATATGTACATCCTGAACAAATTGTCTTGATGTAAACATGTTATCGCTCATTTCATTACTAAATTCTACTGATAGCTGAAACATACAGCAATAGTAATTAACTAATTCTACTTCAACAATCAAAACACTCAAACCATTACAAACTTTATATCTACTAAAGGTTTTTGTGACTATCTGAACTTAACTTGTCAATGGTTAACACGTTGCCGTTCCAAGCGATTAGAACTGAATTCGAGTCTCAGTATAAGCATTAACACTAGGATTTCAGTCCATATACTTGATGTTAAGACTATTAACTAGTTTTACATATTAAAACATATTTATTTATCTTCTAGTCATCTCAGTCAATACTGATGGTTTCAAAAGTTCTTTCCATAAGTTGTTACGCTCATGAATATACAGATAATGTTATTGATTTAGCAAATTATTATGGAAAGTTCATCGGTTAAATATGAAATGCTAATAAAGAACAAAACATCTAGCTCTATTTCATTTATAACTGTTTGAAAGAAAACAACTGAAGCAGTTGAATTAACCTAAAGTAATAGGATAATAAAAGATTTTCGTTCACATTTTGTCGGTTGTGTTTTATTTAATTTTTAGTTACCTCCTTCAATATCTCCTTCATCAGTTGCTATTCAATCAAGCCAAGGAGACAGTCATAAGGTGAGCATTTATTATAACAGTACTTCTCTTATTTATTTTAGCATTTTTTAAGAATTTACATTACGAATCCTGAAAAATAAACTAGTTAACTGATTTCTAGTCAAAGGATAATTCATCTAAGAGTTTAGTGACAATGATATTAAGATATTAGCAATAGGATTAGCCAAGGTGTAGTAAGTAAAATGACTTTAAGTATGCAGGTCTGTTAGCAAGATACCAGGTTACTGAGACAGATAAACACTGACCTTATGTCTAAAAGAGCGCTTAAGACTTGTGTTGTAACTTCGTTTTGACTACGTGCAGTCTGACTGATGGGCACATTGTGCATTTCTATTCTTCGTTCTCATATAACAGTAAGACTATATACACTTACCTGTGTAATATGCATCAAATGGGATAAACTTTCTTATCTAAGAATAATTACACAAAGGAAGTAAGAAGTGGTTCGGTCCTAAAAAATTCTCTTATTTAACTACCCAGTTTATTTTTATATTTTAGTAATATGATATAAAATAGCAATATCTTTATGGGATAAACTTTCAAATAAGGATAAGAAGAAAAAAAAGGCTTGTTCAATAATTAAACAATCAATGGCTGTTAAGGAAAGATAGAGGAAAACTCCAAAATTCCACTAAATATCATAATGTTATGCATCAGAAAGCGATGCACAATCATTTCATCCTAGTACATGAAACTTAAGTATTGCATATCTAAAACCTAACACTGATCATACTCAAGATATTCAAACTTCTCTAAGAGCTTACAAACTCCAGGCTGTTAATTGGTATTACATAGTTTACATTTCTAAATTTAGTCGTTGAGCAATAATTTACACTAACGTCTATAGTAGATAACTACCTCACATATGAGTTAGTCGAACTTCATAACTAGAGCTCATATATTACAAATAAGCACGCTATTATTATTATTATTATTATTATTATTATTATTATTATTATTATTATGTGTTATGGGAATAAAGGACATATTTTATACCCCAATGTCTTTTACTTTATTATTATTATTATTATTATTATTATTATTATAGTCTGAAACTCCAAACTTAACAACTACATGTTTATTTGTAACTATCCGTGACATCCGTGACTCTTACAGATAAATTCATTTCCTTTGACCAAGCAAGTGACTATCTAATCTCACTAATTCTATACCTACACTTTACACATGGCAACAGAAATGGATTAATTCAAAGTCCCAATTACAACATTATCACTGGAATTCAGGTTTATTGAGATGGGAACGGATGGGGGGGGGGAAGGAAACTAAACAAGAAATAACACTAAACCTACGTTCCAATGTTAGCTACAATTAAAAATTACTATGAATTATATTAAACCATTCCCACATTCATATATCTTTTATCTAAGTTATACTAATTATCGTTAATTACAGAAAAAAAATTCAATCTACTTATAAGATAAATCTAGTCTCTTTTATCATTTACATAATGTAAATAACAACAAAGATACTATCGAAAAACACTTCATAGACGGTACTTTTTCGATCTAAATTTATGAGTTCAAAGAAAATTTTATGTTAGTTCATAAAAACTCTATTGAATGTATATTCATGAATTAATTAAAGACTAGGCATTTAAATGTGATATAAACAACAATAATCAATGTAAATATGTTACTCCAAGAAACATAAATGAAGTCAAGTACAAGTTCTTTGTATGAAACACATCACAAGGTTGATGTTAATAGTTTCAAATACGACTGAAAAGAATTTACAACAATATTAGGGTATTAGATTGGTGTAATAAAATAAAAATAAAACAAATATTGAGTATAAAAGTTGTTCAATCGTAAAGTAAGGATTACATCATTAGCTGTAATACTTCATATGTTTTGTTTTGAACTGATACCATGAATTGGTTAGTGTTAAACTGCAATTAAAACCAGGTAGCAATGGACGGTTGTTTCATCCTAGTATGGATCTCCTCAACAGCACCCATCTACAGCCTCACTTTAAATGATAAACAGTGTTTTTTTCATGACATTTATTTAAGACATTAATACATACGTTGAGTATTTTATTGATTGTATTCATGATTGATTCATTTTAGTGTTTATAAGTAGTCTGTTGAGAATAAAAATGTGCTTTTGCTAATATATAAAGTTACACCATTAAATTTCAAATGTCTATAAGACAATTTACCCACCGATGACAATCTACAGCAGCCGTAGATTATAACACTGATAATTTTTGACTGAAATAATACTTAGAATTAAGAGGTTCATTTAGAATGCAAGATTTTTATCTCAGATTTGAGTAGTATAGTTAAAAATGAACTAAAGTAAAAGGAAGTGATTCTACTTATGATACAAAATAGCCAAATGAAAATTCTTTTCTGTTTATGGTGTAAAATAGTATTCCGATGTGAAATTTGTTGATTGATGACTGAAGAAGCATTTCTCTGTGCATCAGAATAGAAAAAATTTGTAATAAGTATTTATCACTTTAATTCTACGAGATTTGTTCACCTTTAAGACTGTATACATTAAGAAATTTCATCCATTATAGAATAACTGAAATCCTAGAAATACTGGACAGCCGCTTAACCTGTTTATTTGAAAATTTGCAGTAACATGCAACACATAAGTGTCTATATAAGTGAATCAAAACATATATTGGCTACACTTTCACAGTTTACTGATGTTAAATTAGTTTATAAGACTGGTACATTCCACCCACTCAAATTATCGTAACATGTAGTAAGAAAGACTGACAACCTCCTAACCCTAAGATATTAACTAATGCGAAATTAATTTTGAGAATAAACAAGGACTGAGAAGACCAACTTTCGGCTTCAGCCTGCTAGATTGATGGAAATCGGTCTGAGATAAGTCGGTAAGGCACCATCTATCTAGTTGAAATTCATAAGTTTATTGTTAATCACGGTTGTAGAAACTGTGCCCCGTAGTTTTGAATCAGTTGCAATAGTGTAAATGAATACATTATTTACTCTATTTTAATTTTTGAGCATTAAGATTATCTCGCAAATCTGATTTAATCATCGTAATTAGGATTTGTGGAGATCGTTAATTGTTAGTTTGATATTACTAATTGATCTGAATTAGACATTCAATGACCACCAGGAAGCACTGGACAGCTATTTCTTCCTAGTATGGGGCTCTTCAATTATTTCCTAAAGAATTTTTTTAATTATGTTTAGTCATTTTTAATACTACTAGTACTACTACTCCCTCTATTATTTCAACATTCAACCTTCTGTGTTAATGTAGTGTGGCAACATGAAGCGTGCTACTCGCTTATTCACCTAAAGGCGAATAAAGGAACTATAGGTTGTTTGGATTATTAACTAAAAATGACTCAAAAACTAAAAAAACTGGTTCTCTTAGTTCTGTTAAATATAATTTAGTCTAGAATACTTAAAAGTCGTCAATAAGAATCTAGTTGTCTTTGACATAAAATGTCAGGAGTTTTGGACGCCGTACAACTTAAAATATAACTTTTATAAAGAAGTGATCAGTAGTACTCTTGAATCTATTCACTGATGACGATCAAAATTTATCAATTAAGATATAAAATGGTTGCACGTCTCAGAGACTCGACATCGCTTACACTATATTTACTTGTTAGAGGTGATGTAAGACTATCAGGAAACTTTGTACCAAATTTTCGTACGAGATGGCTTTCGTCAGTATGGCTTACCTGCTATCAGATGCATTGACCATGAATCTATGTAAATATCATAATTATACAAGGAATCACTTGTGAATCTAGAATCTTCGATAGTAACGAAAGAATAATGCGAAGTTAAGTGGTGTTGGGATCATAAGTTTGCTCAAAACTGTAGCTTTATCTGAAGAGAACCATGTAGAACGAGTGCTATTTGAATCAGCTTTTTATATTAGTCACTTTCTAACACCACAAAGCACTAAAATAAATTCCTATACCTTAATTGTAGGTAATCAAATGATTATTGATAAAAGTAGTTATTTGAAGACGTTCTATTCATATCTTAAATAATAATTAATATTGGTACATTGAGATCAATCCCTTTAGAAAAAATTTACCATACAAAATATCAAAGTTAAAACCATTGTCAATTTAACATCACGAAGTGGTCTGAATAACCATTGATCATCAAGAAGCACTGGACAGCTATTTCATCCTAGTATGGCACTATTCAGCAGTGCTTATAGTAAAGCGTTTGCCGCTAAGACAGAGAGTCCTGAGATTTTTCCTAAGAGTTATTTGCTGATGCTCACTATTAAATAGTCTCTTACTAAGACGAAACAGTTGTCAAGTGGTTTTCTCGGCAATCAATGGTTGTCTAATCCAGACCAATTTATGATATCAAGTTAACATTCATCAATCTCCACAACTTCCAGTTTAAGACTCTAATAAACCATTTAATTAAATGTGTACTATTTGCTCCTTTCTGTAAAATAATCAAATATGCCAAAAGGATGTCGATTTTAATTGATTCCAATTCACTACGAATCGCATACCGGATTGATTTTCTCTTTACATATGTTGATCTGTATCAATATATTCAATGATATGTAGTAACCTAAACTGAGGCGATTTATGTTAGTCGATAGGAATATTTCCTTATTTTATTTCACAGAGTTATTTCAGTGTGTGATCAAGACTTTAAACATGTAATGTTTAAAAGAAATTGTAATAGTGTCTAATTTACACTGAATAAACTTTACCGGTAAAGTGCATCTTTGGCCACAATTTTATCATTCTTTATGTTTGAGTTGGACTGTAACTAGCAAGTGGAATCCAGGACGCGTTTTTCGTCCTATTTAGGACTCAGTAGGCTAGTGTTAAACGTCGTAGCGTTTGACACAACAATAACTAGATTCGAGTTCCTGAGTAAAATATACTGGGATAAAGGCACATCCGGCCAATGAGTTCAAAATTGAACGAAACACGCGTCCTAAATTTTGCTTGCTAGTCACAATCCAACTCAAACAATACATATGAACTGTTGCCATAACGAAGCACTCTGCCCAGGATGCACATATGTCAACAGAGATTGGTCGACTTCAGTCCATGACAAATCAGAGCAGAAATGCAAGTGCATTCTTTTTTATATGGTTTATGATGTACAGTATTATTCCAGTTAACTTTTTCTTGTCATTGAGTCTCATCAAAATGGTGAAATCTGAATATTGAATTTATTGTATTTAGACAAACACTTAACAGTTTATAGACCTACATATACTGATCCTTACTAATTTTGTGGATCAGTGACTACACCGGACATCAAAAGTAGGTCATTTAAGCCTCTCTACCACTCTAAACTAGTAAATGAATGTTAACCACAAGCAACAAGAACCTGAAACTCTTTATTTTGATCTCTGATTTTGTCTTGTTCGCGCCATTTTAACATATGGCTGCGAAACGTGGGCAATCAAAACCCAAGATATGCATCGACTTCAGGTATTTGATCATAGAAATCTTCATAGCATCGCTCGTATATCATAGAACAGTCGAATAAGTAAAACTGAAGTTAAACAAAAGGTTCTCGAAAAATATGATAAATTGCTCAAAGAGGCCATCAGCACTCATCGACTAAGATGGTTGGGACATGTATCGCTCATGCCAGACCACACCCTGCCTCATCGCATGATTTAGGCTAGGGTCGAAGTAGGATGAAAGAAGGGTAGGAGCATCCAAACCGAAATATGGCATCATTCCATGAAGTCTTTGACTGTTGATCTAAGCCATGTTGATGCATGCAGATCGCCCTGTTGCGATTTGCGTCATAATTGCAATGAATGGCTGGAGACACTGGGCAACATGGCTCAGAATCGGTCACAGTGGCGCAATTGTATTCGCTTTTTACCTTCATCTGGATCTTAAATTCTATTATTCTTCTCTGCACACTTCAACTTAACTTTTTTTTCCTCTTGTATTCTGTTGTTGTGTTACCTCTGTAAATTTAATCTCATAGTGTTAATGTGGCATTACAACTTGAACCTATAGGCTTATATGCCCAGTTCTACGTTGTTGTTGTTGTTGATATGATGATGATGTGTACAAATAATAGAAGAGGCTTACGATTTAACGAAACAGCTATCTATTACTTCTTGATTATTATTTACACTCTATTCTTCAGTTTATGATGTGAACTTACAAAAATCCCATAATTAATTAAATACATTCTATTTGTTCATATTTTTTTTTCCTAAAGTAACCTTCCTATTCTCTTCTTTTAGTGTTAAAATGCATTAATTTATTATCTCTATGACTAAACTGTTGATATTTACATAGTTCTCTAAGTAACACTAATTATTTATTATTCAATTTACTTATTTATTTATAATTGTCGGTAAATTATTCATCAAAATTAGTGTGTATTATTGAATTAGTGAAATTTTCATTGTTGCAATGTTTACTATTGACAATTAAAAAATAAGTAGTATTGATTAGTTTAATTAATTTATTTTCTTTAATTTTTTTGAATAAATGAAAGTATTTACTTGTAATTAATTGATTTTTTAAAAATATTTCCTGATAAAAATATGATTTTGTTTTGTTTCTATGATGAAAAATAATTGAATACGATTGAATTTGAAATTGTTTGTTTAATTACGAAAAAATAAAACTAATCAACAATTATTGTTTGAGTCTAAAAATAACAATTCCAACTGAACGATAATAATGAGCTTACTAGTGACTAACTCCAGAATGTTCCTGAAGTTCTAGTGAGAAGTCGTGATTGGTGGAATTCAAACTTATAGGGGGTGAGACGATTACCACCAATGACAATGGATGATTGTCGCGCTATACATCACATGATAATGAAATCGGGAATTCTACAACTGGGTGCTGACCCAGTGGTGCAGAAGGTTAGGCGTTCGCCGTCAACCTGAAGCTACTGGTGCGGTATCTGGGATGTGCAATGCTGGTTAGTTTTACACTAGAACGAAACCGCTGTCTAGTGCTCCCTATTTTCAATGGAACCCTACCAACATCAATATACATATTCAAATATCCGATTTTAGAAAATCACAGTTACATACACTTTACATTTTGTGACTATATTTCATTATGAAATCATATTTCTCCACTTGCATTGTCACCAAAAATTATTTTATCCTTGACTGTCTCACACTTGTACTAATTAATAACTGAATGGCTTATCTAATAAACATAGTGACGGAATCGTTTTAGGGATTATCAGTCTACTTGAATTTTGCTAATACCTAACAGATTCAGCCTGATAATAGGAACAAATAAAGTGAGATCTTCGTTTAAAGCAATTGCACTAAAATAAGCCTAATTAATGAGATTGTACAGTGCTATAAAGAAGAAGATAACAACTAAGCAAAACAATCATATCATTAGTATAGAACTGAGCAATAAGTACATATTTAATGAAGCAATTGTTTTACAACTTTTTTTCCACGCTTTATTTCTTTCTTCCTAAACTATATTCTATATATTCACTCTTCTTTGTTTTCATTATTACTATCATTGAAGCAACTTCTACTTATGTGACTCTAATCTCGCAGAGCTTTAGAGGCATGGGAACGTGGACCGAAACATGAATTTACCAGGTTCTATGTTGATCATAATGAAGTACAGTTCATAAGTAATAAGTAACAGGATATAATTGGGGCTATATGAAATCGGGTAATGAAAATTTATGAAATAATCCACTGAAGAATGGTTCTCAAAGTACCATATTTGTAATTTATTTACCTGTAACAACAGAAACTGCTCACTAATTTCTAAATTTCAGCAGTCTTCTGTTAATATTTTATGTTAAGCAACTCAGTACTTCAACAGCTTATTTTGCACTTTTCAAAATGCATTTATTTAGCTCTTAATAGGATGAATGTTGTTTTTGTAATAACGTATTACTCTTGTTGTCAACACACAAATGTATTTCATTATTTATAATAATTTTCAACTATAGTAATTTTCTAATCAAAGCGGTACAACCAACAAAGTTGGACCTTTACAAAATATGACAGATTATCACCGTGGATATTAAATGACAATCTCACAATATCATGAAATAATTGAAGTTAAGCATACAGAGGATTGAATTTGAACCTTGCAGTATAGGTCATTGAATTGATTTTGTTGTTTAACTATAGAAATTTTTTGTTTGGAAGTTAACATTTGTTAGAGAAAACACACTTGCACTAAAATATAGTTTTTCAGTGATTTACTGTCATTAGTGAAACATAAACAGTTCACATAATCGAATTCCTTTAGAACTTTTTAGTTGCAGTAAATGTTGAACGTATTGTATAAAGGATGTCAAGTTACTAACTTAGAAAATATAAACCATCGGACATAATTACGATAACTGTTTTATTGTATAAAGCACATAGATTATGTTTATATACATATGTAATCACTTATCAGTACAGAAAGATTTTCCACTAAGATTAATTCATAACATCTTTTATCAAATGATAAGGATAAATTTAAGATGTATATGTGAGCCGAAAGACATAAACACATGTTGTTCTACGATAATTGATATGATATGTAAAAGGGATACTGAGTTAGTTGCTTTTAGAACAACATGTTCATCTTTGGTCGGATAATAATCCGAATATTCATATCATTTTAACTGAATACTATGTCTAGAATCTTCTGAACTCAGTTTAGATTAAATGAGGAATCTGATTGAATTACTAACTGTTGAAATTTTGGACCATAGTCCGTTACCTGATAACTCTGTGATATTGTTTATGTCGCTAGAGACATGTATTTGTAGTTTATTTTGTTAGATTTTTGGTATACCTTAAGAAAAATCTCAAACTAGGTTAATACTTTTGTTCAGCGCTATCGTATTTCCTAAAGTAATTTTTTTAAAAGTGAATTATTGCTACAATTCAATGTTTTGTGATCAGATGTAGTTAAAAGGAGAACTAAATTCCTTATAATTTGGGAAGAAATGGATACTGTCACCAGGATTCAAACCATCGTTAACCACTCTGACAGTTTGAAATATCAATAGTAGGTTTTTAAAACAACGACTAGAATTGGTCAAGTGCACATGATGTTGTGTCACTTAGATAAGTATCCACGTAGAATCCGACTAGCACTGGAAAACTTGATGAATATGATACTAATTACTTTTCACTAGTCAACTCGTGTGAATGTTAGACATTGCTATAAACATGTAAGTAGGAATATCGCTTATCATGCTAATTTATTCAAAATTTATACTTGTTTAACCATTTGATTGTTTACAATTAATAGAAAATACTGCTAACCAGATGGTGTCGAAGGTTAAGCATCTGCCAACCTAAGGACCCTAGGTTAGATTCCCAGGTAGAGTCGAGGGTGCTCACTGCTGGGGGAGTTAGATTTTTTAGGATGAAGCAGCTATTCAGCGCCCCCTGTTTCACAGTATACTCAACCACTATCGATCAATAATTATTACAAACAACTAAAACCAGTATTTATTAAGTGAACAATCTATTTTTCATATTCAATTTATATGAAAAGTACTTGTGTGAAGAGTCTAAAACTCATTACAAACACAATAGATATCTGTATCATCTTCACATTTGTAAACAATTCTTATGAATAATTCACAATAATAATGAGATTAATCTAGATTACAAAGAGGTTATTCTACAGTTAAAGTGAAATTCGTGCATATACAAGGCGATTGTTACTATGGAATTACTTTTATTTTTCTATTATACTACGTTAATTAGTAGTTGTATTCTTTAGAAATGTACCACTAAGAAATGTTGTGTGTTTAACCAAGATTGTTTTCTTACAAATTTCTGCCTAATATTTAAGTTGATAGTTTTACAAAAGATAGGCAACTAGTGAATAGATGATGTTACCATGGGAAAATAGATGACTATATAAAATTCTTATCGATTTCAATTAAAGATAACTAACGTTTTGCACTAAACACTATTGTCAGCTAAGAAAATGAATATACTTCATTGTTATTTATTGTAAAATAAACTGAAAGTAAACTACCAATAATATAATTATTGCTATTCGGTGTCACGAAGTGATCTAGAATAGACAACCATTCATAACCAGGACTTATTGGATAGCTATTTCATCTTAGTATTGCACTTCATATAATTGCGGATCTGTAAACTTATGAGGAATTGAGCCCAAGACATTTAAGTTTCGCAGTTGTGTTTTGATTATTAGACCATTAAGAAGGCAGGAATTCAACGGCTGATATTTCTAAGTTTAGTTAGTTAACTAGCTACTACTGTCACCCGAGCTTCCTGGTTTTCAGTAATTTTACAACTCAAATAAGCTCATGATATTTAATTTAAAATCAGTAAACTCCACTTTACTCATCTGCGATTTCTATTTACTTATTATTCATCAATCTCTATAGTTCAGATAATTGTACTAAATTTCCTCTTCTAAAGTTATCTAAATATGACCAGATATATAACTTACCGACTGTTAGTCCCACTGTGAACATCAACATTGGGATGCAGGTACATCCAGCCGATGAGTCCCAAATAGGACGAATCGCGCGTCCTGGATTCCCCTTGCCAGTCACAATACAAATTAAATGAGATTTACATTGTTTTGTAGGTTGAATACTCCCATGTTTGAAAGTTCCAACCTACTTTATTCTATCCTATTAAATTATTAACTAACTATCACTTTTGCCTTACTATAATCATATCATTTTGAAATCATTATCATATCCTTACTCCGTTGGCATTTTATTAATATTACGTCATACTTAATTTTATTGCTATATGTCTAATACAACAGCATGATGTTGCATAATCACTGCCTACTTAATGAATACAAAGTATGGTTTTTTTAGTTCACTATTCAATTTTACTTATACACTGAATGCATTCACATTCATTTAAATAGTTTTAGATGCAAATAATTGAACAATAAACTAACTGACTGTAATATATTTTATATTCATTATTACGTCAGATTTTATTCATAAATCATTTAACTTACTTTGATAGTTTTCCTTGATTCGTTTCCGGAGAGAAATGATATTCAAGATGTTCTGATAAAAAAAAAAGTTGAAAAAATAACATTACGAATGAAACCAATAGACGTAATTATCTGTTTTCTTTTAGCATGTGAAATATGCCATTTATAATAAAACTTAGGAACTGATTATCAATATCACTTAATTTATGCATTTGTCACGGGTTGATGTTACTTAGGTACTATTAAGAATTAAGGAGCACTGAACAGTTTTTTCATCCCAGTATGGGACTTTACAGAAATGAACATTCTAGATTTCGCTTTGAGAGCTTCAGGTTAATGAACACCTATTCCTCAGCACCACTGGGCTAGCATCCAATAGTGAAATTCCCGCTTCTATCAATTTGTGATATATTGAAACAAATAATGATTGTCATCGGTGACAACTAGTTCACTTTTCACAAGTCTGAACGCCATCAGTCACAGCTGTCAAGTACCGCCAAGTTGTAAGTGATACTTAACCAACATCAATCAGTGATGAATCTACTAACTAAAACCTAATACTAATTTCCATTAACCTCCTCGATTCATTTAGTCACTGTTGAAGCTGATCCAATATCATGATTAGGAATCCATGTTACTTCAACTTTATTCATCATTATATATCATAATTTTATACTCTATCATTGAAAACATACACCTTGATATATATCACTGAATATGTCCTAAGTGTGTACCGCTGAGTAAACATATGGTCGGTGACTTACAAATTAACTTGATTCTTCATCTAATACTTTGATAATACATAGTATTCTATCTGTTACCTCAAGTTAAATTCAATAATTAGAGATTGCTAAGGATTCCATTAAAAGAGTTTGTCATTCGATTATGTAACAGGTTCACAGTAGAACTAATTAAAAACGCTTTCTACACAGTGATAAATTATCTTTTCAAACTGATTAACCATTAATAATAGACGGAACCTTTCTTTTTTATGTATTGTTAGCCATATGGTATCAATTATGAATTGACTGCATTTATCGGTAAAAGAATTGATGACAATCAACCAACAAGGTAAGTCATATTTCTTTGTGTATCATAAACAAAATTCTATTAAGATTCACTACCTGGAAAGCTGAATTCCTGGTTTAGTGTATGTCAAGAAAATTAAGTCTTTTCTTGAGTCCATTGGCATATCGAAATCATTTTAGCTTTTAAAGAAAACATTTTTCGGTTTGTTTACCTTGTAAGCCTCAAGATGTAATTCAGAATGTTTTCTGTATTCATAAGCACATCAACTTGATTATTAGTAGTGCCGATAAAGAAAACTGTCACGATTGGGGTTTTAATCATGAATTGACTTTAGTTATCCAAAGAACGGAGACAACGAAACACAACTGTTTTGTTTTAGTATAGAGTTCACTAGCAATATGAACTCAAGACAATACTGCGGGGTCAGGGTCAAATCCATCAGGCTTCATGAAGAGAATTTAGCCTATATACTATTACGTTGGCATCCTAAGGTTTACAGTGTGTCACTATAGTCAATTCGACATATTAATAAAGTTTGAATGTTTTAAACCAGGAAATGCTTTTTTTTCGTAAGACACTATCATTTTATAGTTTCTCCAAAATTTACTACTGACATATCTTAATAAACTATGGAATTTATCCTGTTTTAGGATTTTAATGTCCACTTACAATACTATTCCTAATGAATTATGTATTTCAAAGAGTTTATTGCTTGATCAGACAATTTGAGATTAGTGTCAGGTTCTTCATAATGCTTACAGAACTTTTCGATGTTTCTTTTGAAACTGGATGACTACAGGAAACAAGAATACAATGTATAATTAGCTCTTGTTAGTTTGAAATTGTTTTAACACTGTTCAGATATAAGTATCATTCAATGTTATTGTCGGCGTCATCACATCGTACAACAGGAACTGTTTTATACGAATTCTTATTATTTTTTTTACCAAAAGTGATGGTTTACATTTCTTTCTGAAATGCCGTATGTGATGCCTATATGAACTACTGTTATGCATTTAAAGTAATATGAAACATAGAGGTGTATGTTATTTGAAAATCTATTAAATAATAGATACTAATTATCGACATTCACGTATAAACTTTGCATAATCATTAAAGTCTGTTAAATTAGTAAAATGCTTATTCTATCTTACTTGTAAATAATCATAAATACAGATAATTGATTAGAAAACAATATTACACTGATTCATGTTTATTTAAGATTCTTTGGAATTATTCTTTTAAGAAATATGCAAGAACTCTCTATATAGTACGACAATCTTCATTATCATCATCTGTAAAACTAAATTGTAAGCATTAATGAGAAGTAAAATCGTTAGCAGTAGATACATTGTTGGAATAGGTGTAGTATGTTAGAGTTTAGCTCAATGTATTTATCATTATAGAAGCAAAATACTTCGAGACTAGACTGTTTAATAGCACACAATAAGATGATTTCCTCATGTGGGCTAAATGCAAAGTAACTAGTGCTATCGAACTCAACAGTAAATACATAAAGTAAGTAATATAATTTTAATAATCCAGTGAATAAAAATTAAGATTTCTGACTTGATGTAAGCCACTTCTTTAAAGAATAATAAGAAACCGAATTACATTAGCATAAGTTTAAATAATACAATAGAATAAATCAAAATCAAGAAAGTTAGTACAATCGAATTACAAGTCTGAATGTGTTACAGTCATGTTAATTAGCTTCATAGTGATTCATGTTTGTGCTTAGTTAGAAAGTTTGTTTGTTACTTGTTTGTGTGTTTGAACAAATGGCTTACAGTAAGTAATGAAACCTCAGAAACTTCCGATCCTCAGTCTATTTAAATTTATCGAGTTCAAACTTGATAATGATATTTACAGCGAAATATAGAAAAATTATTCTCTGAGCAACTTGAATTGATTCATCATTTGAAGTTACATAATATTCGCTTTGATTCCATTTATTCAATCTCTATGGATACTAAATTGAAAATATAAATGTTAGCATGAAAATTTTTTTAAATACGAATAGTTATTTGAATGAATATACCATAAATTGATGTTGGCAGGGCACCATATTCAATCATCTAAGTAACCAGTCTTCACAAAAATAACTATGCTAATTGAACTGTAATAATAAGCTCACTAATGACTAACTCTAGGATGTTCCTGAAACTCTAGTGAGAAGTCGTGATTGTTGATGTAAATAAAAATGAAAGAAAAAAAACTAGAAAAGAAATAATTGTAAAAGAAACAAATCAACAATCACTAATCAACAATAGAATCTACTGGACACTTTAATATTCAACAACAATAGTAACATAACAATACAGAGGAATTTAGAAGTAAACATTTGTTTAAATACCTATGAATTGTACAATTCGCCTATACGTATTATAAGTATCCTTGATGATAGGTAAAACATTATTGTAACAAGCCATCATAGTGATACAAAACTTGATAAAATTAAATCTTTGTATGTGTAAAATACACTAAAAGATCATAATATTCATAATTCATTCATGTAAAGTAAGGAATTAGTTTAAGTATACAATGATTTACTCGTGAAATATACATTCATTTGATGTAATTGTTAAAATCACAAGTGTATTCATAGTGATAACAAAACATTGATAGAAATTAAATCTTTGTTGATGTGTAAAAGTTACACACTTAAAAGTATTCAATGGAATATTCATAACTTTCTATTTCATAGTAATAAATTAATGGATCATGGAATTGTTTAACCAACGTCAACAATGATTCCTACTCGTGAAATATTCATTTAATTGTGTAAATTTGTTAAACTCAACAGAGTGTTCCATAACCTAATAGGTAAATAACTTCATATTCGTTATGGAAACTTACAAATCTCGTATTGTTAATTCACTAAGATCTATTTTCATTTATTGCATAATTCAATGTTTAGTGGGATTCACTTCAGACAATGTAAATCATGTTCTGGAAAATTATTACAATTAAAGTCTTAAGATGTTTCAGGACTATAATCTAGAATTACGTAAAATGGGGGGAAACTACTTCACTTTCAGTAAAGTCTGATGAAATGTCATCATTATGTTACAAAACACTTATATTTCCTCTTGACAATTACTTATTAAAGTTTAACAAATATTTACTTTGAAGCAGAATGCTGTGGCTTAATTTTATTTCACTGTATATTGATAGACTGGATGTATTTAAGCTTGTAATACGATGCCATTATTAACTGATTACATATCTCGGAGTAACTGGTTAGTGCACAATACAAAACAACTACTCTTGCCAAGGACATTCTAACATACTTTATCTGGATCAGTAATGTATATATATATATATATATATATATATATATATATAAGCATAAACTCAATAAAGATTACCCATCTCCTTCCACTTATACCTTATATTACTTCCTCTCATTTTTACTTGGTCTAGTGGATGAACCAAAGTATTAGGAAACATAGGTGTATATTAAAATGAATTCCAACTGTATGTTGTCAAAATTGTGTCATCTAAATTGTGTATCTTCAACTAACCTTGTTGGAATACTAAAGGGTGTATAACAACAAACATAATGAGTAAGCGCTTCTGAAGATACATGAGTTTTAGTTAGGTGATGTGACTAGTGATTATGTTTACTGTCTGGTGCTAGCCATTAACTTATCTATACTATTGAACAAGGCCAAGCAATATCATAAAATTACTGAAGTGAGAGATGTCAACCACTAGATGCACACGAAGTGATCTACAGATTACACAATCATAATGAATTCTGGCTACTCATTAGCTAAACTATTTTAGGAGAAATGTGAATAAACATTGCTAAGGAGTCCCATATTAAGACGAAACAACTCTCTAGTACTTTCTACTTATCTACTATCTCTTTATTATTGATTAGTTTTTATAGCAAAATGTACAAACTATTCAACTAATGATTCAAAAGCCTATCAGTTTGTCTTATTTAAAAGTAGAAATACAATAAACACATCGCTATATAACATAGATAGGATCTATATATTCACTTAATATCTGATAATGATTTCGAGAACTTTAGCGTATTCATTAAATAAATATTTTTTACTACTTATGTTATTTTTTTTTTTAGTTCAACAGTGACAATTGTTTTAAGAAAATTAACTTCTGGACCTAAAATAACCCAATCGTCCTTTATATCCGGTTGTTGAATCAATTAGAAAAACAATCAATTTACCATGTCATTATGGTGAATTAGTTATTAAAGCTTCTATTGAGAAACCGGTAATTTTATTATCTTTACTATTTCTTTTTGTCGGGAATTTAGCAGTCAAGTATTCTTATGAATAGTTGGATGTTTTTCTCATTACTAAGGATATTCATCACAGTATGAATATTCACATATAATGAATAAGATGATTGTATATATTTTGGCATAGAAACAAAAAAAATCATGTATCTAATCGTAGTATCTAATGGTTATCTATTCAAATGTATACAAACAGATGTTTCAATAAGCCATCGCCAGTGTCTATCAAACAATATTAATCTGTAAAGCAGTAAGCTAATACACAATGAATACTAAAGAAATAGTTATATATCCATTTAATCACTACTCATCAATTGGCATAAAAGAATTTTTGCTACAAACTACCTCTAGTTAGTCTAGTATAAAATCATATTCAAATAATGCATATTTTAATAGCAAAGAAAACAACAACTATTGTATGAACCCCATTCATCATAGTCAGCACGTCAAAGAAGAATCTTAAACATGTTACGTGGATTGAAGTAGTCAATAAGTAACTGTAAAACTAGTTGTCTTACTACATATTATTCTTTATCGAAGTGAGTTCACAACCTTGATGAAACTGATTCACTTAGGTGGGCTTAGAGCATCCTCATAACTCCAGCTGTTTTTGCATCATATCGGGTTCGAATCTTACAAGAAACATTAGTTACCTCCATATCGCTAAGTGTGCCATACTAAAGAGTTCTAACTATCACGAAACTTAGGTCAAGCTGAATTTACTACTAAATGGCACTAACCACCTGATATTGAAACATAATTCGAAATTATTTTGAATTATTTAGTGATCACTCAACATGAATTCTCTATATTCTTACACTATAAGACATTAAATCTATTTATTGAGGCCGTACACTTAACTTTTAAAATACAAATTGGAATAACAAAGTGTTTTTCATAACCCATACTTACACACAGATACTGGTTATAAATTTGGCAAGATGCGTTACTAAAGTTGGAATGCAGTTGCTGAATACATAACTCGTAAGCAGGACATCAGCGACAATCCAACTTTAATAATTTTGAAAATTAACACTAAATTAAGTCAAACTTCCCACAACGCACAAATGACTACAATGACATGTCTGTTGAAAGTCCTTAACTTGTGGTCTAGTCTTTAGTCCAAGCGAATAGACGTTGCACACATCACGTTAAGATGTTAGTTTTAGGCAGGGATAATACCCATCACTACTCAGTAGTCAATCGATGACTGAATAAACTAGCATTTGCAAGTTCCTAGCTTTTGGCTGCCTCAATTTTTTCTTTTGAATATATAGAATTATTTATACGTAGATAAGATATTGATTGAAAAAAGAACTTCGATGTCTTAATTTATATCATGAAGTACCATTCTCAAGACATCTTTTAAAATTTGTGAAACACAGAACAGCTGTTTGTTTCCTAAGCATGTGACATTTCAAAAGTGTGAACATACAGTCAAACTTTGGACCAGTACATTTTAATCTTAGTGAATTACTTATATGCCATTGAATTACCATTGAATTACTCTCATTCTTCGTATTAGTCAACTCGTTTTAGAAATCATAGATTGCCAATAGTCATATAATTTATCCTGTTTAAGTCTTGCTAGCTACATCACAGTGTTAATGCTCACAATAGATCTTAAGTTCAGTTTCATTCGTTTCAAATACTAACCTATCGTTCACTTGTCTACTGTATTCTTATAAACTTCAACTAATTTATTCATAAAGAAGACAGTGAATAGGAATAAAGATATTGATTATATTGTCTAGGAGAACATTTCATAGATAGTTTTATTAGATAAAATAGGAATGATGGTTAAAAAGTTTTCATTGTGATAATTGATTTAGTGACAATATGGTATGTATAAAAGTTAATTAGCCATAGAAGGATTACAATGACGTAATACTTATAAGTTAAAGTCTAACCAGAAAAGGAGTTTATCAAAAAAAGAAAACAAAGAAAATTGAATAAAAAGAAAGAAATGTACATTTTCTTTTTCTTTTTGGATTAGTTCCTTTTCTTAAAATTTTCTTTTCTCTATTATTATTTTTTATCTTAAAAATGATTTTTCTACAAGTTTAATTTAATATTATTTAATAACTCAGAGAGATATTTCTTCATTTGTCAAATTATTCAGCAGTGAAATGTTTCTTTCAGATAGAGTACTGTCTAGATATTCAATTTTCTTTTTTCTGTTACCTTCATTTACACTTCTTGAATGAAATAATCACCTTTTAGTTTCTAAATAGATTACTTATAATTTCTATACAGTTATTGATAAGACCATAGTGTATGTATTAGCTTTGAATTGAATCTAAAATGAAAGTGTCTAATTTTGCCCATTCTATACATACGATTAATATTCAAAGACTGGTATAATAACGACTATTGTTTATCAAAAACAAAGACGTTTGAACAATGAATAGTCTTCTTTTCGATAAATGCTCGTCAGGTTCTACATTTATTAGCTCTAAATTATAAGTCACAAGAGTAGCAAGTTCTGAGGACAAGTAAAATATTATTTAGATATCAAGGATAATTGGATGATTGGAAGTTTTTCTCATCGAGTTATTTATAAAATACGAATGTTAATGTTGAAATAATAACCATCATTATGTAACTTGTGACTATTGTTTAAACAAAAAAATAGACGATATAAGTAAATAGACAATGACGAAAGAGAAAAAGTAAAGTTGTTTCACTAAACTTCCTGTTAGTTCTTGCATTATGAATTTGTTAATGGTTTTTTATCCAACTGATCGTGATAACCATATTTTTTTAAGTGGTAAGTAGTCTTGATCTTGATTGTGACTGATTCATTCTTACAGGTAGACTTCACCAGTTGATGCAATGAATTATAAAATCAAAACATATTTCGCAGTTACAGTCAGTGGGTTGTATAAATTACCTTCAAAATAAACTCACACAAAAGTCTAAACAGCTACATCTATCTAATTTGATTCTAGCTTAATGAGCTTTAATTCATGAAGTTAGTCATATCTATAGTAATGTAGTAAGTTATTCATGAATTTAATTGATTGTAAGGGTATTTTAATTTGATATTACGAGGTGGTCTGAATTAAACACCCGTTAGCTGAGGAGTCCTTACTAGGACGAAACATCTGTCTAGTGTTTCTTACCATTTAATATTTATCTAATTCAAACCAATTCACGATATAAAATTAGTATTTAACAATCTCCACTAGACCTAGTGATAAGGGTAATTGACAAATTAATTGAAATTAGATATTTGTACTAATGATTTTTGACCTAATGAAGAGAATATAAAGCAGCATGTGTTTGAATCTATTAGTTCTCCTGCCTCTATGTGGGATGGTACCTCGTTAAAGTTGACCTTTAACTCCGCACTGGAACATATTACGGCTTTGTTCTATGACATTTTGAAAAAAAAGAGATAGGATTTCTATCTGCTAACATTTAATAGACTATAATCACTCAACTTAAAGTTGTCTATCGAAAAATACGATGATTTCTCCACATTCAATCCTACTCATCCATGAGAAGAATCCTAAACGCTCTGAATAAAAGGAGTATGCCTTATTTCTCTGTTGTGGTCTTAGCTTACTATTATCTTGTTTATATTTCAGCGATTTTGGATTAGAATAAGTCACCCTCTCCTAAATTATTTTATCATTTCCTCTTTAAGTTCACTTATGTAATTGTTTTCATAATTATTTCATTTAATTCATTCTAATATTTTAATTGTTGTAACAACAATATGCTATTTGTAATTAGAATAATAATTTCCAACCAAATTGCATAAAAATCTTTACAACACTTAACCATAATAAACCTGAACTCACCTGAATTCACTCTGAAGCATTTTTTTTTTTTGAGAAAACGTGAACGATCCATTTAAGTCATAATCAGACATTGGGTATTCGCTGACTATCAGGTATAAGATGAAGCGAAACAAGATATCACAAATTAATTGAAATTAAAATTGTAAGCCACGAGGTATCAACTAAGTAGTCTATGAGTTAGTTGCTCCGCGCTAAGCCTGAAGTTCCTGCATTCGATCCCAAGCGAAGACATGAATGCAAAAACATCCATTTAGAACTTCATGACTTTTAACAGTTGTCTACTTAACGTGAATCTATAATGTTAAATTCAAATATTGGATTATCTTATTTCATGTATATTATAATCCTCATTAGGTTTTACACTTGTTCTTGTAAAAGTTACTCTAACCTGTCATTTACACTGTATAACAAAGTATTCGATTAGATCATCATGTCTGATTATATACGCAACTTTAAAAGTCACTAAAACCTTAGTTGAAAAGTACTGCCTTACTTGAATTTCATAAGTTCTAAATGTATATTTAAAAATGAGAAGAACATTTTACGTATAGAGTGTTATTTTCTATTTAACATTCTAAAACACTTTATTCAATACAAAATTTAATGTCATATTCTCTACTAAGAATGTTAATCAGCCCAACCAGTGTACGGAAGTAATATCAGATCAATATAAATTCAGTTCATGTCAATCGGTAACATTAATAAATCTTCGGTAAATGAATGCTTTATTAACATAACTGTTTACCTTTTCGAATATATACATATTACGTAAACGTTAGGGATAATAACAGTTGTTTTATGGGAACATTTGTTCACTTCAGTATACATTTTGAATGGTAGGAGAGAAAATTTCATCTTGATTATTCAACATGTATATTGTGTATAATAAACACATAATAATATTCTCAAATTATACGTATTATGTCATCATTTCAATGATACATTTTACCTGTAAATATCATTAAAGAAATCAGTAAATCAGTTAAATATTTAATAATATTCAGTAAGGAACATATGTTACACATAGTGATCTATCTGTAATAAAGAAAGAATAATCTGTGAAATACAAGATGCATTGAAAAACACATTGTCGAAAGTAAGAGGTTCTATATGAAGTATGACTACACTGGGAACCATAGGTAAGTGGAAGTGGAGGGGGGGGGGAAGAAATATATCACTTAGCGATTTCAATCACTCGCATATACTTCTTTTTTATATACAAAAGATTGCATTCGAACACAGTTTACAATGCATATCTGTTTAATAAACTAAATCTATCTGCTAGTTTCCTATGCATAAAGTATAAATTCTTATCGTAATGAATAATACGATAATATTTAAGTTTATCATTTCACCTTATGAAACAGTCGTTTATGATGTCAGTCAATTTGTTCTTGATCATAATGAACTAAAGTAATAATATTTTTTATAAAGTGATTTCAATGCATAAGGTATATGGAAAGTACATTACTTGTCCTGACATATCTCAATGACTTTAAGATCCATTTTGACAATGACATGAATCGAAAACATTAGTTAAATAGTTAGTTAGTAGTTAGTACTGTAGAGTAATAAACTAGAATGACACTGAAATTTTTTTCAGGAGATTTCTATTTGGTATAAGTGTAGATTGTAATTTTAAGAAAAAGTAGTTGCATAACATGATTTCATTTATCTAAATTGCGTTGTGGTGGGTACTACATATAAGTCATCAATAAGTAGTAGGTAGCAGAGCGTCAAAGGAAATCGGGAAGGATCAGTAAACAGCAGACGAGACGAGTTGCGAGATGGCAAGAAGTGAAGCATGATTAAAATACAGAGGACAATCGAGAACAACCAAGAGAAGCAGGCTGATAAACGACACAGTCCAGACAACGCGGAGGATGTGCAAGTTGATGCTTGAAAGTAATGTATGTAATATTTTATGACCTACTCTGTTTTCACCAAATAAACATTGCTTACTCAATTGGTCTTTTCACAATTGGTGTCGCTGCTAGGATTCGGACCGCCGCGACATCCTCCTCCAGCTCGGTGATTCGCTTCTCCATAGACACCCTCCCGCTAGCACTTCGGTCTCTTCGATAACCGAAGATCGATTGTCCTCTGTATTTTAATCATGCTTCACTTCTTGCCCTCTCACAACTCGTCTCATCTGCTGTTTACTGATTCTTCCCAATTACCTTTGACGCTCTGCTACCTACTACTTATTGATGACTTATATGTAGTATCCACCACATCGTCACTAATATATTCAACTACAAAATAAATGAATGATTTATTAGCTACAGTAATATGATTAGTGGTTAATATTATACTTTAAAATCCAATATAATAAACATCACAACGATTACGTTTAATTCCAGTCTTGATTAACTTCATTGTACTACCCTACTGATTTTTAAGATGTATTTAGAGTTGAGTACACGTAAAATAATTCATTTCAATGAACAATTATAACAAGTTACATTCAAAAATATACAATCCGATGACATAAGAATATGCATATCGAACTAGTGTGTATGTATAGATAACCTTCATCGTTATAACTTGATCTAGACTAAACCATTTCTATTTTGTTTTAAAGAATCAACATGGTTAATCATAGTTATAGTTAATACTTCTACTAAGTTATGTTTTAAAAAAAGATAAATCATGTCTATGCTCTCAAGATTTAGAATTTAAGTCCTTTGACATACTATCAATACAATTGTGAATAAAACGTACTAGGTGGCAGTTATAGCTTGTATAATAATGAGGTATATTAATGAAATTCATCTCGATATTTCGGCATAAAAAATAGTTAATTATATCGGAAAAGCATATGACATAACATAAGTTCATGGAAATTCATTAAATACAAACATAATATCTAGGCAGTATTTGAAAAATACAAATAGATTAGTGCCTTAATCAATAATTTATCTTTTCTTTTCCGTAATCACTAAATTTCAATGATCATTCAAAGAAAAGGAAAAATAAACGAAACCATGTCCCAGATACCTGGTTCATTTGTTGTTTTTAAATTTGTAACAGTTAAATAATAAAACTAACATGACCATTAGAATCATTAATTTAGCCTGTACAGTTAAATGAATTCATTCAAACAACAAATTGATACTTGATGACGAGATATTTACATAAAGAAAACATCTTGAAGCGCCATCTAAGGTTTGAAACCTACTAAACATCAATTTAGTTTATCTAATCACACTTTTATATTTCACTTTCTCTTTTTTTTCAGTTGTATTATCATGATGAATCTGTATGTATTTCAATAATATTGGATAATTTATGTCAATTACCTGTTAGAAAATTACAAATAGCAAGTAATTCTATTCATATTTTACATATTAAATACTGAATATCATGAAAATAATGTGAAAGTATTTGCAGCTTTCCGCTGATTTATTATGGACTGAAATTAATCAGTCTTAACATAAATCTATCCCCAGGTGAAATGACTTGATACAGCAGGTAGTTTACATGTATGAATTAAGCTAAACTGTTTTCAGTAAACCGAATGGAGTACGAGCGTTTTGTCCTTTGTTAGGATTCGTCAGCACAAGTGTAACCGTCTCCACTCAGTCGACTGAGTGATTAATTTAGTAACATTTGATATGAAACAATTAATTCGAGTCTTGTTGTATACATATACACTGAGATGTAAATGAATCCTGCTGACAAATGTCAAATAGAACGAAAGGAGTATCCTGGATTTCACTAACTAACAATAATTCAGCCTAATGTATTAAAGTAATTATTTTGAACCAACAATGTGAAACTTATACATGAATAATCTTGTTATTAAAAATGTATCTGCATAAACGTAGATTTCCCAGGATTATTTACAAATTACTTATATTTTGTAGTCAACGATAAATGTATCTACAATAGATCCATCCCAAGATACTCCCCCCCCCCTCCGACAATTCTATATTTATAGCGTAACCTTAAAACCATTAAGTTGCTATCCAAGTAGATTTCATTTCAGATTCATTAAACTTCACGGTATCGCATAACCATCATGTATATGCGAGTAATGATTCCTGTCTTACTCCTAACATGATTAAATTTCATAGTTTATAATAAGAATGAATACTACCTGTATGTATTGAGTAATATCAAACTGAGAGTATTAAAAGTGTCAAATTTTGTTCTCAAATGTATATAATGTCTGTTTGTTTAATTACCAGATTTTCAGCACTATACACCAAAATGATGCAAAACGTTCGTAATTGATGTAGGTGTAAAATTCATTAAGTAACCCTCTTATTGTGAAAACCTTTAATGAAGTCATAATCTCATTGTTTCATTAATAAAACTATAAATCGTAACAAATTCTTTACATTTTAAACTATTCCAGGAATTACCAAATTTATATGTTTTTATAAATTTACTTGTATTTAACCAAAATAATATGTGATCAAATATATTAGTTGGACTGTGACTGGCAAGTGGAATTTAAGAGGCGCGTTTTGTCTTATTTGCAACTCATTGGCTGGATGTACCTGCATCATAATGTCGGTATTCACACTGGAATCCAAACTCAGTCCACATCGTGCCAAACGCCACTGCGTTCACCACTAGGCTACTGTGTCCAGACAGTTACTTATGTGCAACGGCAATCAGCTGAGGATGCACATATGGCAACAGAGGCTGACCAGTTTCAATCTATTACAAATCGATAGGAAGATACAGGCTTATTCTAAGTAAGTGATCAAATAGGTGTATGACGGACTGATTAAAATAACTTAGCTAAAGTTGTATAGCCATAATCGGTTCTGTTAGTAATAAATTGACTTCTACATTTAAAAGATTTCCTATGAAAGTTTTATGTATTCCACCATGTTATATCTAAGAAATCAGTGTATTCATTCAGTGAATAAAGCTATTTCAGATTTTTACTTACAATCTATGACTTTATAAGATCTCATCAAATTAGCATTTAAATAGACTACTTGATTTAATTTCATTTGATTCTAGGATTTATAAATAAGTAAAAAAAGAAGTAAATAAATTATCCTAAGCTGATCACTTAATGACTGATAATATCAGAGAAACAATGATACTGTAAGGAAAGAAAACAAGGAAGAAAGTTTTCCCATTTCTTTATTTAATCATTATTGACAGTTCTAAGTTAATTTATTTAATTAAAAAACAAACAAACAAAATAGAATAACAATGAATTTTGATTTTAAGAGGTCATTATTGTTTATCGCGAGGTGGATCATTTGAATTGGCTTAGTTACTGATGTTATTCATACGACTTATATAATATAATGAGTAAGTAATGAATAGAATATAGTCTAAATTCAATCTGTAATGAAAATTGACAATCGAACCTACTTCATACACCTTGTGTTCTACTAATAGTAGTCATATTTTAACTAATGACTAACTTTGAAAAGCATTTTCAAGATTCCACTTGAGAATATATGATTGCTGTGGATTTCAACACTGTCAGATGTGAATAAGAAAAGATTGTAGCTAGTAGCCAATTGAAAGCCAACTGAATGTACTATAGATTACAGACTTAACCAGACAGTTCTGTTAGAATTAGTGTGATGAGTAGTTGTGAGTTGTTTCACTGCTAGAACAAAACGATTATTCCATGTTATCTACTTTACAATCATCATCTAACCAAAGATACTGATTGGCATAATCTAAGTAAATAAATTTATTTCATAGGAAATATTCATACTGACTAGCTTACTTTTACATATACGACATTTTAGATGCTAAAGTAGCACGATAGATGTGTATAATCTAGTCAGCATTAGTTAAACATATAATTACAGTTGAAAATGTTTATGATAATTCAATTAAACTTAACTTTATTTTCCCTATTCTTACAATAATAACTAACCAACGTTCCAGCTGAATGCTTCATTGATACTCCAGTAATATATTTGACCTATAACATAATAAAGATTCAGTTTACATCATTTTCTAATTAATAGTTTTCTTATATAATTAGTTGTACAGGTAGCTGAAATTTATGTATTAACCAAAGGAACTTATCGATGTACCGTTGACAAACATTTCTGCAAGTAAGTAGTTTCTCGAGTTAAATTAATTATAGGATATACTTTTTTTAATGTATTGCTTACTGTTTTGAAACAGTATATCAAGTTGTTAGAGTTAGGTTATGACTAGCAAGTAAGAATCATGACACGTGCTTCGTCCCATTTCGGGATTCGTCAGCTGGATGAAGTTGTTTGATATATTTTATCATCAATATATGCATTCCTGACTAATTAGTCAGTGATATTTGCATATTCTATTTAAGCTATTGCTTGAAACTCAACTTTATTATCTAGTCAATGCAATCGAAGAGATGTTATTATATTTACAATAATGTTATTAGTCAACTGTCTAATGTGTATCATATACTACTAAACTTTCTGACGGTACTGAAGATCGTTTGAACTGATGTTAATTAGTCTATTGTATTCTTAAGCATCAAAGATAATATTGGATAGTATTAAAAAGAAATTAAATACTTACTTATATTGATTAAACTTTTGTTACTAGTGAGTTCTTTGAAATGTTTTTCGTTTTGCAATTCACTTGTCAAGTTAATCATGTTGAACATTGATTATCCATCATACTTCTAAGATATTTAAATGTACTTAACTAAGAATATTTAGACTGTAATTCGAATGGATTCTAATTGTGTTTAGATTACTTACTTAAATGCTGGTTATCTGAAGCCATGTTTTTGTATTAACAATAAACTAGACAATAGATGATTTTGTAGTATGCATATGTTTAAACAGATTAAGATGTTAGCCCTATCATTCTATATCATTTATTGTTGAAATCTACTTATCAACTGATAAAATATTCTATCATTGTGTCTAACATATTTTTACTTCAAGATTGTATATTTGATAATGTTAAATTCAAAACCAGGCTTCAACATACTCTATGTTTTACATATTTTACCAATAGAAGCATAAATTTAAATTAAAATGTATTTGAATCTTCCCGTTGATTTATCTTGAACTGAAATTGATCAACACTAAGGTTGCAGGCACACCTAACTGACGAGTTCAGAACAGGGCGAAACGTTTATCTTAGATTTCGCTTGCCAGTCACAATCCAACTCAAATATAAATTATATTGCCAATATATTTAATTTGATATCAAGATTTAATTCAAGTTAGACAACCAGGAAACACTAGATAGCTGTTTTGTCTTTGTAAGGGACATTTTACCAGTGTGCATCCATGATCCTACCGGAGACTGAACCCAGAACCTACAGGCTTCGTGGCGAACGGTTAAACAATGAACCACAGAGTCAGCTCCCAACAGTTGATAATATTATTTAAGATATATCAGTGGTGATATCAATACTAAGGGTTGATTTGATAATCTGAAACAAATCAAGATTTGGCATGGCTTGTTTATAAAAAATAAACTAAGTCGAAAATTCTAATGTGTAGAAAATTTCAGTTTATTATGTTTTGTCGTTTTAAGTTAAGGCCCTTCTCCAGGTCTGTAATGATCTCATTTACGTATGATGTATCAATGGTCCTAAAGTTTCCAGTGGTTTTTAATGCTATAAAGTAACTATCGTCACTTCCTTAATAGTTTCCATGACTTTTCTTAAAAGAGTTCTTAATAATTCTAACATAGCTAAGGGACTTTAAAATGGTTGCCAATTTAGTTATGATGTGCCAGTTAACTATATCCATCAGTATTGTTTATCAAAAGTTACTAATCAGTTATCGACCAAAGCTAAATCATTAATTTGATATCCCATACTAGGATGAATTAGCTGTCAAGTGCTTCTTTGTGATCAATGGTTGTCTGATTTATACCAATTGATGATATCAAATTGACGTATTAAAACGTCTTAAATCTTTTTAGTACAATTGCTTTACTAAAACCTAACAGATTGGAATTAGTCTGTTTATTGGTTATTTCGAAAGTGATTGTCATTTCGACATTTTATCGAGATCAAGAGGGAGAATAGGGCAAGAGGAACTTAATAAAAATATAATATTCGATTTACACACCACTAAACTATTCGAAATAGTTTCTCGAAAAACAGTTCTAGGATATAACGAATCTTCTTTAAGTGCGTGACATATCAGAGCTTAATGTTTTAAGAGCTATATATTGAGTCTTAGTGTGCACACAAATTCTAGAGTATATGATTATGAATGTGACATGTCCTGGATGCCGCTGCATCTAATAAACGAAATTTACTGAGAATGCCATCTACTACCATTGTATTAATATTATTTTTACTAACAATATGCTGACTTAGACAACTTTTACCAAGTTTCTATTGTTGAATACCGAACTGAGAATCATCTTAAATAGAGTTGGCATAGTGATTAGAAATCTGACGTTCTTTCCTGTAAAAGTGATTATGTATATTTAAAACAAAAATTTACGTATCTCTCAAACAAACAACATAGAAATGCTTATAAAATGATTGTTTCTACGGAAAATATAAATAGATGGACAGTTATTATTATTATATTCTGTACAAAATTCAAGCCATTTTACAGGTATGCTGATTCATAGTTTTAATTATCTTGACAACTAGTTTGAAATGAACATATTTGAGAAAATAGAATTAATAATTGAATATGTAATACAGAAGCAAAACAATATCCTATACTCAAAGCATTCCATTTGGAAAACGATCTTCTACTAGTAGTCACATCACTAACCATTCTTTGTTAATTGTTGAAGATGCAAAGTTTATCGTTTCTACATTTATTCCAACTATCAATAAATGTAAATGCCAATTGTTACTTAATAAGATATATGCGCATCTTTGAAATAAGTATTTAAGTAAAATTTTCTACAAAAGCTGTGAAAGTTGTATTCTGTTTGATGATATGGTATTGTCAAATTAGGCCTTGATTACACCTAGATATCCATTTCATTGTTTTGTATGTGTTCACAGTACTCAGTATGAACACAGTATGAACTCAGTATAACACCTTACAAATAATTTCATTACTATTAGCGAAGTAGCTCAATGATTAATGCATTGATGTTTAAAGAGTTTGATACTGGGATCACATCTCGGCTTGAATATAGTTATTGAGAAATACATTTATTTAGTTAAAGATACTTTAGCGTTTTAGTATACTTGACTTTTCACGCCTAATATAATAAAGGTATCGTTATACAATGTATGCCTTCTGGTTGTAGGAAATAAAAAATGGCTGTTCAAGTCGTATTAACTGTAAGAGATTCAAACCTAAGAACATGCCATATAAAAGCATTTTGAAACATATTGTATTGATCGAAGTTACTTTGATAGGCAGACATTTTAACTTCTTACTGGCAATCATTTATTTCTAGTAGAAAACAAACATGATTTCATTTTGCTTTGAATATTCAACATTTTGCTTAGTTCTAAAATAACTTGAAAGATACTTTCTGGTACAATCATCATTCAAGAACCATTAAACATGCACTATTTCTTTTAGATATTCTTTAGATTTTACGTTCTTAAAATCTCATGTAAAGTATTAGAGTATATTTCCTATGTCCTGTTTAATACATTTATGACAGTAGGTAGATATACGTAATACAGCTATTATTAATTCGAACTGATTGTAGATGAGTACGTATATAATGACATTGTAAGTTGGCTGATCATTAAGTAGTGACTTTTAATATGTTGCTCTATTCTTGGCTTTAATCTTATTCTATCGATTAGGTTATAATGTGTACATAAATCCAAGTACTTCAACATTATGTACATTCTGCTTTCATATTGAGTTATTGAACTAGTTAGAAAATGAGAAGATGCTTGACTCATGAATTACTATAACCACTTCAAAATTGTTGGGATTTCTTGCTGACGGTTGCAAACTGTCACATAACACACGACTTGGGTTTCCTGTTGACCTTAGAAATCTGAGTTCGACTCTTTAGTGAGGTCGGCTGTGCCCATTGCTGATGAGTCCGACACTAGGGCAAAACATTTATCCAGGGCTTTCTGATCTTCGCTGGCACCCACGCAACATCAATTTGAGACAAATGTCAACAACAAACTGTGACACATATTTGTGTTTCAAACCTATTCTTTCATATAGTGATTTTCAGAAGTAATAATTTTATACAAAGTTGAAACAGCGGTCTACTTCTATGTGGGATTCCAACGGATTGTTGATGAAGCATATACAAAAGATAGAGGCAGCTAAAATAAATCGTAGCATCGATTAAAGAAATGATCGACTGCAGATTTGAGCTACGTTAATAGATGCGAAGTACTTAGTTAGGGTACATGCAGTCTTTACTAAGTGACACGGTTAAGAACAGTTCACAGTGGCCAAAGTGCATTTACTTCCTGTCGCCTCTTAAGCTACCAGTTTAAAGTTACATGATATCTTTCTTCCCATGAACTAATAATTTCCCTCCCTTATGCTGATCGGTGATGTCTATGTTACTGCGTTAATGAAGTGTGGCAACTTAGACCGATAAATATATTTACCTGGTTCTATGTTGTACATGACTGACATATCATTACATAGTTACATCATTTTTTCAACTCGTCTTATTGAAATGTTTTCTCCTTAACCAATTAAGACTTACTAAACTTTTTTCATAATGTTATGCTGTTAATTAATTTAAGAAATAATAGGATTTTATCAGGATTAGAATGTAGAAACTCATGATCAAATACATGCATATACTCTAAGAACATGCGGAATAACTGTATGATAATTTACTCCTTTTCTTTTATATAACCACTTAGTTTTAATTTTATGTCGTCCGTTCCGTCCCTCGACTTCATTATTTATAAATGTTTCTTCGTCATCCGATAGGTACTTGGAATATTACATTGTATCCTTTAACTTCATTTAAAACTTTATGCTACACTATACATCAATGTATACTAACGACAACTATCAATCAAATTGAATTGTGTTAATAGTTTCGAGCTATTTTTAAAACAATTCAAAATTTATAGCGAACTAAAAGAGATTGAATTTAGGTTATTCATTTCACTTTATCATTATTATTGATGTTTTCTTTTCAATGAACACAGTAGATCAATCATTATGAACAAAAGAATGTTTTTTTTGTTTGGTTATTTCTATGGCATATGTAATAATAATTCAATGTAGAAGAAGATGTTCATTAAGTCAATTATTTGTTAGTAAACAATTTTCATTTAGTCAGGATACTATTAATTGATTGAGTTTTGATTATGAAACATCGTGTTACTAAGAACACTGTCCATTTTCTAATAAAGAAACTTCTTGAAGTGATTTCAATCGATGCTTCTAATTGGTTAATTTTGTTCTGGTTACATTACTACAATGAATATTAACTAAACAATTTTATTACTTTATAGCATTAATTGACTTTATATTTTCTTAATTTATACAGAGATCATCTTCCTCAAGCTGGTGAACAACACTGGACCTATACAACAACATTGAATACAAATTTAACAGAACACTTATTGAAACATGGTATTGCATTAGATGGTTTTATAAGACAAGAGAAAAATTGGTTAGCATCATCAACAGTATTGAATTTATCGAATAATTTAGACGATTGTTTACGTATGATGCAAAATACAAATAAAAATGTAACTAAGTAAGTTGAAATGCAGTTGACTACTTTTCTATTATGACTTCATTAGATAAATATTGACTTAATGATGTTTACTGCACAATGAATTGCATTAAGCTGATGTTTTGTTTACACTTCATTCTAATGGTTTCGTATGGTTTCCATATAGACTTCTACATATGCCACATAGTCTACATCAAGTAAACAATATCTGACCATTACTATGTCTGCATACTGAATAAGTTTTGACTAACTAGATACTTTCTTTAAGGAATTTAAAAGAACTTTTTATCTTCAAGTCATCCAAGAATAATCATCTAATTGGTATCTAAGTAACTCTCGTGTTTCTAATTACTTCGAATGAATGTACAACTCACCGAAAAAGCAAGTTTGCTTGTGATCATGTAGAACTACAAATTCATGATAATAACTAGGTATTTTCTTCGTTATTCTTTATTCATCACAGTACAGGATCTTCAGAATATTTCAAAATACTTCTCTTTCCTTTAGAACATGTTTAAAGAACAAATTATTTCAAGCGTAAACGGATATTTGAAGTAGTTTATAAGCTAGATAAGGAAAAGTATTTTGATCAGGTCAGATTTAATAACTTTCAGATTGCATAGTACATGTGCTAAATACGTGGATTATTTCAAAAATGTAGCTGAGAAATTACAGGCAAGTAGATATAAATAAACTGGATGGTATCTCTTCACATACAAATGCTTTTCAATTTAACAAAAAATGGTATTGTAAAAATAGATGCAGTTGGAATAAAGCACTGAATACGAAAATTCCAGATAGTCTAAATAACAGAGCAGGTGTTAGTAAACAACTAAAACGAAGTAAGAAGTGCTTTATGTAGAGAGTATATGAAGGCCAAGTAACTCAATATACACAAGGTACTTCTGAAAACCTGAATTAAATCAATCACTGGACAAATTAAATTTGCTAGTGAATGGAAAGTCGGAAAAATGACAATAGGAAACGTCAAACATAAGCAATCAGAGACTGTACTCAACAATAGCGTCAAATATAGTGCAACTAATGGATAAGGCAATTAACGTCATCATA
The DNA here is from genome assembly GCA_025215515.1 of Schistosoma japonicum. NCBI lineage: Eukaryota > Metazoa > Platyhelminthes > Trematoda > Strigeidida > Schistosomatidae > Schistosoma > Schistosoma japonicum. Next base: position 9,618,439 of record CM046061.1, on the reverse strand, counting down.
TGGTATTTTACAAATTACTGGCACAGTATTGTAACGTTTGGGTAAATTGATTTAGAAGATACTTTTCGATTCTACATGAATGCAAGAAGGTTCATGCAAATGAGGTTGTCTGACATGTATAAATAAGTATATTTGATGCTTGTTACGTAGGCTGTAATATACAGACAACTGACTAAGAACTAAATAAATGATACACAAAATTACACAATAGTCTCAAAAAATTATGTATGGTATAATTTATAAAATCAATCACAAACAATGGACAAAGGAATGTCCACAGTTCTATAGCCAGTAAATGTAATATGCTATCTATTTATTTGTCATCTTATTAATTAACCACTGCTTACGTAGGTCGGACGTATCACACAGATAGTTGAGTTTGCACTCTTAGTTTTAGAAACAGATAACTGGAATTGCATGAAAACAGTATCATACTATTGAAATCAATTAACATAATACCTGATAAGTAAATAAAACTAGTAATTTTGATGTATATAAATAATATATTTTCAGGTGATTATCTTCTACATGCTAGTTATCATTCAGGCATTAGCATAGTACATATGGTTACCTTCCCATTTCCTTCATTTTTCAAGGACAAAAATTCCGCTTATTATAAAACTGCATGGTACATTTATGACTGATATATAAGTTATTAATAGACGCTTAAGAACATTGCAGTTTGATGCAGTGGTGTTAATAACGATTCTACCATTGTACTGTATCTATCAGTTCTGATCACTTTTATATTCAATATAACGAATTAATGATGCTATTCACTTAAAGATTTTATTTCATTAATGGGAATTTATTCAAAACGAACTCCGATTAATGCAAACATTGTGTAAACAATGACCTGTAATAGATTTTATAATGAATTTTATACTGGAATATGAAACTTAGCATTCACTGAATAGAGAAAAAATTCATCTTCAGTTCCGAGTATATAACACACCTAATAATTGGATGATACGGTGTGAATAAACTCAAGTTGAAAGTCTTAATCCAAATCTTTCTGTATAACATTTATATTGATAGAAATGTAGGCTGTAATACAGTAATGAAGACGAGAAAACGCAATATTTCAAATGTCCGCATTCAATTCACAAAGGTACTAATCATCTTTACGGATCATTAACCACATTAAGTAAATAAGAAAACAATATTTATGACTAAATAGTTTATCGTAAGAAAACAGTGTGTATACTACAGGGAATATTAATATTTCATATGGTTGATAAATAATTCATAGTTTAAGTATGGTTCAACTACTTTCAAACCAAACAATCTATGATTAAGAAATTCATCCATATAATTAAATAACTTCCAACTTCTGAAATCATTGAATAGACAGTCATTACTTTCTTAGGCGTTCCTAGCAAAACTCAATGTTATCAGTATAAATACTAACCACTGGGTTTACAAGGTACTTCTTGTGTACTACGACATGATGCTTTCAACCTAAATGTATGCCCTTCTCCACTGCAGTTACTTTAGTATAATATTGTTTCTGGTAAAACTAGTGTATTAATTATTGGTACTACTTTTCGTTTTGTTCAATCTTTTGCCTTCTGAATAAGATCATTACAAGTAGTCTTATCTCATATGCCGAAGACCTTTAACCTTCAGTTTTAGTTATTATTAGTACTTACCATTCTTCTATTACAATTTTTCCTCTTTAAGGCTTACGTTTCCTTATCTGACATTCATCCAACACTTTTACTAAATCCACTAAACGATACTTCCGAACTCATCAATACATCCTTATATATGATATATTAGTAGTAATACCACTTCACGGCAGTCACTTGACTAACATTCATTTATACAAATGAATTAGCAACTGGATAACCTAAAAACCAGTACACCAGTAACAACATCATTTGTATGAAATTAGCGTAGAGTCATGATAAACTATTTTTCTTTTAATGAATTTATTACACTAACAGTAGTGATATGTAAAAAGTATAACCATGTTTCACACATTTACATTATTATTTGTTTACCACAATCACATTTAAGGATTCTACGTAACGATCGTATACTCTAAAGGTAAAGTAGAATCACATCTTTCTCTAAACAACAAAAAACTTTATCATCAGTAAGGATCGCATGTTCAAATACTTGGAAAAAGTTCAAGCCAAGCTCTTCGTTTCTCATTAGTTCTGTAGTAAATTCTAGACAGTTGTTCAATTATTACATTTTCTCATTCATATACCAAACTTTGATGCATAACGTATAACAGAATAATAAATGCTTTGTATTAAAGTAATAACTTTATACTGTATAGCTCTTTACACACTATTCCTATTGTACTTCTACTTTTAGCTCTACAGAAATGGCAATCAAAGTTAATAAAGAACTACATGGTAATTGTGATTTCCTATTGTGTTCGTGTTAGATGTTGGATTGGCATCAAGTAAGTTTCATGATAATTTCTTTTTGAACATTGAATTTACTTCCAAAAATAAGTTTTGAGAAAAAATTTTCTATAACCGTATTTAGCAAATTTTAATTGTAGTTTTGAATAAAACTACTTACTTTTAACTTAAGAGTATGTAATATATAGAAACTAAAAATGATTGGACTATGAGTTGACAAAGCTTGTAACCTATGAACAAATTTTCTTGAAATAACATCATCTCAATAATAATCAAGAAATAAGATACATTTAAGAGACCTTATCGATTGGCATCGGTGGGCGATCGCCTTACATCGGATATGATTGAAATCTACTGATCACGTCTCCTCACAAGAAGTCCAACAGGTCACTCGAACATATTGTGGATTGGATGAATTAAAAATATCAACCGATTAGAGTTGACCAAGTGATTTATTGGTAAGGCGTTTGCTGCGAAGCCAAAGGTTCCTGGGTCCGATCCCTGACAGGGTTGTGGATGCTCACTGCTGAAGAGTCCCATATTAGAACAAAACAGATGTCTAGTGCTCCTTGATGGTCTATAGTTGTCTAATTCAAAGTAATTTGGGATATCAAACTAACATTCACTAATCTCCACAACACTAAATCACAAGAAATAAGAATTGTTCAATAATTGTTTTAATGAAGCTTAACGTATTTCATCATTGAATTTACTGAACATCAAATTTATGTGTCTTAATTAAAATAGCTGCTTTCTTCATCACTTGAATATAAGTTGTATAGACTCAAATATATTCATCATTCATTTGCCGGTTAGAGTACATAATAAGGAAATGCAAAAGTTATACTTAAATGATCGCGGAAAATTTCCCTATTAATCAGTAACAAATGCGCTATCGGCGTTAAGATTGCAGCGAATTCGGACTGAAAATGTATACCATAGACAATTTACCAAAGTTAGGATTAGTACTTAGACTGAATTTCGGTCAAAATTAGGCATTCATTGTTAGAAAATACGATTTCTAGTTATGATTTAAGAAATAAGCTCTACAGTAGGAATTGAAGCTAATTCAGTTGGGCAAAAGGAAAGTGTCACGTCATAGTAAGTTTGAGATTACGGCATATGAAATATTGAATAAATTATGTGTAAAACACAAGGCTTCGGGACATTTTGCCTGACATTTTCCATGTTGCCAATTTTATTCAACGTTAACAACGTTTTGTACTGCCCTGAGTCACATTCCCCCCTCCCCCAATCTCACAGCATTACTGAACTTAAATTTAGAAGAGCATTTGGTACATTAGGCTAAAAACAAGATTTATTAAATGAGCTAATATTAGCAACAGAATTTAAAAACTTTAGTCAAAACTAGGATTTAGGGTTGGGGCAAAATGTAATGTAACTCCGAATTAGTTGTAGCGACAGAATATGAAGTTACAATTAGGATTATTACAACACTGACATTGAAAATGGTATTTATGAATGGTTTAATTGTTATTTTCGAACAAGTTTTCTGGTAAGTTAGTGAAATAAAACACATAATATTCTGCCGTTCTTATAAAAACCTTCAGTACACCAAGTTTTCTATTGAGAATCACAGAAGTATGCTGGTTAATGATTGCAACTACTATGGTGTGCATCATTTATCGATAAATCACTGCCTCTTAGTAAAGACTTTCGTATGTGGGATAGGAGGAGAGGAGAGAGGGAAGGCATATTGTAACTAGTCTTCACTTCAAATTCGCTGGAAAATAACCTGACAGCTTTTTGATATCTGATAAATGAATAACTTTTTCATCGATTTCATGGTTTAACAACGTGGATACCACTACAAAGCTACAATTTATTTATTTATTTATCATGTAAAATACTTATATCCCATTTAATATAATTTCTTTATCTTGATAAACTACTTAATTATAAATACTGTCTTGTCATACGCTTGAACTAATTAACAATCTGAAACGAGGATTAGCACATTCACCAACGGAGCGCGAATATGTTAAATAACACGTTTACTTATCTATATACAATACTTAAGCCATTTTGAATCTAATAAGTATATTTCATTCAAATCAATTACTATTTAATTCTATAGACTTTACTTCCGTCTTCTCTTCATCATAAGAACGTTATACAAGTTGTCTGTTGTTTAAATGTTTATTATTTCTGTTTGTTTGTTTGTTTGGTTTTTTTAAAAGTTTATTATGATGGATCAAATGTTTGCCTTCATGATATACCACTAGATATCTAATACAGTTCTATACGTACATGATCTACCATGACTAACAATTTTAATAGTTCTATTGTTCTATAAGTTACATAAAAATAATAAATAAATATCAAGTACCGAAATTTCCTAATTCGATTCTGTGATGAATAAATATCACGCGCCTAAACAAATACATAAATAAATAAACAACAATAACAAATTAATAGGGAAGTAAGTAAACTTATTTAGACTTATTTATTGTTTACATTCATTATAGATTGATATGAATTGAGTAACGATAAAAAAAGAATCAATGAGAACTAAACAACTATCGTATCCTGATAATTTACTGTTTTGTAATTTTTTTATCATCAATTTCAGCAGGGAATCGAACTAAAGACTGTCGAATTTTTTTCAACTTAAAAATTAAAATAATTTTAAACTAACTACTGTAGAAAAAAAAAGTAACAAAGAAAGAGAAGATTCATTTATTACGTCATATTATTATTAATGTGAGAAAAAAAGTTGTAATCTCTAATAGACATCTTAATCAATTTTATAACTAGACAATAAACTATTTGTCTATATCAATGAATTAATCTAGAAAAATTTTGCGCCAAAATATGTGGCTGATTTTGTTTTCGCCAAAACAAATAAACAAACTTTTAAGTTGGATTATGACTGGCAAGTGGAATCCAGGACGCGTGTTTCGTTCTATTCGGGACTTATCGGCTGGATGTACCTGCATCCTAATGTTGATGTTCACACTGGGATTCGAACTCAGTCCGCTTCGTGTCAAACACCACCGCGTTCACCACTAGGTTACTGTGTCCAGACAGTCACAATGCAACTTAAATATAACTTGTGTACTACCGCTATATAGAGGCAATCCGCTCAGGATGCACATATGACAACAGAGGCTGACCAGTTTCAGTCCATTACAAATCAACGGGATGATACAAGCCTATTCTAACTAAACAAACAATTTCAAAGAAAAAAACAACTTTATAAATATTTAATTTAGTAAAAGAGAAAAAAAAGAAATTTAGTCGCATATTGAAGTTAAGTTTATATGAAATACTACAGACAATACAATAATAAGGCTGACTAGTCTCATTCCATTATAAAACAACGGGATAATACAAGCTTATTCTGATTACATATATATTTGTTACATAAGTATGACTATTTGGATACAGTAGCCTAATGGGGAATTAAGTAGCATTTGGCACAAAGTGAACTGAGTTCGATTCCCAATGTGAACATCAACAATGGGATGCAGGTATATCCAGCAGATGAGTTTCAAATAGGACGAAACTTATGTTCTGGATTCGACTTGCCAGTCACAATCCAACTTACAAAATCAAATATATTGACGTTTGATATAGATGATTATTGGATGTACATGGTTTTATCTTTTGTTATTGTGATTTTAAATGTATTCACATAGAATTCAGTGAATATTAATAAACCGTTGAAGAATGACTTCAATACTTTAATGTAACATTAGAATGAACATTTTCAATGTGTTACTCCCTGTCTTAATAATAATTTTTATTACGCAAACATATTTATGTATAATTTGATAGGATAGTTAGTGTTGATAGATATATGATAAGTAAATGAAAGATACTATCATAAAGCTTAATATAATCTATCTATAATATAGAAAATTGAATAAAACTGACGTATTCTTATGTTAGACACTGATTCTTAGCTAACCGATGAATATCTGAATATAACAGATAATTGAGTATTAAACAATATTTAATAACAATTAAGTATCCTTAGTGTAATATGTTTCTATTGAACAACACATAGTTAACCCTGAGTCGAAGAAACGAGAACACTTGACTGCAAAAATATTCATGAGAATCCATGTTACACAAATCATTTAGAATGGAGAAATTAATATTGAAAAAAAAAACAAAAATACAAAACCAATGTGACAGGTATAGACCTAACTAGTTGTTGTTCATGATCAGAAAATTATATAACAACAGTCGATAGGTCAAATGTTACGTTAAGACAAAATTACAATAAAAATAGTTTGAACACAATAATTAGTGAGAATATAACTAAAATACATAAAATAATATAGTGAAAATTAATTTTAGAAGTTTAATGATTATCAATGATTTCTCCTTTAAGGCAGAAACAACTGAGTAACGTCAGTCAGTCAGTCAGTTACAACGTAAAACTTAGTACATGCGTACATCAGTTCAAGTTGCCATGCCTCAATTAGCAGATAAAGATGAAATTGTCGGACCAAATCCCAGAGTAGGGGAAGGTAGTTACAGAGTAAGTACTAATGGAAAGGCATAGAGATCAGAGATGAGATTTGAGATAAAAAGTGATTCAGTTAAGAGAAAATTATAAAAAGCTCAGAAATTAGAATTTAAAGGAAGACAAGGAGTGGATGCACCTGCGCCATTGCTGTCGATTTTGAGCCATATCACCTAAAGTCTCTAACCATTTGTTACGATCATCGTGTGGGCCCCAACCAGGTAGTCTACATCTATTAACATGGCTCAGCCCAATTGTCAATGACTTCATGGACTGGTGCCATGTTTTTGTTTGGCCACCCCTAGCTTTCTTCCAGCCTACTCCCATACCAGACAACATTGCATGTCGAGGTAGGCGGTGGTCAGGCATACGTAACACGTGGTCTAACCACCTCAGCTGGTGAAGATTCACTACTTCATAAATGGACTTACCGTATTTACCTAGTACTCTATTCCTAACCCATGCATTGCTTACTCGGTTGTCCTAGCAAACACGAGCAATGTTTCGGAGACATCTATGATTGAATACTAGGATCCTACGAATATCCTCTATCCTTAAAGGCCATGTTTCACATCCATAAAGTAAAACGGATCTGACTGCTGCACAGTAAACGCGTTTTTTTGTCATTAAACGAATGTCTCGCCTACGCCACAAGTGACGCAGGTTGGCAAAAGCTGATCGGGCCTTATGTATACGGGCCGAGATTTCATCGGACACCAGACCGTTAGGACTGATGAGGCTCCCGAGATAAGTAAAACGGTTAACACATTCAATAGTTTCACCCCCTATCACTAACTTTGGTGCCGAATTAAGCCAGTCCTGAAGTAACATTTTACATTTGGATGGGGAGAATCGCACTGAGTAACGTACAGATCTTACAACGGTTTCTCATTAATGATAAACGGAATTGTACACGTATATAGATAGATCAGTCTCTACTTAGATACTGTCACAATGACACTGTTAACCATGAAGATTACTGAATCACGTCTGACTTCTGTATGATGCACAAGTATTAATTAAAGTCTCATATGCCTCGCCAACACCACTTTCTGTTAGAAACTACCATGTATCGTTAAACTTGAATCAACTATTGATTGCTATTAATGACTTCGAATCAATAAAAATCTAGCTGCATTTTTGTAACGTTTTAAGTTGAATAGTGAGTAGCAAGTGGAATCAAGGAGGTGCGTTTCATCCTATTTGAATTCATCGGCTAGACGCACCTGGATCCCATTGTTGACGTTCATATTGAAATTCGAACTCAGTTCACTTTGTGCCAAACGCCACCTCATTCACCAAAACGCTACTATGTCCAGACAGTCACACTTGTGCGACGGGTACATATTTAATTAGAATAAGCTTGTGTCTTCCCATTGATTTGTAATTGACTGAAACTGGCCGGCCTGGATTTCACTTGCCAGTCACAATCCAACTTTAATATTACTTATGTACTATCACTGTGTTGAGAAACCCTCTCAGAATGCACATTTGGCGACATGGGCTGACCAGTTTAAGTCCATTACAAATCAATGGGAAGTTACAAGCTTATTCTAACCAAGATAATGAGTTGAAATAGCCGAAAACTTATTCATTTGATTTAATGTATGTTTTATTAATGTTCATGTTATATTAGACGACTAAAGAAAAATAACTAACTTTCAAAACTTTCTCTTAGAAGACTATTTTGATTATATTAGTTGTGTAGTGTAGACATTTTATTTCTGTTATAATAATGTCCCTTCGTGCCCTATCCTTTCGTTTAGTATGTTAACTGTCAGTATGTTATCTCTTATTTATGAACTACAGTTAGTTAATTGCGTTCATGTTGACTCTATTCATTGCCACTATCTTCTTTGTTTTGTATTGATGATAAATTCATGATTGGCTGACTGTGTGATCTGATTTTATGTATATATAAGGAAATATTTGAAATAGAATACGTCTCTTCCTGGTTGTTCATCAATCTTGTGTTTTTTTTCTATACCGGCTTTTGACTGAGTGGACATTTGGTAGACGTTCAGAGATCAGCTAGGCACTATCATTGTCATTCCTTATTGTAAACTTATACCAACAAACACATATCCATTAATTGATCACACACGTCAGTCAGTAGCATTTTTCGCCCGTCAAACCAATTCTTTGTATTATTCAATTATGAAACTAAAAGTTAGAAGGTTAGAATTACAAAAGGAGAATGTAGGTACATTCACATCTGAGATAACACAAAATATTATCTCTAGTCTAAACTATTTACTTCAATGGAAATATTCTAAGAAATTGTTTTGTAATTTTGTTTTATTTATTCATTGTTTATTCATCTTCTTACTTTATTTTATTGTTTTTACAAGACGATGTTCACTATACATTCCATTTCTATTAATGCAACCAGAAAAAGAATCTCAAGAACTCAATTATGCAAATTGTACAGATAATCATAATTCACATATGGATATAGTTCAAATTCATGTAAATTTTAAAGTGTTTATTTTTGTTTTCTTATAAATTTTACTATACTACTGAATTAGTTAGTTAGTCATTAATAATATCTCTTAGTGACCAATGTGGAAAAATGTAAGAAAATTTACTAACCATTTATCCTTTAGTAAGTAATTCTGAGAGGAAGAATTTTATACTAAACCATTGGAAAATACTTTTAAATATTGTGACACTCAATTATGAATACAACATAACTAAGAATATACATTTCAATTGGATTGTGACTGAAAAGTGGGAATCCAGGTCGCGTATTTCGTCCTATTTAGAACTCATTCTCTGGATGTACCTAGATCCTAATACAAGCTTATTATAATTAACAATATACAGTTGCTAAAGAATATATGTTTTTCCTTAAGTGGATTTGTTCTTAGTGTAAATGATTAAAATTTAACATGTTTGTATAAAGCTAACATTATCAGTTATGAACTAGACAGTAGTGTATAGATCTATTCAAAAATAAAGTGAAATATTAACAAAATTAGTTTCAGTTAACCTTCTTTTTTGAAATACCATCCACTGAAATATTATTCACTTGATTTGACTTACTGCCGCATAAACAGTTACAAAGTGAACAGATCTGAAGTCATTCATATATATATTGAAATGTCACTATTGAAGGTTTTCAATACATTTTATCAAGAATTCTTTAAAATACCTTCTTGATATAGAATTTACACCGATGTGACCGTTTTCAGAAGATACTAATGTAAAAGTAGTATTTACTAATCTGTGGTTGTGTCATTCGCTTTACATTCGCCTTTAATATATCAACTTAATTTGACCTATATACATACTAATTGGTTAGTTAGTAGTATTTAGATGAGAGTCTATTCATGTTCTGTAGTATATTGTAATTTAATACTCCTGCCAAAGATAAACAGAATCAGTTACGTCAGTTTATCAAATAAAGTAGGTAACTGACAGTTGTTAGGATGTCAAAAACAGTGTGAATCGATCCATTGGAAAGTAGTTGAATTCTGCATATTGATGCATACTTTCCGCCAAAGAGTTTATTTCACAAGTCTAGATTTATTCAGAATGTTAGTGTTAGAGAAGTAAATATATCAATTGTGAAACATAAATATAACGAAAGTTTGAGATCTCTAATAAAAATGATACTCTCATATGCAACATTCATACACTAAATAAAGAGAAGAATAATCGAAAAACCTAATATGCATTGAGCACATCCGTAGACTATTTGAAATGGTTAGTGACAATTGATGTTCATTCGGTTTGGTTTCAATTATATTTCATTCATCATGATAGAGATTATTGTGATGGCTGTTGCTTACAAAATCGTTTACAGGTAGTCTATAGCAGAGTGTCACCTTTACATCAAAATAGGATTTTTATTTAGTCAAATTATATTTTCATTGGACAAATAGAAGTTGAAGCAAATTAATTCTGTATATCATTGAATGAATTCTGTGTTGAACTTCTAGCTAATGATGGCGGATACTTGTAGAAGAGTTTCCAGTAAGGAGTTTATATTATAAAGAATCTTCCTTCTAACTGAATTGTTTGATACAGCATAGAAGCGTTAGTTACATTATTTAGCTCTAGATGATATTATGTGTTATATAGTATCGCTGATAAAAATATAGATCTTATGACTTACCTATTTATTTACACTTATCGTTAGGATCCGTGTAGAAGAAAGTTATACTTCACTATATTCGTACTTTGAATCGTTGAATATCTGTAGAGTATCGAACTGTAACAAATTTCAATAAAGTTATGTGATATTTACTAAGATTGTTATCAAACTTCTTCATAAATTGTTTTGAGTTGAAAAAACCGGCAACCGATGAACTACATCATTCCTATATGAGATTTCATCATAAACTCTTATCTACAAACTCTTTAAAGTTGTCAATCAGAAGACATAGACCTTGTAGTGTGCACTTTAACTTAATGGTATTATGAGACAAAACTTAAGACTATTAAAGTTTTACATATAGATGTTCTATTGTCTATTCTTAACTTTAAAGTATTCATGTTATTAAAACGGATGTTTTTATTTGTTATAATTTTAGCCTTCACAACTGAAATTGAATAATAATGATGAATTAGATGATACATCAAAAGAAAACAAGAGTTCAGTGTAAAAACAAAATGTCCATCAAATGATGATATCACTTGACATGTTCTATTCATGCACAGTCTTGTTTACAGTTTACTACACTAGCACAATGATGTCCCTCCTCTACTCCTTCTTCTTCTCCCTGTTATTATTATTATTACTATTATTATTATTATTATTGTTATCTCATTTATCAATTTATTTGATGAAGAAATGCCGTTTTACAATGGTTTCACTTTTGGATTTCTTGTTAAAGTTGTGCATGAAAAATAGTTATAGCATGTAATTCATGACATTAAAGTACCCAATGTAAATTATGCAACTTCGAAAAATTTATATGACGACAAATTGTCGTTAAATTTAAACTGTGAATTGCATAAGTCTGTTTAGAATTGATATGTGGTATAGTTGGTGAAAGTGGTATAATAATAGTTACAGTGCCTTAAATTCAACATTAGCACACTACTACGATCTATATACAACTTGTGTACAAATTGAGAAAGTTAAGACAGGTATTAATTCCAGTTGGTTATTTTCATCGTAGAGTTATTTCGGTTGGCGTCATTAAAAAGCAAGCCAGCACAGGACAGCCATCTCATTCTATTATAAAACATTTCTAAAAATCGATACCCAAGACTCCACTAAGTAATCAAACCCAGAACATTTAAGTCTCGCAACAAACATCTATCCTTCAGCACTACTTGGAACGTGTTTCATAGTTGAATTCTTATCAAAAATTGACTCAATTAGAAAAATTAATCATTAGCATCTAGATCAGTGGTTTGATGGTTATACGTTCGCCACAAAACCAGAGGGACCTAGGTTTGATTCCTGCTAGAATTGTAGATATGCACTGCTGAGATCCTATACTTAAGACAAAACGGCTGTCTAGTGCTTCATGGTGATCAATGATTGTTGAATTTTATACTAATTTGTGGTATTAAATTAACATTTAACAGGTTGATTATCTTGACCATTGCAGGTAATCAATAGAAATTATTCATGGTGTACAGTTTAAAAATTGCTTGTAACTCCTACTTATAATACGTTATAACTGAAAACATATTTTATCAAATAAGAAAAGATCAACTTGACTGACATTTTGTTGTTTGTATTTATTACGAAATGATCTCGATTGAATACTATTGAAAACTGTTACAATAAATCACCTTTAAAATTAACCGATGTTTATTATTCAATGAAATGTTTATAAATAATGAACATAGAAAAAGAAGCTTTATTAATGTTATTTAAAAATTATTAATATATCTAACGTTATCGGTTGAGTTGAATTTCATTTTCTCTAATATAATAAACTGGTTTACTTCTAATAATTTTGAACTGTCGAAAGTAATGACATATTATATGAAATTAAACACCTAAATGCAACAGAGCCAAGTACTAGGTTTACTAGTCTAATTTGCCACTGGATCAAATAAAAACAGATAACAGGTTTTGATTGTGATGTATACACGGGTTCGGACGTCATTCGACTAACAAAGAGATAGTCAAAATCATTCGTGTTCTGTGAAGTTCTAGCTTGGATAAACAATCTTTTGACTGGTGTCACTCATAAATAGTGATTATAAAGTAATGTATTTTATGGGTCATTCTTAGTCTATAGAATAACAGCCTAAAATTGCATTTAATTCTCTGATTTGAGTTCTGTTAATAAGCTAGTGTTAACGCATATGAATAAAGATACCACTGAAGGTTGTTAGGTTTGATCAAGTTCCACTGTTAGCACCCAATGATTTCGGAACTACTGAGCGAACGTTCGTGTAACTGCTGGAGTCATCATTATCTAGAAATTATCTATGCAATGAATCGTTTCCCGATAAATTATTATTCCATCTTGGTTGTGCAGATTATTATTGAAGTCGATATTCGATTTTGTAAAGCACTTAGCAAATACAAGGATCGTAATATTATTCTGAAGTCCATTAATTGTTCAGTCGTATCAAGTAAGATCGACTTATACAACGGCTACTGTCAGCCGATGATCCGGCGGTTAAAAAGCTCGTGTAAAGAAGTAACATTTACTTAAGTGGTCATTTTGTTGTGCAGACACGTGATTTGGATACTGAAAATACGCCAGAGTGAGATCATCTGGTCTTCAATAATGGTGTATTTCTGATACTATTTTACGAGAAGGGTATATTATACTCATGGAAGATACTCTTAGCAAACAGTACACAAAGTTGTCCTCACATACTCGAAACAAACTGCAATACCGACAACAGAATTAACTACCACAAAAAGCAGTAGTTAACCCGAATAAACTTCGGGTTGGATTGAGGTAATTGTAAAGTATCATTAGCTGTAAAATTAGGTACAGTGATATGTCTGCCAATGACCTGATGTACCAAGTCTAAAATACAGTTGCAAATATGGTTGGGGAACAGCTGTGCCACTGCAGAGATCTGATAGCTATTTTTGATGACATTGAAGAAATTTGTCAAGGATATCCGTAAAATGCGTCATGGTTTAAATAATAGCAAGATAGTGATCTATCTACGGGGCTTATCGTGTATCAGTTAACTGTTCACAAATTCAGAGCTATTTCTGTGCCCTTTGCGAATTTCATTTTCCCCAGTCAATGAAGCCAAAAATTACATCAATCGTATAAATGAGTTGTCTTGTAAATGCTTTAAATTAAGGATATGAGCGTCAAACTCAGAAGTAACTACATTTGTACTTCCTGATCAGGAAGATGGAAGATCAGCTGTTAATGTGTTCAGATCATGATGCCTCACAAAGAACACGGGGAAAAATAAGGGGCGTAGCCCAATGTTGCAAGACTTTGTTTTGTTCTAGTAATGAAACCATTAAAACGAGTCTAACTGTCTACTGTTTTATCATTGTTTAACCTACTAGATCTTATAACACCATTTGACATTCAGCCTATACAACTGTTGCAGAAACTACAGGTAGATTCTCTAGAACGGGATCAATCACTTTGTTAGATAAACGTCACCGTATAAAACTATTAGATCGATTTAATGCATTTGCTACTAAGTTCCACAGTTGGCAGAAGTGTTTAGATAAAGGAGATAGATGACGAAGCTCAATTTACACTACACACACCTGGCGATACGTCATGGTTAGATTATACAGTAGTGGTTTTCGTTGGAATTATTTCTTGTACACGAAATCCAAATTATATACTACTTTAACGGAGTCGTAAGTTGCACCTAGACAACGCGAGACTATAGTCATGTTGGAGTAAGTATTTGCGGTTCTGGGTGTACGAATTAGTAAAGTATTGAAAAATCTTTCTAATATGCTTCATCAAATAAGATTTTTAACAGGTTCTATGATTGTTTTTATTACATTGGAAATGCTATAATACATTCGTATTCAATCGCTTGTATATCATCTACCAGTGTTCGTAAGTTAAATAATGATTGTAAATAGTGTTTGAATTGAATCAATCTCCCTGAACTTGTTGAAGCATTGTGACTTAACTCGTGTGACAGTCCTGCCAGCTTTGGTCACAAGTAATAAGAAATCTCAGTAAACAATGTGTAAATATCATAGATGGTCATTTAGTTTATGAAGACGATCACGTTAACATAAATATAACCAGGAACACTCAATCCTCCCTTCTGTCTTATTAACCTGACTGGCTTGTTTCTAAATATATACTAACTATATGACTATTACATACTTATGTCATCAAAAATATTTTGCTGATCGGAATGTTTCTCAGACATGGTGTAAGCGATCCATAAACTCCAAATCTTGAAACTGCCAAAGATGAGTGATTGACGAAATAAGAAATCGATCAGAAACAATGATGTAAAATATTATGATAGAATCACACTCTATTTTCATGAACTGTGCCTTTCAATCTTGTCTATTATGCAGAAAGCTGTTTTATTGATTCGGCTCATATCAGCAATCAGATTAACATAATTTGCTTAGTTTTTGGTTATTACATACTCATTTAGCTTCTGTGTCATATGAAGTATGACACCACGCATATGTGCACTATGATACGAAATATATCTGCAGTACCCTGGTACTGTAAACTGAAAAATTTGTTGTTGTTGACTCTGTTTTGAATCAATATCTTTATGTAGTTTGAATTCCGTGACTGTCAGTGACAGTCCACTGAAACCCATTTGAAAGCCTTATCAATCTGATCATGCCTGAAAATTGGTAAGCTCTTATGTTAAAAATGCTCCACAAGAATAAGGCTATTATTATTATTTTTATACTTATTAATAACTAAATATAGTTCTCGACGAAATGTCTAATGTTATATCATTGTACTTTCTGCTTCACAGTCCATGTTGATAGTAGGGTTTCCCAAGTAATTTTGATACAGTTTATTCATTTTTATTTATGTTGTTGGAATATAATGTCTATCGCGACACGCTAGATGGATGAGACCGTCTTAAGACGCGTTCTATGATAAGCCGTGAGTCTTGTCTGTGGAGTGATGTTTGACTTCACCACGGATTCTGATCACCCTTAGATTTACATTCATTACAATAGTTTACTTGGTCATCATTAATGCACTGAAACAAAAAAAACACATGTATCAGCACGCATGCCGACAGAATTCAGTGCATACATTCATACAGAAATCAAATGATTCTAGATCAACTAACAGAAGGTGAAATATATTGTGCTTTGGACCAAAGATCAATTTTCTCCTCTCTAAGAATATTCAAGTCCCAGAATTCTTTAACAGCTAAATCAGTTCAGGCTAATTTCACCGAGTCCTCTTAGAAGAAACTTAATACACTCTAATGAACTCGTGACAAAATCTTGTGCCAACCTACTAACCTCTTACCTTCACAAGTTATATATGTATGTGTATTGTGAATACTATCATGAGATAACGAAGTGACCACGTGTAATGCCTGCTACAAAATTCAGGTAATTTGAGTTGTAGTTAATTAGGTTCCGGTTCGTTAATGCCATAACGGCATTCAATCTTGCGGTTTCCACTTTGGTTTCACTCCCATTTACGAGTGACTACATGTACGTGGAAGAAGTCTATACTCCATATGGGTTATACCATATTTCTAGCCAAAACAACCCAATGAGCGTAGCAAGTTCAAGCAAACCGGTGGAGAGGGAGATCATAAGTTCGATCATTAACCGAACGTCCATGCATTGACAAGTGTGTAGTGCTAAGGTTGGCATGATAGATGATAATTCGTGTCTTTAAGTATGAGTCCCTACCTGAAGAAACCGGGAACACAATACAGACAGACAGACAGATACAACGTAGAACTTCGTACGTACGTACATCAGTCCAGGTCGCCATACCACATCAGCACAGAGACGCAACTGTCAGTTCAAATCCAAGAGTGATAGCGATAGTAGAAGTATTAGCAGTAATACAGAAGATTAGGAAGCGAAGATATGATTCGAAAAGTATAATTCAGTGAGATAAATTTGAAAGGAGAAAGATAGAGAATTCAGAAGGTTAGATTTTGAGGGAACACAAAGAGTGGATGCACCTGCGCCATTGCGAACGATTCTGAGCCATGTCGTTCAAGGTCTCTAACCATTGGTGACTTTCGTCTCGCGGACTCCAACCACGCAGCCTACATCTACCAACATGACTCAGTCCTATTTGTCAGTGACTTCATCGATTTCTGCCATCTTTTAGGTTTGGCCTGCCTCTAGCTTTCTTCCAACCTATTCCAACGCCGCAAAACATAGCTCGTCGAGGCAGACGGTAGTTAGACATGCGTAACACATGTCCCAGCCACCTCAACAGATGAAGTTTCAATACTACATCTATTGATTTGCCCTCCTTTCCTAGAACCCGTTTCCTAACGACAGCATTGCTCACTCGGTTGTCCCATGATACATGAGCAATGCTTTGGAGACACCTATGATCGAAGACCAGTAACCTACGAATGTCCTCTACTCTTAACGGCCATGTTTCGCTCCCGTATAGTAGGACAGAGCGAACTGCTGCACGGTACACTCGCCCTTTGGTTAGCAAGCGGATATCTCGCCTGCGCCATAAGTGACGCAACTTGGCAAAAGCCAATCGAGCTTTCTGTATCCGTGCTGAGATTTCGTCAGTCACCAGGCCATCAGCACTGATGAGACTCCCCAGATACGTGAGGCGGTCTACACGCTCGACTACTTCACTCCCTATTACTAGTTCAGGTGCCGATGCAACCCAATCCTGAAGCAACATTTTGCATTTCGAGGGGGAAAACCGCATCCCCAACATGCTTGCATTGTTGCTAAGGGTAGTCAGAAGACTCTGCATTTTGTCAGCGTCTTCACCAAATAGGACTATGTCATCAGCATACTCTAAGTCAGTAAGCGAGGCTCCTGGTAGTAAGTTAATTCCTGAAAAGTCAGACGAAGATATGGTTATATCTAGGAGCATGTCTATGACAAAATTAAACAAGAATGGGGAAAGTGGACATCCTTGACGGACACCACTTGAAGTGAGGAATTCCGATGACAGTTCGCCATAAGCTCTCACTCGACCTGTAGTTTTAGAGTAGAGAGCTTGTATAAGGTTAATGTACTTCTTTGGTACACCTTTCAATGACAGACACCTGCCACAGAACCTCACGATCAATCAGAGTCGAATGCCGCCTTTAGGTCGAGGAAGACAACTATTGTAGGACGCCTAGATGTGTGTCTGTGTTCCAGGACCTGTCGCAGTGTGAAGATGTGGTCTATACAGCCACGTCCAGGTCTGAATCCAGCCTGGTTTTTTCTAGTCTGCTCTTCACGAGCTCTAGTTAAGCGTCTAAGTATAATCGAGGCTAATAATTTAGAAACTATATAATCAGACTGATTCCCCTGTGATTGTCACAGGAAGACTTTTGTCCTTTCTTATAAATTGGGACAATCAGGGATTGAGACCAGTCGGATGGTATTACGCTCAGTTCCCAGATTCTACCTAAGATTTCAGTCAATCTAGCTGTTATAACTGGACCACCATCCTTAAAAATTATAGGGGTAAGCCTATCAGGACCTGCTGCTCTACCTCGCTTCAGATTTCCTATAGCCTTCTCAATTTCATTAAGACTAGGAGGAGTTAAGTCGATTTGCCATTCAGGAAGACTGGGGATCGTGGGCAACCGAAGTGTGGCTGAAGGCCAGTTGAACTGATCCCTAAAATGTTCCGCCCATCGGTCCAATCTCCTGGACTGAGAATGAATTATAATTCCCATCCTTTTCCGAGATAGTCTCACTGACATTCGGATCCCTAATACCAGTTTCCTTGATAAGTCAAAAAAGTTGCCTACTGTTGCCTATCGCCACTGCCTTTTCCATCGTTTTTGCTTTCGCCACCCACCACTGTTCACGGTCGTTGCGTAGGCCTTTTATCAGCCTGCGCCTAAGCTCACTTCGCTCTTCATCATGTACAGAGCCAGGTGGGATGAGTTTACGAGCATCCATCAGTTCGGTGGATGCTACTGAAATCCACGGCTTCATCCTAGCCTTATGATTTACCTTACTAGCAGATATCACTGCTGTTTCCACAGCATTTTTGATATCATTCCAACCTGCTTCCGGATGGCAATCGCTTACACGGTCGCCTAACTGTTTTTCTAGTTGTTCCTGAAATATATTCTTAGCTTTATTATCATTAAGTAAAACCCTAGGAGGCTTCATTGCAATGTCTTTCCTACGTCCAGTAAGCCTCAAACAAATACGCGCTCGCACTAAAGCATGGTCTGAATCTAAACATGTGCCCCAGAACGAGCGACAGTCCTCTATCGAACCCCTCCATCGGTGGCTGATGGCGATGTGATCTAGTCGGGTCCAACGTTGAGACGATTTTGGGGGTCGCCAGGTCAAAAGATGCTTTTCTTTTATGCCTAAAGTTAGTATTCGCTAGAAACAGGCGGTTATCTGAGCATAGTTGCAACAGACGATTGCCATTATCTGTTCTTTGAGCCGTGACACCATAACATCCACCCAAGTGTCTCTCATTTTCACTTAGTCTACCTACTTGAGCATTAAGGTCACCAGCCATTATAACTATATCAGAGCGCCTAGCTTTTTGGAGGAGGTCCGTAAGCTTCCTGTTAAACTCATCTTTCACCTCGTCTGAACTGCAGTCAGGCAGATACGACGAAGAGGCAACGACGAGTGTCCCTATCTTTCCGAGTCCTAACTGTCCCGTTCAGTCGGACAGCGCACAAGCGACATTCTACAGGAATCCAGTCTAGGAGAGCTAGTTCTGCCCTACGACTCAGTGCTATACCTACACCAGCGAGACCCCGGGAAGCAGCATCAGGGCTACCGGATACACGAAGAGTAAATCGGGCTGCTTCTTTGTTTTGATACGGTGAAATCAGGTTAATGATTTTACTAGGATCCTGTATGCGCGTTTCCGAGACGCAGCATACATCGATTGAGTGAGATTCTAAAGTCTTAGCTAAGGAAGCCTGTTGCCCTACTTGACTTAATGTCCGTACATTAAAAGCTCCAACATATAGTCTAAAACGGGGTTTCAAGAGACCAGGAATGATTTTTCTTGAGCTCGCAACGTTTGCATTAGCGGTGCAGTGAGATGAAGGAATGTGAGTAGAGTTAGTCGTAGAGATAAGAGAGATATTATGGGGTGTAGAAAGGATTTGATTTCAACCAATTTGGACTCTCGTGCTTTTGCGGGTATGAGGGCAGTTGTCACTTCCCGGCTGCCCACACCGTGGAAGGGTGTTTCTTGAGGAACCTGAAAAAGAAGGTAGATTAGTGTCGGTCTTAGAGACCTGAGAGCAGTGACCGCAGAGCTCCAAGGGACAACTGCTTGAGGCCTGTCACGCACGGCCTTTTTATGAAAAGTTTTTGAGTATTAGCTCCGCACTTGAAAGCCCTTAGTGGGCACCCATACCGCCGGAGACGGAAATCCGTGAGGTAGGGTGAGGTGTGACATTTTTAGGGTCGACCTTTTCTAACCCCTCCTTCCTTGTGAGAAGGCAGCATCGCTGCAGATGCTGGTTGTCCGAGGGAAACACCTTACTGCTGTCACACCCCATTGCAGTCAGCAGTACGACTTCGCCGTCAGACCTTGAGTAGCTGCTTTTAGTCTCATCGTTCTCCAAATCGACCTGCCTGGCATGGTAGAACCTACAGGAACATATGTTCCAGCCAGCTATAGCTCGATTGGGTCATCACGATAGGCAAGCCCGACCACCACGACAAAGTAGCAGCTGCGGTCGGGGGGAACACAATACTACTAGACACGAAGAGCTATTAAGCGAATGTTTTGTTTAATCTCTGTCTTACAACTCCATGGTAACTACCAGTACACTGGTTTTCACATGGCTTAAACTCACGTGAGATCCTATTCTTCTTTTACTACAGGAGGTGTGATAGCACCTTTCATAGTATGGAATTTTGAGGTGAGAAGAGATAACTTCGTATACTGTAGGGGTCTATTGACATTCACTTATACCAAACTATAAATAAGTTCTTAATCGACCAATATTGTTTTTCTTTTACTGGACGTGCCCATCATCCACGCTGGAGCGGTCAATATTACTTTATTAAACAATATCTATCCACCTCTAACGATGCACTACTTCTATCCAACCACCATGAGACCTCGTCCAACACATTTGATCTGTTTTCTTCTGTTTTCTATGTTGCGTAGTATTTACACAAGCTTATATTGCTGAAGATACAAGGGCGAAAACTAGTGACAGTGCTAAATTTTTCGAAAGAAAACAAAGAATACAAGAAAAAAGTCATGAATGTTATTCTGAATTCGTTATGACCAGTGCAATAGCCAAACTACCATAAATGACGATACTAGTGTTTCAAAACCGTACTCTGATATTAGGATTTGGGATGAAAGAAACCAACTAGCTTGTTCCTTAGATATTGTAGATATTGGTCATTGGACGTTACATGACAACTTAATATTCTGTCATGACCGCGGTGTTTGTTAATCGCATAAGAGTTATCAACTTCGTCTCCTATTTCACCGAAATGTTTTCTTGTTCCTAACTAGCTACTCAGCACTGTTGTAAGCCTTCATTATTATATGCAAGTACTTAAAGTGCGTTTATTCTCATTTTAACTATTATTCGTTGTAGTCGTAAGTTATTCAAGTTTATCAATATCAAAAAACAACTGAGTAGTTTGCTGTCACAGTAAGAAGGTGCTTCTTCTAATGTTCATCTAACACGTTAAGCTCTTTCTCATTCAATCGAAATGTGTAAATGTTTAGATGTCGTCCATCAATAAACTAAACATATCAAATTATTTTGCGCTCAATGAGAAGAATCATTATTTTTCTTTATTATGTGCAGTTTTTTGGACAGTGGCGTTACAAGCTATGCATATCAATATACATAATTACATCAATCTTTTTCATCATAGCGTATTTGTCAGGTTCTCCAAGTCGAATTGTATATTCCCACCCTGATGAACTTATCGATGATGCACTCTGTAGTCTGCCAGAACCTGAAGGTACCTTTGTGATAGTCAACTTTTCATTTAATAGTTTGTTGTCCTAACAAGACTGATCTTGATCTGTCTCAATTTAGTTCTATCTCTCCGACAGATATTTTGAACATTTTAAACGTCACTCAGCACGTTTGTGATGGAAGTTGGAAGCCGAAATGTTTGTTTTCACAAAAAATAGCTATCATTATACCTTACAGGGACAGAGAAAAACATCTTAAGTTACTATTACCTAGACTGCATGCCCTAATGTTTCGACAAAATATGCCATATTATGTTTTCGTGATCGAGCAGGTAAATCGTTTGTGTTGATAATATAATTTGTGTAATTTTAATGGCTAGTTTTTCAGCCATGAACTCAGTGTTTTTGTAAGATTGACTTTGAATAGAATAAATGAAAGCAAAATACTGAAACTGAAATTTATTTATTTCCTATCCCTGGAAACGTCCATCATTCCCCAGAAAATAATGCTAGTGCATGACCATTACAAAACAGCTTGCAAGAAAAAAAGTATGCCTCTAAGTAATCATTTTCACGTTAGTCTACGTTAGTAAGGTGTAGATTTTAAGTGCAAGAAATACAACCTCATTATTCACATGCTAATTCGTCGCCTCGTTAGTGAATTTTAATCTAAGTTGTTACTGTGAGTTATGCTTATTTACGAATGGCCTGAAATCTTCATTTTCATGTCATATTATCAAAAACTTCCATCGTTTGGACTGATGTGCATTATATGCAGCTTTACGCTTAATCGTTTTGTCACTTCATGATTTTAATGGAATTTCTCATCTCAGCTTAAGAGGGCTTATGATTATGCTGAATACTTGCTATATTTTGTTTCTAACAGTAATTTAGAGAACTTGGATCGATCTTAGAATAATCAGTAGACAAATGTACCAGTATTTTATTAGAATGGAGTCAAGCATTTATTGAGATATGAAGCAAACTTTTCTGAAGAATGAAGTTAAATAACCTAATGTACATAACGTAAAATATTTGTTATAACGCAAATCTCGTCTACTTACTCAAGTAATGCATGAAGGCAATGAGACTCGTTTATTTAACAGCTTATCAATGATATCTTGGATTCGGTTATCCATTTTCGTGATGTTTGTGCACTTAACCTTTAAGAATTATTATTTGCCTGTAGGATAGTATATCTACTAAGCAAAATTAAATAAGTGTTTCATATCATGCTGGGCAGATGTTTTATAGATGGTATGATTTATGATAACTAGGCTCACTTCAAAAATTCAAAACGCATTACGTCCCTTAAAATTTTTGTTACTTTGTCTAGCTTGTGAGATTACATGGGAGTGGAATGTATTATTTAGTGTTTCTACTGGTTAAATATATCCGGTCATTAGTTACTAGCTGCATATCACGCATTTTTAAGCTGATAATACCACCTGACTAAATGTAACACATGTTAAGCGTGATTCGCCGCTGTACCTAGGACGCCAAATATTTTTGTCCAACTATCCGTTTAAATTTAGATAAATGTTCATATTACATGACATATATTACAAGTTTTGTTCTAATTGATATATAATGTATGACAAAAACGGTAATCAAAAGAAACGAAGGACTTCCTGATGTATGTAACACTAGTGCTTATAAAGTGAATAAAAAAAGTGTATGTTGTACAACTCAATGTTATGCAAGGCGGATAATCTGTCAAACGCTGAGACAGTAACAAATTATGCATCGTTGTTGATTAGATTTGAGCTGTCTTGACTAAAAGCTGATGATTATATAAGTTTCTATGCCAGAGTTAGTATTTATTTGTTGATTGTTTCAGAAATAGCCATGCTTTGAAGGAAATCTGTAGGCTTCCTATATATATATAATAAGGCCTTTTAATATTCCGTTTATTTTGAAGGCTGGGACCACCCCTTTCAATCGTGGACTGTTACTTAATGTCGGCGTCTTATACGCACTGGAGATTGATCCAGAGGTTAACTGTTTTGTTTTTCATGACGTTGATCTTCTACCGGAAAAAAGCGAAAATCTTTACTTGTGTGATACAGAGCTAAGACATTTGTCACCAGCCATTGATGAGTTTCGGTATCATCCACCATTTATAAACTATGCAGGTGGCGTTGCTGCAATGTCGAAGGAAAATATTTTCAAGGTGAGACAACACACTATGAAATGGATACTGATAAATATTTTGTAGCAACTCCTATTTATTTTTATGTGCTACGACTCACTAATTTGAACGACTGCGTATTGTAACATTTTGTAAATATATACCAAACATTACTAAGTATTAGTTTGACCAAGAAAAAATAAATTCATTATAATGCGTCTCACCTATGTCGACCTACCTCTAAAAGTGCTCAAAACCATCTTATTTACGCTGAAATCTCTCCTCCTTTTATTGATTTTTCTACTTTTACCTCCATTTCTCATCTTTTACCTGCTTCTCCAACAAGTGTCACAGGTTCTTGTGATTTGAATTCACAAAGCGCTGTCCTAGGTTTCATAAAACCTCCATCCAAACTTCACGTTAGAACTTTGAAGTAAAATACTGTGCAAACTTGATAAACTAATCTATCTTGCTAAAACCATGGAATCCATTGCCATTGATGTATACTGTGTGTGTGAACCGCATGCAGGATCCTCAACTAAACCACACGTAGTCAGTAAGAAGAGGCATGGTGGTTTACTCTTTTTTATTTAAAGACCTAAAAGCGAATCCTCGCTGTTTTGTTGGTTTTGTCATAGCACTAAGTTTACAAGCACAACAAGCACTTAACTAGATTCCTAATTAATGTCATTTATAATCTGTTCATTAAAATGATGCAGAAGAACTTGAAAAAACAATATCACACGCCAACACCTTTTTGTTGTTTCTGACTATGGCCACATTGACTGCAGGTTGTGTGAGACAGAGGACGAATCCTACAGGAGATTACCAAAACCCCTTTAGAAAGCTAGATGCTCGGACATAGTAATAATAACAGGGAATCTTAAGGCCAAAACCAATTGACTAAATCAAGCCAAAGATAAGTATGTGAAATTTTTGTCATTCTGACCCAAGGAACGGATAACGTAGACCATCTTCTGTAATCATTTTGAGTTTACTGCCTATTCTTAGAAAATTCAAGCTTCAGGCATAAGGAGAGACGTTATCTAAACAGGTTATCTAGACCCCCAACGTCAGCACAGCGATGGACGCAAATAGATCATATCAGCATCAGTCATTGTTAGAGAGGCCCTGTAGAGGACTATAACTCAGTTTGAAACACGTTTCTGGATTCTGACCACGTATTAGAGAGGGCATATATTTTCATGAGTTTTACTCAATTCAGAAAAATCATAGCAAGTAGACCCATTGGATATCACTTAGACAACAAAAAGGCCAAGAATGTATTTAGAAAAGTATTAGAGACGTATTTAGTCGATTATGTTTGGCAGATTCATCCTTTAGAAGCTTGGAACGATTTTCTAGCGGTTGTAAATATATCAACAATACTCACATCCAACCTAAACCGATAGACAGAACGTTTCCATTAATAGTTCAACTGGACTCCAGCTACCCTCCACGTACCAACTATTCCTAAACTACTTCAGTTGATGAATGACGCATGTTCTCTCCCCCGCAAGCTCTTAGCAAGCTAGAGAAAGGCTGTAAGTAATTTGAAGCAAGGGAATGCGATTGGGCTTGACAATTTGACTCCAGAAATCTTTGAGGATGGTGGTTCAGGTTTAATTGGTAAGTTGACTGGGAGCTAGACGCGATCACATCTAACTGGTCCTGATTTCTGAGTATTCCAGTCTATAAGGAAGGACAGGGATTCTATTGTGATAACCACAGAGGAATCAGTTTGATCAAGTTAATACGCAAGATGTTAACCTCTGTAATTCTCCGACGGTTATTTGTCTTTACGGAACAGCATCCCTTTATTAAATTTTATCAGAGATATCCTACAAAAAGTTACGCTTTCTTTTGACGTTTACTTTTCGCCAATTGACCCACTACCAGAAGGCCTGTTTATCGACTTAAAATATGAAGAGGATATAAACCAATTCAGTGAAGACTCTGACAATATCCAGATTCTGCTATATACATTGAATCATAATGTAAGCATATTTAGGTTGGGAACATTCGATGTCCGGGGTGGTTGGGACATGTATTACTTATATCCAACCACCTTCTGCCTCACTGCATGACGTTTGCTGGCATAGGCGTAGAATGGAGAAAGTAGAGGGCGGTTAACCAAACTATAAAATCAGTTAATGAAGTCTTTGGCTATTGGCCTAAGCCATGTTGGTTGATGCAGATAACATAGTTATGGTCCACAGGATAACCATGATGAGTGGTTGGAGATACTGGGTGACACAGTTCAGAATTAGTCACAGTGGGGCAAGTGCATTTGCTGTCTGTCTTTTAGATCTGAAGTTCAATTATTCTTTCTCAAAATCTTTTAATCCATTCCATCCTGTCGAATGTTTTTGTGGTGTTAATCCCATAAATTTGATTTCATCGTGTTGATGTAGCATGCCAACTTGAACCTAAAGACACATGTACCAGCTTTTTGTTACCCATAACTAACTGACTGGTGTTTTACCTTCGTAAGTAGTCTCACGCTGTTTTATTACTTAAATCAAATAAAGTATGAAGATTTTACATGGTCAGAAGCATATTTTACTTGCGTAAAATTTGTCATTGCAATAATCTGCTGAATTATGTTCTTTGGGTAGCATTTATTCGACTATTGGTACTGCAAGCCTTCTTACTTAGAGTGTAGCTCAAAGCTATCTATGACTCTGCAATTGGTGGGCCGTATTCAATCAATCTATGTGTAAAATTTGGTAATAATCGAAACAGGATTATCTTGTTGTGAAATTGATGTTTTAGTAGCATTAACTACTTAGCGTATATTGATTAACCATAGAGTAATAATTAATGTCATATTTATTTCTAGTCCATCAAATTGTAATTTAGAGACCACTGTAAGTGACTCAACATTAAGTGCACTATGTTCTAATGTTCAGTCGTTGGAAGTAGTTGTCAGGAAGACCTGTTTGACCTATATTTTATACACAGGTTGGAACTCAGCACATCATGCCCGATAACTTCGAAGAAATGATGCTACCTATGGGATTCAACTAATCCCAACTACTTGATATCAACAAGTAGTTCATTTAATGTTGAGCCAATTGAACTAGTTTTCTGTAAATTTTGAAGAAACTTATGCACTTTGTAGGAACCGATGAAGCGTCGTTAAACAGTATCAACTACCAACTCTTACCATGATGTGTAGTTATTATGACGACAATCCTACCAAGACTCTAAAGGCAGTCTCAACACAATATTGATAACCATTATCTTGTTGATTAGTGTTCAATATACTTTGTAAAAGTGTACTACCCTCGCAAAAGTAAAACGATACTTACCCTCTACTGTCTTCTCTTTTGTTTCACAAACAGATTAATGGATTTCCAACACGTCATTGGGGTTGGGGAAGTGAAGATGATGAATTTTCCGCTCGTGGTCTAATTTTCAATCTGAAATTAACTAGACCACCTGAACATATCGGACGATATAAAGCACCAAGACATAGAAAAGGTTCCATATCATTTGGACATCAAAGCGCATTTTTAAAATTTCAAAATTATTTACATGATGGTTTAACACTATTAAGAGATAACTTTTATCCAAAATGGAAAGTGCTATCATTAAATAATAGAATAAATAAATTTTCATTGAATAATTTAGAAAAATTTAAAATTCCTGCCTTTGTAAACCAATGTACGCGCGAAAATATTTTATCTCAATTAAATCTTGATAAGAATTCAACTGAAATCGTTCATGACCTTGTAAAGATATCTTCATATAATATGAAATTATTAAATCACTTTTCACGTGATAATCTCTTTAAGCATTTTATATTTGATCCAACTGACTTATATAATCAAAGTGAATTCATATTGAAACCACAAGGTAATCATACGGATGAAACAGTATGGTGGTTCCTTCACTTTTATGGATGGATTTAATGTAATCATTGATGCTTTATTCGTATGTAGGTTTGATTATTGTTTATGTTGTACAGTATTCATTGTTTTTTTATGATTGTCTTCTTCAGAGAAATGGCATATAAAGCAAAAAGACAAAAAAGCATAGTTCAATATCTTCAATATAAAGTCTTCAATGTTCTCTTTGTCATGTTACAACTTTATTTGCTATCAATTATTTTTATTTTTATTATATATGACAAAATAAAATACACATTACTATTTCAGATTGTATCAGATAGTTGAGTGTGGAGACAAAAATCTGTTTTGCTAGTCATCAACAGAGAAGGAAAGTTGTTATCAGATTTATTGATTATAAGTATTGATAATAATATTGCCTCCATACAGACCAAGTGTTGGCTAGTATCTTCTGATTGAATGATAGTAAACTGTAAGCATCATGACTAAGGTTGAACTTGATAAGGTTAAATAGATTGAGGATTGGACAAATAGTTTGTAAAATTAAGTAATATATATGTAACAATCCAATGAATATAAATTAAGATTTCTGACGTTTTGAAACTTAATGTAAGCCGCTTCTTCAGTCAATAATAAATAACCTGATTACGTTAACATTTAGTTTAAATAATGCAGTGGAACAAATCTAAGACAGGAAATTTAATACAATCGAATTATGAGTATGAATGTCCTGAAGTCATGTTAATTTGCGTCAAGGCGTTTCCTAGTGAATCATGTTTTTGTGTACTTTTGAAAGTTTGTTTGTTAGTTGTCTGTGTATATAAGAAATGCAGTGTGTGAGGTGATAAAAATCTTTTGGCGATTATCTGTGTTTTTAACCTATGCTAAATTTGACTTATTTAATTATCGTTGTTTTGGTAGATAGACCATGTCGAAAGAATGAGAAGTCCTTTCATTTTATTAAGTGCAGTGTGAGGGGTTAGGAATGGAAGGTAGCGAAATATTAAATTCCCGAGTAACATGCGCTTCTTTTGTAGTTCGACAAAGCTTTCTGGATGATTTTGATATTATTAGTGTTTATTTTGTGGTTGTTATAAATAGCATGCACTGCTATTGCTGATTTGATCTGCAGCTTGCCGAGCTCTTCTGAACATATTTAGAGCTAGTTGAAACTTTGCACTGAATGAATGTGTTGAATTGAAATCATTACAATGAGTACAATGTGTCGGTTTTCGATAGATTGTTGTATTAAAAGTTCCATTTGAATTTCTTTTAACAAGACAGTCTAAAAACAGTGATTCATTGTATTCGTTTTAACTTTCGAGAGTAAATTTTATGTGACTTGGAAACCTGTTAATCAGGTTTGAAAAATTCCTCAGAAACGCCTTTTTAATAATAACGAAAGTGTTGTCGACATATCTGAACCAAATTGTTGGCTTGATGGTGTTCATGAAAATGTAGGATTCTATATGCGGACATAAATAGATTTTTTAATTTGAGACACGTGGGGGTGGGGGGAGGATCCCATCGCTACTCTGTCAATTTTCTTGTATAGAATTCGTTTGAAGGTGAATAGAGTTGAGTTTAAGCATACTTTTAAAGATTTCTTAATTAAAATGATGCTTGAAGGTCGTCTGCTAGATAATGCGTTATCATTTTACAGTAAATTATTAATGAAGTCTAGACAGGTATCAATCGGAATAGTGAAATATAAAGATGCAACGTCATAGCCTACTACGGTCCCGTTACCTTTGATTGATAAATTGGAAATTTTCTATTTGAAGTCGTATGTATATTTGGCCGGATTGTGTAGGATTTTTTGTAATGGTTTCAGTACGTTGCTGAGATGCTTAGAAAGTGCATACGCTGGGGTGTCCTTAAAATATACTATTGGTCTCAACGGGATACTAGGTTTATAATTCTTTGGTAAGCCATAGAAATGTGAAGGTGCACTTGATTTTGATTGTAGGGTAAAACACAAGGGCTAGTTACATATAACAGTACTGTAATGTAAACAACCTGTAGCCCATCAAAACTATTTTTGTGTATTTTAATTGGAACTTTTGTTAATTAAAGTTACATTCTAAGTTGTTATCCAGCGAATGCAATAATTTATGCATACCAGCTTACAGTGATAGTGAATGTAACATGTCTCTCCATCATTGTATACCTCTAATTGGTTGCCATTATGCGTACCAGCAGATTCATTTCATGGTTAGTTACAATCAACCCTAAATGAACGGTAAGATAACCGAAATCACTGAGTAAAGCATTATCTATTGAACATAGAAGATGTTGTAGATAACCTTGAGAAACAAACTTCAAATGAATCTCTAATTAAGACACAAAGTGTAAGCTTATTAAGCCTATTTACTATAATTAAGTTACTTTCATACAATGAAGTTACTAGTAGTGATGTTATTCGAAAACAACCTTTCCATTTTTCTTCTGTACGCTAAGTTTTATTTTCTACAAATCAATGAACGTGAATAAAGAGATAGATTCTTTAATTATTACAATTCTTGAATGTATAGAATATCGATTTGTGTACATAAATAATGTTGCCATGACAACAATTAATATCATATTGTTTACAATTCTATACTACTAATGTATGGGTGTGTTCTCAAGTTAACTAACGTTAACGTATTGTGATTTGATGTATGTTTCATATAAAGTTGAATAATCTAACCTGTAGTATATAAGTATACCGAATTCGTAGTATACATACAGGGGATACAAATCACTCATTTTGTTAACATGTATATGAATTATTGAAATGTTTAGTTTACAGACAGTTCTGACCCTAATAACAACTAGATAATCTCATTAATGCATGCTTTATTGGTTGTCTAAACTAAAACATTGCACAGTCTGTCATAAATAATGAAATTAATTCGAATGTGAAAGTAATTAATGAATCACTTTATGCTTCAAGAAGTATTAGATTAACAAATACAATGAAAGTCAATAGTAATTAGAATATGGACTTACATTTAATTCTAATTAGTTTGTAGCCAATAAAAGAGATTATCTACAATACTTTCAATATTCCTGAAGTGTGTTGTATCTACATTCCTGAGAGGGGTAACAGGCGTAAGCAAGTAGTGTTGTATCTAGTACATTCTATTGTTTATTCAATAAGTAAATACTACACTTTAGTATGATTTGAATTGACAATTTATTTCAGTTTCTAACTTTTATTGTATTTGTATTTTTTTTTGTATCCAATATATTTGACTGTGTTGTTACACGTGATGAAGGAAGTTGTGATCAACTTTTACTAAACTTAAAATAGTAAACATTCATTATTAAATTTTACTATGATATCTAATTGTAAATTCAATGAATGAATAGAAATTACTGTGAGTTCAGAAAAGAGCATATGTCGGTAATGAATATAATGGTCTGGTTTAGATTAATAACATACCAATCTGTGTATTAGTTTTTCCGTACATGAATCATTAGAACTCTGAAAGTTGTAGACCAGAAGACAGACTAAGAGATAAATGATTTCATTTCAGTATATATCAAATATATACAAGTAATTACAAGTATATGTAACTTTGAGATAACCGAATATCCTAATTATAGTTGATTGCATCCGAAAACATGAAGTTAAGCAATCGAATAATTAAACAAATTCTACTAAATGGTAACTGAATAGTATATTCTTAACTTCTTTGAGAATTCTTCGGGTTCTATACTAGTTATCTTGACAGTAATGAACAATGAAACGTTGACGGTAATCTCATCCTGCTATCATTCTCTTAATGGATGACTAGAGTGTTTATATGTTTATATTAGGAGTCTTCAACATCTAGAATAATAGTACAGGTAATTACTGTCAAGGTACAAAGTAGTCCCTACCAGTAATAATCAATGATAAATTTAAGCAAAATTGTGACTACTGAACTGAAATACACTTCCTCGAATAGCAATGGAATTATGAAAGTTGTCTTTAGAGTCAGTTGTAAACATTATTTGATTTAAGAGTGAAACGTTTAGTAAGCGTAGTTTCTTACTAGTTAGCACATAATAGTCACTTTATTTCTGTTAATTATATAGACCCATAGGATATGTAATTCCAGTAAGATTTTCACTGAGAATTAAGTGTAAAACTGATAGGTTTATCTTTTTCAACAAAAATGTATTCTGTAGTTGTTTGCATTATCTCGTTAATATTCAGAACCACAACTGATTACATTTTGTTACCGTCAATACATATGACCCGGAATGCTTCTACGAAATTTCCTTCTAATTGTTTTGGACAATGTGTTGCTGCTTATGGAAATCGGTGTTTTTCAGAATGAGTATTTGAGACTTACTGGATAAGTCTACATTCCAATGTTGATGTTTACACTGAAACTCGAACCCAGCACCTATCGCTGCTAAACACTGAGCTATTAAATGAAAACCGAATAGTTGAATTCATAAAATGTTTAAATTGATATTGATACGTTGATATTCAGAATTTACTTCTATTCAGTCTTTGTCACTTGTTTGCTATCAACAAATTAATTTAACGTAACCACTTGACAGACTTTCATTTAAAATAAATAAATTGTGATTAGTTGTGAAATACTGGGCTTAATTTTCCTTCAATGTAGAACTCGTTAACCAGAGGTGCTTACGTCTCATACTCATCGATCAATTTAGTGACTGTATGAACTCACTCAATAGTTAGTCAATAATGAGTTGGCTTTCAAAGTGGTGATTGCTGTGTTTGACCCCCAATGTGGACATTAGTACTACGACCTCTCTACCTCTTTATATTTATATATATATATGTTATATTTTTGTTCACCATGAATTACAATTTGTTGTCGTT
This sequence comes from Schistosoma japonicum, assembly GCA_025215515.1. Classification (NCBI taxonomy): domain Eukaryota; kingdom Metazoa; phylum Platyhelminthes; class Trematoda; order Strigeidida; family Schistosomatidae; genus Schistosoma; species Schistosoma japonicum. Next base: position 9,585,778 of record CM046061.1, on the reverse strand, counting down.
GTTATTGTAGCTGGTCTGATTGGTAATAACGATGAGCCAGATGTTAACGATCGAGCTAATTCGTATTGACTCAACAATGGCTATACTGTAGCTAACTGAACTCCATCTCTTTTATTTTAACCATTTGCGTTCACCCATATTTACAGAAATTCAGCTGTTAACTGTGCTTTGTAAGCGACAAATCCTTTCTGAAGTGGTATAGCTCCTTTGAAATCAAATTAATGGTCTGTTTCCAAGGTGTAATATTAACCTATATAGATAGATGATTTGACGATTTATAATCTAGGTATTTATTTGAATATGCTGATTATCGGAAGATGATAGTACCAGTGTTTGTCATCGTGTTAGCAGGTACGTGGTTGACATTTAAAAATCTCGTAAAATAATCAATGCTTAGACGTCATCTAGTTTATTACTTTTCACGGAAGCTGTTGAAATGGAGATTGTATTTTCGAAAAGATACCAATATGATAATTGGATGTTGTGGAGATTGTTGAATGTTAATTTGGTATCTTGTATTGGTCTTAATTAGACAACCATTAATCATAGGATTCATTCGTGATATCAAATTAACGTACAGTGATAATGGATGGTTGTTTCGCTCTGGTATGGAACTCCTCAGCAGTACTAAGCTTAAATCCCACACCAGGGACTTCAAGTTAGCCAACGTTTAATCATCTTGCACCACTAGACAAGCATGCTCGCAATGCTTGCAATTTCCATTTTCATCAATATGTGATATAAAGCTCGATGATCATTTATTGTCACTGGATGGTAACTGTCTCACTTTCCAACAAGTTTGAACTTCATCAGTGCACGATTTTCCACTGGAACTTTAAGAAGATCTTGAAGTTAGTTACCAGGTGAGTTAATTTTTATAATTGAATTGATTTAGTTTGTGACAATTTATAATTTTAATTAACTGAATACTTCACAGATTGATATTGGCAGGGTACCATCGGAACAAACAGCTATTCAGTGTTACCTAATTTTCAGTAGTACACTGTCAACGTCAATTTATGACGTATTCAATTCACTAAAAAATATCGATTTCTACAAAGTATCATAATGCAGAAATCCGTTTATCATTAGCTTGGTAACATTAATTTTCATTATTTGCTTACGTGATATCATGATTCATTTACATTTTTAGGTATTAGTTACCACATTTTTTTTTGAGTTTTACTCAGTATTACTCTACTAATCGATTCATTCTACAATTATAATTACATAATACATCACTGTTATGACGCAAGAAATTGGGTGATTGGATGGCCGAGTGTCAATTGCTAGTGCCTAGCTGGTTATAGTGCGCCTTGCCCTCTGCCCACTTAGTCCCAATCCGAAATAAGAAGAATGCGAGCCAATAGGTCAGCCAGACAGAATCATATTATATTTCAAGCATTCTTTTATATATACATAAAGTCAGACCACACAGCAAACCAATTAGAAAATTAGCATTAATACAGAACGAGGGAAATAGTGGTAGTGAATAGAAACAACTTGTACACAACTAATTAACTATAGTCCATGATAAGAGACAATATAATAACAGTAATTATGCTAAACGGGAGGATAGGGCAAGCGGAGCGTAACAATAATAGAAACAAAATGTTTACATTACAGATAGTTCGAATAAATGAAACAGTGTTCGCAACCACAGTTCTGAGAGTTTGTTACGCTTCTTTGTATTCCGGCATAACAATCACCTCATTCTTTATTATTTATACAACTTATCTGTATGTTTTTATTTTTCATTATTATTATCTTATAGAACTTTTTAATTAGTTAACATTAAAAGTAAAAAATGATGTTGAATAGAAATTATGAAATCTATATGAACTCATTTTATTACGTAATATTCATTGTTAATTAAAATTACAATTATTCGATATTATTATTCAATAATCAATAAATATAATTTATGCATAAATTAATTATATTTACTTTTTTTTTTTAAATTTATTTTTATAAAATAAAAACAAAATCAATAAAATTATTTATTATCAATAAATTGTGTCAAGTATATCAATGAAAAAAAGATGTAAATGATTGTAATTGAATGAGTTCAATTGTTTATTGATTAAAAATATAGAACAATAATTAAAACAAATTTAATTTTTTTGTATTTAAGTTAGATTGTGACTGGCAAGTGGAATCAAGGACGCGCGTTTCGTCTTATTTGGGACTCATTGGCTGAATGTACCTGCATCACAATGTTGATGTTCACACTGGGATTCGAACTCAGTCCGCCTATTCTGCATCACATATGTACCCGTTACACAAGTGTCACTGTCTGGACACAGTAGTCTAGCAGTGAACGCTGTGGCGTTTGACACGAAGCGGACTGAGTTCGAATTCCACTGTGAACATCAACATTGGGATGAAGGTACATCCAGCCGATGAGTCACAAATAGGACGAAACACGCGTCCTGGATTCCACTTGCCAGTCACAATCCAACTTAAATATAACTTGTGTACTACCGCTATAAAGAGGCAATCCGCTCAGGATGCACATATGGCAACAGAGGCTGACCAGTTTCAGTCCATTATAAATCAACGGGAAGATACAAGCCTATTCTGCATTAATTCTTTTATTTATCTTGTTTATATTAATTAATTTTTTTTCAATATAAATAATCAATAAGTTCAAAGTAAACAATGATGAGAAGAAAAAACAACTTCAAAAATAGTACCTTTATTTTTATTATTTATTTTATTTATTTCTCTTAGTGTAATAACAAAGTAACAATTCGAAGTTAACAATGTAATGTGCTAATTGTATTGTAGTTAACAACATAATTCTATGATTATCTAATTCAAATTGATTAAAAGTATAATTGGTTGAATAAAGTGTCTTGTAGTTTCATGAAGAATAATCAATAATAGGAAGTGATTTAGTAATAGTAGTAGTATTAGTAGTATTAGTAGTAGTTGTTATTGTTATTTGTATTTGTTACATAATGATCTCGATTGAAAAGTGTGGTTCAATAAACCAATTAATCAATGTTTATTGCTCAGTAAATTGTTTACAAATAATGAATATAAAGAAAAGTTGAATTCATGTAATCTAAAGATTATTTACATATGTAACGTTAATGTTGAGTTGAATTTGATTTCGTCTAACATAATGAACTAATTTATTCCTAATAAATATGAACTGTCAAAAGTAGTAACTGATACAATGAACCGATAAGTTACATACTGATCAATTAAATCCAATTAAACATCATACTTATAAAACAAACACAAAATGACTAGAACCATGTTATAAGTTGACTTTAAGTTGGTTATTTATTCGAAAATGAAATTAAACTAAAGTTGGTGAATATACTTAGTGCAGAGTTGTGATATTTAGCTTTCACTTATCCCACTATCAAACTTTAACACAATCTTAAATGTTTGTAGAATTCAGTATCTCTAAGTGACTCATCATTTTCACTAAAGAAAAACTGTTTTCTATGGTGATTTCCGAAAACTTTGTGCATTTTTATTTTAAATTACATTTTCACAATGTTTAAGTAATTAATCTAAGTGTAACATCTAACGTCAAAACAGTATTTCAAGGGGTACAAACTTATATACCAAATAAATTTATTGCCTGTAGTGGAGATAGTATTATCCAGTTAGCTTTCTTGCTTTCACGTCTTCCTGTTTCAAATTTGATTCTCAATTAATTTGAAAAAGTAATGTGAGGTTCATCTGAAGTGTATGCTGTCATAGTCCGATCTATTGTTTTAAGTTTGTTTATAGTTGGTATTCAATATAGTATTTGGGAGGAAGAACCGTAGATTCTGCAGTGTTTGGCAAATATCTGACACCAGTAAGTTAGTTTCCATCTGGGATAAATAGTTATTATAATAGCTTAATCCTCAGAGGCCATTTTATGTGACGGGATACTATCACTAATTTGGTTGGGGTACAGTTGTGCCACTGCAGAGATCTGATAGCTATTTTCGATGACATTGAAAAAATGTGTCAAGGAAATCCGTAATTTCGACTAAAATGCGTCATTGTTTAAATAATAGCAAGATACTGATCTATCAACAGGGCTTATTGTGAATCAGGTAACTGTTCACAAATTCAGAGCTATTTCTGTGTCCTTTTGCGAATTTCATTTTCCCAAGTCAGTGAAGCCAAAAATTACATCAATCGTATTAACAAGTTGTCTTGTAAATGTTTTGAATTAAAGATATGAGTGTCAGACTCAGAAGTAACTACATTTGTATTTCCTGATCAGGAAGATGGAAGATCAGCTGTTGATGTGTTCAGATCATGATGCCTCACAAAGAACACTTGGGTTAAAATAAGGGGCGTAGCCCAATGTTGCAAGATTTTGTTTTTCTCTATTTATGAAACCATTAAAACGAGTCATACTGTCTACTGTTTATCTTTGTTTAACCTACTAGATCTTATAACACCAACTGACATTCAGCCTATACAACTGTTGCAGAAACTACATATAGATTCTCTAGAACGGGATCAATCACTTTGTTAGTTAAACGTCACCGTATGAAATAATGGATCGATTTTCTGCATCTGCTTACTAAGTTCCACAGTTGGCAGAAGTGTTTAGATAAAAGAGGTAAATGACGAAGCTTAATTTACACCACACATATCTGGCGATACGTCATGGTTAGATTATACAGCAGTGGTTTTCGATGGAATCATTTCTTGGAAACGAAATCCAAATTATTTGCTACTTTAACGGAGTCGTAAGTTGCACCTAGACAACGCGAGACCACAGTCATGTTGGAGTATTTGTGGTTCTAAGTGTACTTAATAGTAAACTATTGAAAAATCTTCCTAATATGCTCCATCAAATAAGATTGTTAACAGGTTCCATGATTGTTTTTATTACATTGGAAATGATATAATACATTTGTATTCAATCGCTTGTACATCGTCTACGAGTGTTCGTAAGTTAAATAATGATTGTAAATAGTGTTTGAATTAAATCAATCTGCCTGAACTTGTTGAAGAATTAAAAATTAATTAGTGTGACAGTCCTACATTCTTTGGTCACAGGTAATAAGAAATCTCAGTAAACAATGTGTAAATATCATAGACAGTCATTTAGTTTATGAAGACGATCATGTTAACATAAATATAACCAGGAACACTCAATCCTCCCTTCTGTCTTATTAACCTGACTGGCTTGTTTCTAAATATATACTAACTATATGACTATTCCATACTTATGTCATCAAAAATATTTTGCTGATCGGAATGTTCCTCAGACATGGTGTAAGCGATCCATAAATTCCAAATCTTGAAACTGCCAAAGATGAGTGATTGACGAAATAAGAAATCGATCAGTAACAATGATGTAAAATATTATGATAGAATCACACGCTATTTTCATGGACTGTGCTTTGCAATCTTGTCTATTATGCAGAAAGCTGTTTTATTGATTCGGCGCATATCAGCAATCAGATTAATATAATTTGCTCAGTATCTGGTTAATACATACTCATTTAGCTTCTGTGTCATATGAATTATGACACCACGCATATGTGCACTATGATATGAAATATATCTACGGTACCCTGGTACTGTAAACTGCAAAATTTGTTGTTGTTGACTCTGTTTTGAATCAATATCTTTATATAGTTTTAATTCCGTAACTGTCGGTGACTGTCCACTGAAACTTATTTGAAAGCCTTATCAATCTGATCATGCCTAAAAATTGGTAAGCACTCATGTTAAAATGCTCCATAAGAATAAGGCTATTATGATTATTTTTATACTTATTATTAACTAAACATAGTTCTCGACGGGATGTCTAAACTTATGTCATTGTACTTTTTGCTTCATAGTCCAGGTTGATAGTAGGGTTTCCCAAGTAATTTTGAACAGTTTATTCATTTTTATTTATGTTTTGGGAATATAATGTCTACCGCGACACGTTACATGGATGAGACCGTCTTAAGACGCGTTCTATGATAAGCCGTGAGTCTTGTCTGTTGACTGATGTTTGACTTCACCACGAATTCTGGTCATCCTCAGACTTACATCCATGACAATAGTTTACTTGGTCATCATTAATGCGATGAAATAAGCACGGATAACACATGTATCAGCACGCATGCCAACATAATTCAGTGCATACATTCATACAGAAATCAAATGATTCTAGATCAACTTACAGAAGGTGAAATATATTGTGCTTTGAACTATAGGTCAACTTTCCCCTCTCTAAGAATAATCAAGTCCCAGAATTCTTTAACAGCTGAGTCAATTCAGGCTAATTTCACCGAGTCCTCTTAGAAGAAACCTAATACACTCTAATGAACTCGTGACAGAATCTTGTGACAACCTACTAACCTCTTACCTTCACAAGTTATATATGTATGTGTATTGTAAATACTATCATGAGATAACGAAGTGACCACGTGTAATGCCTGCTACAAAATTCGGGTAATTTAGGTTGTAGTTAATTAGGTTCCTGGTTCGTTAATGTCTTATAGCATTTAATCTTGCGTTTTCCACTTTGGTTTCACTCCCATTTACGAGTGACCACATGTACGTGGAAGAAGTCTATACTCCATATGGGATTATACCATATTTCTAGCCTAAACAACCCATCGAGCGTAGCAAGTTCAAGCGAACCGGTGAAGAGGGAGATCATAAGTTCAATCATTAACCGAACATCCATGCATTAAAAAATGTGTTAGTCAATGTCATACTCTACGATCGTTACAACTACAGTATCGGGACCGCGAATAACTCTTACAAAACTGAGATAAATGCCGTGATTGTTTATTGTGTACTGACAAGTAAGTCGAATCTGTCACATATTAAAGATACGCCTTGCTGACAAGTACTAAATTATGTTAAATTTGGGTAATACATTATTATCTAACTGCTTATCCCATACCACCTTCTGATATTAAGTATCTTGCATAAATTTAGAAGGCACTGTATCAGACCTATGTACTTTAAAACTATATGAATAAAACAGTCGTATCATGACGCTGTCACCTACGTCATGATTTATACTCCGTGTATAAGTGAAATACCATTTCAGGTAAGTAACTTTCGATTAGTAATTCTCAGTAATCTAAAATGGTTGGTTCAATTTTATACTTTCATCATTATTTCGAACAATATCATCAACGTCTACTGTAAAGATGAAGTTGGCACTTATATTAATTTTTTCACAGATATTACATCAGTTCATTGTGATGGATAAACCTTATTTTTAATGGATTAGTACAGTGAATCTAGATGAAAGTGCCTATTGATTGAAGATCAACGCTAATACAATTCTTCGTGGAACAGTTCAGCTACAGATAACATCACTCATGTGAAATGTGCTTTTAGATGCAATATTCACCCACTAAACAATGACTAGTTACATATAACTGTATTGTAATGTAAACAACCTGTAGCCTATCAAAACTATTTTTATGTATTTTAATTGCAACTTTTGTTAATTAAAGTTACATTCTAAGTTGTTATCTAGCGAATGCAATAATTTATGCATACCAGCTTACAGTGATAGTGGATGTAACGTATCTCTCCATCATTGTATACCTCTAATTGGTTGCCATTATGCGTACCGCAGATTCATTTCATGGTTAGTTACAATCAACCCTAAATGAACGGTAAGATAACCGAAATCGCTGAGTAAAGCATTATCTATTGAACATAGAAGATGTTGTAGATGACCTTGAGAAACAAACTTCAAATGAATCTCTAATTAAGACACAAAGTGTAAGCTTATTAAGCCTATTTACTATAATTAGGTTACTTTCATACAATGAAGTTACTAGTGGTGATGTTATTCGAAACAACTTCTATTCCATTTTTCTACTGTACGCCATAATTCAATGAAAGCGAATATAATGGTCTAGCTTAGACTATAGGGAATCAATCTGCTTACTATTTTTCCCGTACATGGATCATAAGAACACTGAAAGTTGTAGATAAGAAGATAGACTAAGAATTGAATGATTTCATTTCAGTATGTGTCAAATATATACAAGTAATTACAGATATATGTAACTTTGAGATAACCAGATATTATAATTATAGTTGATTACATCTGAAAACATGAGGTTAAGCAATTGATTAATTAAACAAGTTCTACTAAATCGTAATTGAATGGTGTGTTCTTAGCTTCTTTGAGAATTCTTCGGGTTACTGTACCAACTGCCTAAGATAGGTACGAAAAAAATGTATATCTTACTGTATTATTCAGTTAATGGATAGAACTACGTATCATGAGAAGAAGATAAGTACTAGTCATTTATTGGATTAGATCTTTCGAAGTCGACTAAACGATAAATATCATGATGCAGATCACGATACAACATAATGTGGAAAGCGAAAACTTTCTCTCTAGTCATCCAGCCTAGATTCTGCCTATCCTATTGACGCTCTGCTAACGATCAAAATATAACTTCTCTTTCATCCCTAACTGTCTTCTGATTTATTTTTATTCGTACATGTGTGTTTAATCGTTAGAAGTTACTCTGATTATATGAGACACGTTAATTAGTCTCATACCAGGTGCGCTTCAAATGTCAATAGTAGTGAGGATAGTAAAGTTGACTACGAAGTCAAAGATATGCTGATGTAATAATGGCTAGTAAAATGAAGTAAGAATTTAATAACCTGGTGAATAAAAAGGGGAAGCAAATGTTGACATCACTTATTGATAAATCTGTAAATATCTTGTAAAGAGAAAGGTAAGAGGAAAATAAGAAACGATTAAGCTGTTACTAACACAATAAATCAATAACAAAATGCTAACGACAACCACATTAATATACAATTATCAATTTAACTGCTTCTTTGAATACTGTTACATTGGTTTACTCGAAGGCACTTATCGATGAAAGCACGCTAACATGTCTCCGCTTGGTTGTCTAAGTGTTTAAGGAAATCTGATACTTATGTGATTCTTTGTTACTCCAATGACTGTTAACTATAAAATGAAGAATGATGAAGCTTTCTCAGTTACATACAAGGTTCTGAATAACATATTTAAGGCCGTTAGATTTTATCCTCTCTACATAGCGGGGAAATATGCACCAACTCAAAGAAACCGAAATTACGTATACAAAAATATATATTCAACCTCTTCGTTTACCTTCACCCATTAATAGGGTTCTATGCCTAAGAGTACTTTTGGTTATTTTTCTTTCCTTTTTGTTTCATTCGTTTGTTCATCGTTTCTTCCTCACCTTTTCCTCTCTGTTTATAAGATATACAAAATCTTATTAATAAATGATGTCAACACTAATTTTTCTCTTCAACAGGTTATCACATACTTTCTTCATTTGACCTTATTAATTAAATATCATCATCGTCATCATCATTACCATCACCTTTTATCATGATGTTGTTATGTTGTTATATTAACTAGTCATGTAAGAAACTCTATTTTCTAATTCACATCTTATTTCATTCAAATAAAATTGCTTACTAATAAGTAGCATAAAATAACATTGAAAATATTTTATTTAAGTTGGATTGTAACTGGCAAGTGGAAACCAAGATGCGTATATTGTCCTATTTGGGACTTGTTTACTGGATATACCTGTATCCCTGTTAGGGATTCATAATTCTTAAAAATACAATGGTTGACTATTTAGATGAAAGAAGTTGTATTGATTTTTTATAAGACTGATTTGTAGACTTTCATCACATTATTTTTATTTCAATGTGAGTTCTACTCATAAATACAGTTTGACAGTATTTCATTGTATTAATTAAATGTTAATGATTTCAACTGATGAATAATCATTGTAAATTGATTGATATAAAAATCGATGTATTATGAAAATAGAATTCGCTGGTTCGTTGGTTCACTAGTCTCGTCTCAGTTTTGCTCCATAATACAATCTTCCTACAAGCCTAGTCTTTTGTAATAGCTGTGGGCTGAAAAGGGAACAAGTTGCGGTATACGTCTGAGGTACAAATATCAAAGATAGCGTTCGCTCATGCAATCTTCAAATTACTAGCGTCATAACAATCCCCAACAGAGACTGACCAGCTTCAGTCTATAACAAATCAATGAGAATATACAAATTCATCCTAATTGTATTTTATACAGTTCAATATAAGTATGTGTAAATTTTACTAAATACTCTTAATGAATTTATGTTTTCTCTATACTAACAACATATAGACAATAAATATCTTTGATTTGTTCCATTTAATTTGTTTTAATTCATCAAGTAGTCATCATTTTTGAAAGGAACATTTTTAAAATGATCTCGTCTGTTCTTCACATGAAAACATGAAAAACTCACTTATTTACATTTTAATATACAACCTGTTTTTGAAATTCATGCAAAAAAAAGAGCATAAATTATAGAATCATAATAAAATTTCAATTATATATTTCATGAAGTACTTTTTTGTGTTAATGCATCTGACTTGGTTATTTTAAGGAACTTTATGATGTAATACAATGTAACAAGGGAATGATTTCGTAACTAGATAGGTGCAATGAATTGTAATGGATATAAGTGAACAATATTAGATTACCATAAGGCATTACTTTAATATACAGTAGTATTTGTATACAAATATGAATATCATTAAACTAATGAAGACAATTTATAAATCAAATTATGTCAATGTAACAGATGATAATGTGTCGATTGGTAGTTGGATGGCATTTATATTACTAGTAGTTATGATAAGCATAGTAATAACAACAACATGAATGAATATTTCATTATAAGTTGGATGTAGGTCAAAAGGTGTGAAATTGAGGTTGTTAAAGAAATAATAATAATGATAATAGTCGTTCATAACTAGGTGTGAAAAAAATGTGATAAATTAAATAGAGAATGGAGAAAAGTGGGATGGAGTGAAAACAGATAGACAGTAAGGGGTGTAGACAAATGTGTTAGTTAGACATATGAATAGAATATATTTGTTAATAATCTCAGCGGATGAAATTAATGAAAAATTCCAACGTTTCGCTCGGCAAACTGGTCCGAGCTTCTTCAGGGAAATAACCAAAATCAAAAATTATCGAATTATTCATTAATTTCATCCGCTGAGATTATTAACAAATATATTCTATTCATATGTCTTACATACACTCGGCGCCCAAGTTTTGTAAATATTTTCGTTCATTTTTGGACGAAGATACCTATAAAATGTGTTAGTTGTTTAATAAGTCATATAAGGCCATTAAAGGGATAGAGGTGTTACACAATTTTTTTTTAACTCAATTGATGAGCATATGGCCTCAACGATTTTTAAGAGATGAGATCGAACCCTATCCGGAAACCTCGATGATATGCGGTGCAACACTGTAAATGCTTTAGTTTTCCATAGAACAGCTGAAATCATCAATAAACGTGTATGTGGTAAAACAAGGTAACTTGTCCTTTAGTTGAGTAGTTACCAATGGTCGGTTAGTGAATGAAAAACAAAAATTTGCTGCAATAAATGTTTTTTTTAACAGATTTAGATAGTCTCTCCTTTAATACATAACATTCTACGTTCCCGTTGAATAAGCTTAGTACATAACAGTTTGGGTAATAAAAGAGAAACTTACTGGAGTCGAATACATATGTGAGTATCAAGATTGGTATAGGTAGCTTATCAATTTAAAATGGGATAAACACTTATCTCCTGTTCAAGTATACAATCTTTAATTCAATTTTAACTATAGTTTCTGACATTAATTTTATCTCATCAGGGTAATACTGAAAGTCGAATGAGATCTCTATGCATCTGTATAACCTAGTTCACAATCCTGATAAACAATACTTATCCTGTTAACTTTTTTCAAACATCAACTTATAACATGACTATATAATCGACATACAAGCTGTTTTTCACACACAGAACTTCTGCATAGGATCTTATAATTAGTAGTATAATGAGTAATTTACAGTGTTTTGTCAGTAAGTCAGTTTACTAATTAGAAATATTGTCAGTAGACAATTCATTCATTTTATTATTACTGTTAGGAATTCAGAATGTAACGCTGTCCTTAATTCATATTCCCAAACACTTATTATCCTAATAGACAAGTGAGAAATTTTTTATCAGTTTCATTAAAACACTGATAGTTTAACATTTAGAAAAGTTTATTTCTATAAATCCAATATCATAGAGACAGACATTGTTTACAAGTTACGTAATGTTTTGTTATAACATATACGAAGTTACTGAATAGTTGGTAAATAATCTATTTCGTAGTGATAGAAGAGAATGTAGGATATACAAAAGTGTCTTAGCTAATTATTTCATACATGAGTGCTATAAAATGAAGAATGATGATTTTAATACATACTGAAATGATCTTCTTAATGATGGCGTGAAGGGAACTAGTCAATGTGACTTGCGTTGCGACTGTGACCTGATAGCCTTGGTGACTGGTGACTGGTTGACACTATTCCTGAACGACCAAAACCTACCATAGAGGTATAGATGATTAGAACAAGCACAGATGAAATAAGTGGTAAGACCAAGTCGTTTATTAAATAAAAACAATGGTCTTTAAATATCATATGCTAGGTAAAACAGTAACAGAAAATAAAAAATAGACTGAACTAGGGGAATTGTGTACAGAAGTCGGAATAACGCAGTCATAAGAAGATTACAATTACTAGGGAAGGAAAACCAATATGACATTATTTAATGAGTTTATGGAAAGCTTACAATTTATGTAATAGGCGTAGCGTAGTTGATAAGTTTTTAACAAGTGTACCGTAGCAGTAGAGGTCCTAATGGCAGAGACTGAGGTTTCACTTCTTTATCTCTATCTTATACATTTTATCTAGAATCACAGGCTGTCAGAGTGTAAGATTTAAGTTTAAATTATACAGGGAGTATCATTACTAAATATAAAATTGCCTTAAGCTAAAGTTGTTTCTAATCCATGAAATTAATTATCTTTTATGAATAAAGCAAGAATAATAGTTGAATCAGAATAATATAGATTTGGTCAAAATAGGAATGACAGTTTTAGAGAATAGTATAACTTGCTTGATTATGTAACTGTACAACGAATTCATTGCGATTATGTGATGACAGAAAATAGAATAGTAATGTAGAGATAAATCTCACAGAATTGTGGTCATGGAAAATGAAGTAAAAGATAACAGAGGATAATAATCTTGTTTCCGTTACCATGGTGAATAGAGGGTTAACTACTGACTTCATTTGGATACAAAAATCGGGTTTTAATCCAAATGCAATCACTACAGTGATTCTTGATAACACAGAATTGTGTGATTGATTGATTGATTATGAGAACTGTTACATGTCAAATAGATGGATGCAATTATATCAACAATTGGCTTTAGTTAAACAACCATGAGAAATTAAGAACCACTCGAAATCTGTTTAATTTTAGTATGAGGATCCTCAGAAGTGAGTATTCTTTATCGAGAATTCACGATCTTTAGTTTCCTCTAAACCTCGTTCATTATTTTAGGTGGATAACTCATTGCTTAATTGATTTGGATGAACTCCTCTAATCACACTCCATTAGAACCCAAGGGGAGTAACTAGTAGAGTTCTAATCAGATGTTACTAGGGAAATTCAGTCATGTCAAGTATAAGACAGTTATCTACCAATGACAAGTGATGAGATAACAAATTGATAGTTAATTGATTGAAGTTAGGATTATTAATTATAAAATGACTATTAGCTTAATGATCGAACAAACAAACGTTTACTGAAAACTTGAAAATCTTAAGTTGGATTATCAAAAGGGATTATAAATGTATACTGTGGAGAAATCTCATACTAAAAATGAAATGATTATCCAATGCTTCTTGGTTCATCATGATTGGTTAACTTAAATCAATCCATGTTAACCAGTTCAATTTTGCTACAATCCTGACAATATTCAATAACAGATTGATATAAATTATTCAGTTATTAATAAAATGTAATTATTTACATGAAGAATGAATTCTTTGTTTTTTGTTGTTATTGTTGTTGTTATGAGAGAAGATCTCATTTATTGATAATTCATTAGTTGTCATAATAAAGCATATGGTCATTATTTATAATAAACGGGGATTAGTATCATATGATTTATAGTTATGAGATTTATACACAGTAAACTAGAAACTTTATCATAATTCGGTAAACTAAGAGCAGAATAATATTGTAGTTAATCTATCATTTTTATATTAGTCTTAGATTGAGTGATTCAAGAAGAATAACTAACTTTCAGTACTATCTTTCAGAAGACTGTTTCATGTAAATCGATTATTTTACTTTTATTATTATCATGTTTAACCCCCCCCCTCCTCCACCCACCCACCTTCACCTTGACTTAACCTCTCAATAGACTCATGAATTGTTATCAGTGCACTGTTGAAGAATTTCACACTAGAACGAAACAGCTGTCTGGTGCCCCCTGGTTTTTAATGATACTCTGCCAACATCACTCTATGATATATTCAATCTACTAAATAACGAATATCTAGAAAAATCACTATCCCGATTAAACTATAATAATCAGCTTACTAGTAATTAACTCCAGGATGTTCCTGAAGCTCTAGTGAGAAGCCGTGACTGGTGGAGTTTAAACATATTGGGAGTAGTGAGACAGTTATCACCAATGACGATGGATGATCATTAGGCTATGTAACAAAGTGATGGAAGTTGGAATTCTACCATCAAGTGCCTACCCAGTGGTGCAGGGAAGTAGGCATTCGCCATAAACCCGAGGCCATTTGTGCAGAATGTAGGGTGCGCACTGTTGAGGAGTTCAGCAATAGAACGAAAGAGCTGTCCGCTGCTCCCTGGTTTTCAATGGTAGCCTGCCGACATCGATCTGTGACTTTAAAACAACTAAGTAATAATTAATTATGAATCTGTTCTTTTAGTTCTTAGTCATTATTATCCTTCTTTGTATAAAGAATATGCTTATGTATACTGAAATATACTGTGGTATAAAATATATGCTCTGGGAAAGTTTGTCATATTTTAAAATTTTTCTCACTCTAACTGTGATCATCTTTGTCCAATAAAAAAATAATTTGTGATAATTCATTTTACTCATTTGACTCTTCATTGACGTGCTATAGAATGGAGATATCTCAGTTGAGTGATCACTTTCATAGAATTTTGAGCTTAAACGATATTGGTAACCAGTCTCCTACTGACGATAGCTTTGGTTTGACGTCAACGCGTAGTGTCGTAAATGAGCGAGAAAATTTATTCTTGACTATGCTGTTTGTAGCTGCATTTCCATCAGTAAATACACTTAAGAATGCAGTAAAGAAATTAGAAAAGTGATATTTTGTAACTTTACGATTCGCGATTTCTGTTTCCATTGGAATCAGAAACCATAGTTTAGGTTTCGGTGCTGGAGAAGTGGCTGGTGGCATCGGAATGTAATTCATGGACATCCGCAAAGAAGTAAGCTGTTTGCTCATTTTAAACAAAATCCTCGTAGAGCGTCATCAAAATGTAAATGTCTATCATTTATGTTCGCTAAAATAGTATATGGTTATTAGACGTTCGTGGACAGAAATTTGCAGCACAACGGTGAATGTAATTCTCTCGGGTACGATAACAATACATTGATGAGGAGGTTGCCAGATATAGAGTTTCTGCAACAAATGAACCTCTGACTTTTTCCTAAGCATCTTCAGCCGCAATATGTTTCATTGAGTTTTCGCGCAATCAAACCTTCCTGGTAAATACCTGATTGTTGTTTATGTTGATATGTCGGTAATTTCTAAACCTGGAGTCCTATATAACTTCTCTTTGAGGTGCCTACAAGTACCAGTTAAATGGATAATCTAGTCTGGAATCTTTTTTTTCGACTGCCGATCAGTTGGTTCTAAGTTCTTGCACTTTTAAAGTAACTGGATAGATGAAATTTACAAAACAAACAGAGAAAATAGTTTCTTTTGTCAACTGATCACGCTAAATCTCAGTTTAATGGCCATTACAATAACATTGACATTCATCAGAAGAGAAACTAATACAATGATAACGCAATCTTTGCAATGTAGACGCTTACTATTCCAGCAAGCCGAAACCACTGCAGATAGTCAGTGACAAATGAACGTTGATTTGAATGAGTCATCGACAATTGCTGATAACGTCACCGTCATCTCCTTAACTTCTGAAGAACTTGATGTTAGGGACTGAAATCTCGACGTAGAATCCAATTGCAATCTAATTATTAATTACGAAAATGAACTAAAAATTCAAATCACAGTATATTTAAGCCCAACCTTGTATAAATGTTATCTATTATAGTGGATTGCTGTGTAGTCAGGTTTTATGTGTATAAGGACGAATGTATGAAATATAATTTGACTGATTGATTACTGACTCAGTTATTTTGTATTCTTTAATCTGACTTGGGGACTAGGAAACACAGGGTAGACATGTGAGTATAGAACAACCACCTTGGTATCGAGATTTGTCATCATTGGTTCCTATCATGGTTACTGTTTCCATATATCGTGATCGGCCGTGGTTCACATCATACCAACTAATAATGATAATAGATGTATTCGATTAGTATAATTAAGGTAACATTATACTGGGATTAATAACGATAAGCGGATTTTTTGAGTCTGTGTGAAGTTGTTTTCATGGTACAAGTCATGTATTACGGTTTTATTGCTCATAAAATGAGTCGGATCGTCGTTTCCAGTCATTTTTTATTTCTTTAATGGGTAAGGGATTCACATTAGCGTTTTCATTAATAAAAAAATTAATTTGATGCTCCAACACTCAATCAACATGATAAATTGTGCTACACTGAATGTGGGCATATTGGATAGCTGCCGATAATACAAAACACCAGAAATACATTCATTTTAATATTCAACAATCATTTATTAAATGAATAAACAAATTAATTAAAAGTATTAGGTTCAACAATATTTTGAAGACTGAATCTGTAGATGTTATATCTTGATGTAATCGATCCAATCACAACGTAAAGAAAATATAGTGTGATCTCGATAATTACCAATTAGTGCCTGTACGCGTCTGTCCCGCGACTACCAATCCCCAAAGCGGGACGAAAAACACAAAATGGATAAGCAATCAAACAGATTGGTATTTTACTTCAAACATTCTTTTATATATACAGCGAAACCTGACCAAGCATCACACCAATAAGGAGAATAACATTTATACAAAACGGAAACAACAATGACTAAAGACTAATGTACAGGTGCATGAGTAACTGACCATAGTTCCTGAATTGACAAATGATTTGACAACAGTATGTGAGTTTGATGGGAGGATAAGGCGTTGAGAACATGATAATAATGGAGATAAATAAACAATTTACATATGTTCGATAAAAAACGAAATAGTCTCCTGAAAAACAGTTCGGAAATTTAGTAATTTTTCTGGAATCTTCTGATATAACGGTAGATTTCTCGAGTATTTACGTTATCTGATGAGTTTAATATAATCTAGTCATAGTCTGTCACATATTTTAACTTACTAACTCAGTCCCACGATGAATGGAAAGCAAATAAAGACAGTAATAAGGATTTTACAAGCTTGAATGATTATTGGTATCGTATTACGTAGGTCATTTAAGAACCAATAGATTTGAGGCGTCTCAATTCGTATGATTTATTGCTAATTCATATCACATATTCTAGAGAAGAGATTCCGTTTAATTTGAAGCTCGTCATCAGGAATAGTTTAGAATCTCCATTTTGACGTTCATGCTGAAAAATGAAGCTAGTACTTCATGATTACAATTGGATAATTTAAAAACTTAGTAATTAGCACAATCTACGATCCAAATGTACTAACACTTTTGGTATAGAGTCATAACTGGGAAAAGTCTGACTATGGTAGATAACCATTTGCATCCTCAAAATTCTCATTAGGATATTATGACTATTTAGAGTCTAATCATATTAGGAGTAATTGGCTTGTAGTTAATGACACTAATCAATCTTTCCATTTCATCGTAATTCTGCTAAAATAGACAATGTAAACAATTAGACTTAAAATTTGATGATCTTTAGTTCGGGAACACATTAGACCATGAGTAGATGCTGTTAGATTACAGTAAGTAAGGGAGTGGGGAACTAGTGTATGAATACAACTGATCTTCTGTGATTACCTTTTTGATGTAGATCTATGCAGAATATACTAAAGCCTATACTTGTATAAATGATTGCATAATTTTAAGCTTGTAATATTACAGTATGTTTCAGATATGTACTGAATGTATTTTAACATCATGCATTTTTAATGTTCTAGTTCAGTAAAATACACTGTTACTTATTGTTTCATGTGTAAGCTGAATGAAAAGCTCGAAGAAAATAAAAAAGAAACTTGTATACATAATCCAGTTTCAAGAATGAATTTAGTTGGCTGATGGATTAAGTAGAACTGACGTCGACGACGAAGCGAAGACGATTAGTACATCTATGGGCTGGCTAAAGAGGCGAATATAGTGGATGTTACTTACATTATTTCATATAAGTTGTTTACTACAGAACATAAAGTGATAACAGAGGACAGTTGATGAGAAAAGAAACAAGGTGTATTCAAAACGTTTAGGAAATATAAAGATAAATAAAAGAAAGCAGTATGAAACTCACTTGTAGTGCAGAAAAACATGAATATGTGGATTAGAACGAGTAAAGATAAGTTACACACAGATTATCACTTTCTGCAATTGCAAAAAATAAACTATCTCGTAAGTCCAACTGATTGTTGTTAACATAACTTCTTAGTTTATAAAGTTTACAAGTACAACTATTTAATACGATTGCAGCAAATAAACTACATGTAGTTATTTTCTGAAATAAACACTTTAATGATAGAGATAGTTAGTTCTAGCAGAAAAATGCTTTTAACCTGAAAAGTAAGATACGCTGTTGTACGTATACATCAGAAATGAGATTGCAGAATATCTGTGTAAACAACTGAAAGTAACAAAGTAACCCTATTATTAATATAGTCTACTGTCTTACATAGATGAATTAAAAAACTTTGAGAATGTTGTACAGAAAGGAAAACGATTCGATAAGATGTTAATAATAATATGACTACTAGATACTATGATAGTGGATCAGATATTTGATCACGTGATTTATGTTCCCGTTATATCTGATCTTTTAATCAATAACCTTTAATAAACCAACAATAATACACTAAATACAAGGTAGTTATGCATAAAGAATCAGTAATTAGGGGGTTTATTTCACTATGCAGTGAATACTGAATTCCAAGTAGGATTGTATAAGTGTTGCTTCATAAAGGAAGGCCTACAACTATGTGTTTTTACAATGCCATCATGGGTCTAAACCACATTCTTTAAGGAACATAGTGGAAGCTTTACTTTAAAGACAATGAAGTAATATACAACGATTTGCATTAACACTTTTAGTGAATTCACCTATTGGGATTAAATAGCTTACAGATGTTGCTTGGTTTATAACAGTTATTTAACTAAAGTAACTCTGTAATGTCAAACAACAAAAATTCACTAACTTATTTTCTATTTCAAACCTACACATAAAACTATCAATATCCTAATGATATATTTTGTGATTACAGACGTATAAGTGAAATGAAGAATTTTGCAATCTCTTCTCTAACATCCAGTTCATGATATTTCATATATGTCCAGTTACTTGTTGGTATGTCTGCTATTGTTTATTACTTACAAGACTTCCTCATAAACTTGTTACTCAGATGTATGCGAATAGTGTCCCGGTTATGTGTTTACAGATTTATTACCTTCAGTACTTTGTGGTATAATATTTTTTAACAGGTAGAAAAAAGTTAAATGAATACAAATTAATATGAGATATTTAGTTGTGTATTAGTGTTCTAGAAGAGCAAAATGAATAATTCCTCGTAGATTTTAAGTCGTTTCAGTTGTAACACGATAGCTTCACAACATAGACCAACGTCATCTTTTATGAAACTGAACAGTGAATAGAAACGAAATTGAAATTCAACATTCTTTACAATAAACAATAACTAACTTTATGAAATGATTCCTAGCCTCATCGAATGTAAAGCATTTACCTACAGAAGAAGTCTTTTGTTAGTGTACACTAACTGTAAACCTTTAAGTTACTGTAAGATTTACTATAACATTTGAAAGTTTTAAACAACTTGATTTCTGATAAGATTCTGTATGAAAGCCACCAATAAATCGTACCTTTTAGTTTCTATCCGATACTTAATTAAGAATTAATCTTCATAGCTTACAGTCTCCATAATATTCAATAAGCAAACAGAATATATAACAACAATAAATTAATTCACATGAAAATCTATTGAATATTCTACGGAATTTCCAATTTCACAGAATATAAACCATTAACATAAAACTGATGTTACTTAGTCAATTGTGATTTACATTAACAAAAAAAGTGATATTTTCTACAGAAACAAATAAACAACTAAATTGTTTGTATCAATTCAAGTTAGTTGTGTAATAATTTAAAACTATGATTTACATTGATTAATCTTGATCTTCATAAGGTACTTCAATTGGTTTATTTTTGGTTGGTCTACATTCAACTGGCTAAACGTGTACAAAATAAAATGTAAAAAGATCCAAAAAATAAAAACAGAAAACAACTTGAAAAATGTGTTTACATAAAAACAAATGAAAATTATTATTCATAAAGTAAGGAACATTGGACAACAGTGTGCATCCTCGATCTCATTAGTGGAATCAAACCCAGGGCTTTCAGATTAGTGAATGTTTAGTCCTTTGAACCTCTAGGAATATGTTCCATGGTGGAATTCTCACTTTCATCAATTTATGATAAAGCATGATGAACATCCATTGTTATCAATGATAAAGTAAAATATCAATATTTCAGGTAAAATGATGTTGAAATGTTACAACATTAAATAATTTACACAATTCTACGTTATGTAACAATTAGGTAACTCGTTTAAGAAATGATCATATTATTAATTCTTTGAAGTATCCACAGTTCCAGTGGTTCATTCATGATGCAAGAGTGATTGCAACAGTGAACAAATTCTACAGTTAGTTAGAGTTATTTCATCAACCATTCAATATGGCTTACAAATCTATCATATACATACGCCTGAGGCCATTGCCATCTGTATCCGCAAACCTGTTTTATGTATTCAAAGAAATTTATACAGCCCCTCGAACTACCATTAACATTGGCCATACCAAAGTGGGCTTAGTTTTTTCTCAAATTTTCCTTATTTCATTTAAGTATTACATCATCTTTCTAATCGTCTCTTTATTTTTAAGTGGCTTGATTATCACTCTATATATGGATCATTAAAACTTACCCTCCTTTCCTCCACTGAGGACAGGTTTTCCAACAATTTTATGTATTTGAAACCGAATTGTCTCTTTTGTGTATTTAATGCATTCTGTTTTCTTATACAGATCTGCTGTTAATATTTATTCCTTGTCATAACAATTCGCTGATTGTCTTACTCAATAAGACATAAACAGTCAATTTTATATCGACATTTCCTTAATCATTCATTTAATCGTGATTTATGACTTTCCATTAATAGTCACGTTGTCCATATCGACTATTGTTAATCATTTGCAATTATCCTCATAAACTTTTGTTATACTGTAATCTGACACAAGAACACCACCACTTGACTCATATACACTTTATTATTATTGTAAACGATACGTAGACCCATGATAAGAAACTAACTAAAAGAGGATTTCTTCGCTCAACTGTTGTTCTCAATAAATGTTTTAATGGAATTTTCCATATTAATTAAAGTCATATCATGATATTAAAAGGGCGATTGTTTTATAGCTGTTTCACAGTAAAACAGTCAGTGAGAAATCGTCATGAATGTATGCTGCTAGAGTAAGTTGACTCTGTCAATGTTTTATGCAACATGTTCTGACATGACAAAACGTTCATATATGAGGATTCACTTTGCATACTAGCCAGGACAATCATATGAAGTGCATATTGTCAATGAACAAGACTGCATCAAGTCAGCCAAGTTTTGTGTTTGGTAATACTCATTAGCTAAAGGACCCTGCTATTGAAATAACTTACTTAAACATTTATGTTACTGTTTTAGATTCTAGATTTTGACATAGTATATGTCCTTTTCAGTTTAAAATGTGTCACTCTGAATGGTATCAATGGAAGTAAGACAACTTTTAAGTTTACTATTAATACTTAAGACCAGACAACATGTAATTTGTTATTATCAAGTAATTGAATAATGTACAATTAGCTTTACTAAAGAAAAACATTCAACTTTATATGAACTTACTAACCTACCTGATTTTCGACTACATCAGCATGAACAGTTTCAGTAGTTAGCTGGCTATTATCATTACTATTATTGTTATTATTAGTAGTATTGGTAGTGGTATCAGTATTATTTTTAGTTGTACCAGATTCTTTTTCTGGTTGCATTAATAAAAATGGAACGTAAACAGAACATCGACTGGAGGTGAAATGAAAAGAGATTAAAAAGGAATCCATGAAACTATCACTTGCATTAGCACAAAGAATGATGAATTTGATATCCGAATAAAATAATTTAGTAAATTGCCATAAAGTGTAAGTGAAAAAGATTGAGAGAACCTCCAGAGTTGATCATTAGAAGATTACTACTACGTATAGAGAAAAGAGTCATATATTTGTTGATTAAATACGTCACAGGTTGATGTTGGCAGGGTATCTGTCATATTTCCACTTAGATTGGCTTAGTACGGTTCGTGATACGATGTAGCTAAATTATGTAGGGTAGCCGGATTTTATGTTTGATTCCCTTTATAGTTTCAATCGGGTACCACGATTCGTTCATTCCCAGACCATAGCCACTCCAAAAGACTAGACTTGCTGGAAGATTACATTTTGGAGCAAAATATATATCAGACGAGACTTGCAAACAATGTTTATATATCTCACATTTAAAATTGAACTAACTGACGCAAGTCTACAAATCAATTTTACAAGAAAATCACTACAACGCTTGCTTCAATGAACGATTGTAGTTTGAGGATTTCGAATCCCCGACAGTAACATTGAATCAATTTAATTAAATTAAGACTAATATAAATAATACGGAGGAATAAATCAAAATAAAAATCTTAAGTGTAATCAGAGTACAAATCTTATCCAAATAACTGTAACTTTCTTATCAAAATTTAGTATTCCAAATAGCAGCCACCAAGTAACACAGTAAGTACTCAGATGTAGTAGCAGTTCTAGCAGTAAGATTGTATTGTAATAATAAGTAATAGGATCCCCAGCCGTCGGCAGTTAGCACTCAGCAATCCTACCATCAGGAGGATAAGGAATCTAACCAGGAATAATAAATATACCAATGTGTCAAATACAGATAGGCACAAAGGAGTGGGAACTGAACAGCTAATGACAAGTAACGAATAAGAAGGTCAGCTAAGAATATATGTTTACTTCACCAAAACAATGTTACAATGGGAACGAGTAGGCAGACACATGTAGGAGGGGGGAGAATACATGAATTACGAAACGTAGTAACGCATTTACAAAAATATTAAGAATCAAGGTACACATATGTTATATGATTTCCCAGGTTCACCTGAACCTGGATAATGGAAATTACCACACTAGCGTAATTTCAGTTTCAGGTCAAGATGATTCAAAATAAAACAAGTTCATGTGTGTTTGTTAACTGTCAGTGAATATAACAAATTTTGTACATGAAGTAAGGAAATTAACATTAATTTGTGTTCGTTAGTATTAGATTAGATAATTACCTAATTAGAGTTTCATTGGGAAAAGAAACACTGGGATACAAGTAATTTCCACTGGTGAATCTCAAATATGACAAAACGTGAATTCTTTATTTCATGGTTAATCATTTAATAAAAGCACTACTGTAAATAAAAGAGAACTATAAGGACCAAGTTTTTGATCCTTTTGCTTTAGTACAGTACATTAAGAAGTTTTAGTATATACTTAATAGTACCGAATACGTGTACATACCTGACTAATATTCTTCAGAATGTTTAGTTTGATGTGTGGAAAGAATCAACATCCGAGTTCTAGTAAAATCTGACGAATAGGGTTTAATTAAGGCAATTATGAAGTGGTTATTCATTAGTAACCATGAATGAGGTCACATATATTTATCATTAATTGACTAAAGTTAGAATTCTTAACTTTTGGCTGCCTCCCAGCTCAATGATCGGACGGTTGAGCGTTTACTGGAGACACAGAGATACTGAGCTTGATACATTAGTGGGACTATGGATATGAACTGCTAAAGAGTCTCATACTAGGATGAACCGGCTATCGAATGATCCTTAGTTTACTATGGTTGATTAATAAGAGTTGGTTATTGAGTGTGAATTGAAACTCACTAATTAGCTGCTCAATATATACCAAAAAATATGTGATATAAAGGAATGATAGTGACAATAAAGTAAAGTACGGCGATTGTTTAGTGAGAGTTGTACTACACTTCCAAATTATGTCAATCAAGAAGTAGTTGCCCACCAATGAAGTCGCGAAAATTTATCACAGACCTACTGAAGTTAGAATTACTGATTGTTGAAGGTCAGCCAGCTGTCTGGTTAAACATTTTAGCGTTTGGCAGGAATATGAGGACCTCTACCTAGATTCCGTTGTGGGATCATAAACGTGTACTATTGAGGGATTTCATATTAGGACGGAATAGCTGTCGAGTGTTTACTGGTTTCCTATGACTGACTTCTTGAAATCAGTTCGTGAATATGAATTGAAACTAGCTCATTAGCGATTCAGTACATACAAAGGAATATGATATAAGAAAGTAAGAATTTCGGTACATATTTGAACCAACTGTCGGATGGTTATTTACTAGTTAGTGCATCATTAAGACATATTTCAAAAGTAGTCTGGGGAAGTAATCAAGAAGATTGGTCAAACTGCTTAATCAGATTATTAACTGATAATACTAAGATTATTTGTTTAATGAGTAAACTGAATCCCATTATGATGGAACTTAATGAGTAAATTACAGTCTTCACTATTGTAATACAACGAATTCAGTTGTGGGCTCTAAATGATGTTTGAAGTAGCTAAAAACTAAACTTAGTGTGTTTCGTTAATCAGTCTGTTTTAAACGTTTTCTGTCACGGACTGACCAAATTACGACACCGAGTGAAAAGTATGAAGCACTGTATAGTTGTCTTATCCGAACACGCGGCCTTTTAACAGTGTTTATCCACCTTTGTCATAAAGATTGAACCTTGAACATTTGGAATACTTGATCCGCGATTAACATTTACACCACTGAGTCGGTAACCAGTGATTCACACTCAGAACTGCTGTCAATTTGTAGTGCTGTGCAACTTCTTTTAACCCTATTTACTCGGGAGTTGCATTATAGGACAAGACAGTTATCCACTGCTTATAGTTTTTGGTTAGTTCTGTAACTATGATCAGTTGGTCGCTTGAAGCATTTGATTTTAGTGATTTACAGTGTCAATTAAAAGTAACTTTTTACATAAATCAGCTAAAGAAATGCAATGAATTAATTTTCGAGCCATTTACACGTTAGTTTCTCACTATTAACACTTGTGTTTACGCTAACTGACATGTTTAACCAAGTTATTGGTATCAAATACAACCAACTCACAGACAATCCACACAGCTTTTGTCAAAACAAAATAGGGTACCTCATTATTGAATTTGAGCATGTAAAACAACTTTGACTATTTAAATACCACTAGGTGAAGCTACTTAATTACTGACTATTACCCAAATAATTCCAGTGTTTACTTTCTGAACTAACAATTCAACTCTTCTTATGTATAGTTACAGAACTGTATTTAGATCCTAAACATAACAATCCTGACTATTTCTTATACTATCCATCATTAGACAACATTTATATCTGAAAAGAATACAACATCGTACATATCACAGAAATGATAATAAAACAATTAACAGCAATTCATGTATTACCCGATTCCAATCCAACATCGAACACGAACAAAATATGCAACTACAACTCCATGTAGTTCTTTATTAGCCTTTATTGCATAATCTGAAGATCTTGATAGAAGACAAAATAAAAGTATAAGTTGAATTATCAGGAGTTAAGAAATTATGATATCATACTGCTAAAGTATCAATATGTACATATATATATATATATTACGTTTTGCTTATCGCTCAATAGGAAGTTAAATAAATTATGTAAAATATCATTTATCACACGCTTAAACGGAAGATTCGCAGCTCGCATGGATGCTATTGGTGTTGTGGAATACTTTCAGCTGAGTCGTTTTGTTATGAAGTTTTTTTTCAGTAAACCTGGACAACATTATTTATCATCTCCTGCAAAAGTAAGCACTGGTGAAATCGTCTTGAATGGAAATGACGGAAGCTGCATAGTATAGACAGGTTAAATAAATCTATGTTAGAATATGAGATCACGAATCAGTCTAAATTAGCATTTCCTGTGAAACTTGAAGGTTTGGGGATTGATTACCTGTTGGGGTTGTGGATATACACTGTTGAATAGTTTTATACTAGGAAAAGAGGATTATCCAGAACTTTCTGGATTTTTCTGGCTATTCAAGTTAGACTGGTTGGTAATGTCGAATTGAAATACAGCAATTTCCACAACCACCAATTATAACTCTATATTACTAAAAACATTCATCGGAACAAAAAGTCTTTACCACCGTTTCACAAATCATTGTACACTGATAGTAGAAAAAAAAACAGTCCATAGCTTTGAATACTGACTTATTACACTTCTAAATCTATTATTTTGTAACCATTTTACTTTCGACTATGATTCGAGTCAATATGTTGTTGGTTGCTTCTAAAAGTATGATATTCTCTTAACCTACTATCCATTTAATAGTAAGATAAGCAATTTAGAGTGATATAATCTACATCAATAATAGTGTCTTAATGGATTCTACTATAAACTGTGTTTTATGTTTATCGTGTCTCTTCTGTTTATATTCCCATCAAACACAACAACTGTAGCTCTTTACCGTTAATTAACTAAATATGTAAATTAGCACCATCAAACTTTAATTCTACTGGTATCTTACTCACTGTTATATCTGAAGTTCTGATGTTAAATCTTACGTATGAAGTTAGGAGGACAACACATATGTTCAGTGCTCTCTGCTGATTGATTAATTTGGATTTGATATCAGTTTACAATAAAAACCATACTTAAAACAAACTGTTCTTCATAAAACTGTTAATTTAAGAAATTAATTATGTTTTCATCTGTTGACAGCAATCCTTTATCATGAATGTAGCTTTGGGTTGCTGAAATGTACATGTATCTGGGAACATGTGATTATGTTTTGTACACATATTTTTCAGATATTATTGGTAGAAGAATTATTTGGTTCTTGATTTTCAGGGAAATGGATAATGTTATGTTATGACTAAACTTAGAAATGGCTTGAAAACTTCAATTGGTTAACCTACATTCTTAGCACTTCTATAGGGAGGAACATTAAACTGAATTCAATAATATTTACTTATATTTATACATATACTTCATTTGATTTGATTATTTTTTCATGATGAACTATTTACTCTGATGAAGTTTTTATGAAAATCACCAGAACATAATCACCATATTTATTCTTGTCATAAATGTTAATTTCAGGCATTTTATATGATTTACTTTTGTTCTTAATCCATCACTCATCACGGTTACATTTTCAAAGAACCGCTATCAATAATTTTATTAGATAATCAGTAAAGTAATATTCATTTATAATAATATAAATTGAATAATTTCCATGAATAACTTAACTACTATAAAACTAGTCCAGTCCATTGAATTAAAATCAATTCTTTTTGTGCTACATCATCACTTTTATCCAGCACAATCAATGATGATTATCTCTTTTCATGAGAGTAAGAACAAATATTTGTACAGAATAAGATGACGATTCATTTTATTACGTTGGTTTCTATTCAGTTGCATACAACCTAGAATAATACTCTTTTACAAAATTAATATTTGAAGCAAGTTTTAACATACTCATGAGAACGGATGGAGTTAGTTGAAATGGAGATTACATAAACATGTGAACATGGCTTAAGATGTTGGAGAAAATGCTGTGAATATATATACGATCCAAGAGAAGATACCAGAAGGCGAAATAGAGATCAGAGGTCAAATGATTACACAATTAGAGGTGGTTGGAAATATTTAAGAATAATGTGAATAAAGCTCAGTTATGAAACTTAAAATGACCTAATTAAACACGAAAGTTGAACTTAACCATCTAAAAAAAGGGTGATGTAACCAAAAAATGTGTTAAATCTGATGAAAAGCGAAAACTTATTAAATGAAACTTGGCGAGAGAATATAATAACACAAAAGTTAGGTTACCAGGGTAAACAAAGGCTTATATCATTTTCTTTTCGGACACATAAGTTTAGTTTGAATGGTTTAATGGCAATCGCTTCGCTTTGTCTATTGAACACTTTAAATGATTGAATAATATCCATATGGTGTTCTGTGTCTATTAGATGTTTAGCGAGTGCACTGTTAAATGTCTTTGTTCCTGTGAGTCTTAGATTTTTTGGGACATGTTCATTAAATAATAGGTAGGTTCTTCTTTCTGTTCAGCCAATGTAACTGCTACTGAAGGTACATGTAAATTTATGTAGAAATTTGGCGGTAACATGAAGAGGATACCTATCGATTGTTTATTGTTTCTGTGAACATATTGTTATATATGAAATAATCAGCTTTGCATCATAATAATTTCTGTTTAAAGCTGAGCTGAGTTTTCTTCTGATTGTTTTGGCAAAATCGTCACCTTTAAAATCGAGTTAAATGAAAATAGACTTCTTGTGAATTGTGTTTTCATTTGGTTTGTCAGACTTTTGTTCACTGTATTTAGCAGTGAATTTTTATGGATAGCCATTGCTTTTCAGATACTGTTTAATGTTAGTGAGTTCTGAATTTATCATATCTGAAGTACATATCCTTTTAGCTCTGAGAAGCAATGTTTCTTCTAGTGCTATTTTGTAATTGATTTGACAGAAGCCCTTAAAATTAAGGAACAATCTATTCCACGTTGCTTTTCTGTAGATCGACCGTCTCACTGAACCATCTTCTCGATGTTGCATGGCAATATCCAGGTAATGAAATTTATTGTCTTTTTCTAACTCCATAGTAAATAAATATCTTTATGTACTTGATTGAAAATTTCAATAAGTACTTAGCATGTTGCTCATTATTGTATACGATAAAGGTATCATCCACGTACCTTGAATAATTTTTCATTTCCTCAATCACCATTTTTAGCCTTCTGTTTTCAAGATTGACCATTAAATATCTGCTAGGAATGGGACTTAATGAACTACCAATTGCAACACCATCGATTTGGCGATATATCTTATTATCGAACAGTAACTGGATGTCCTTTGTGCACAAAAGTAACTAGTCGTTTCAATTTAATCACTGGTAGAGGCAGTAGGTCAAAATGTTGGCATATAATGTCGATGGTTTTGAGGAGTGGTATATTGGTAAATAAGGATATTATATCGAAGGAAACTAAAGACTTGCCGCCGATGTCAATCATATTCAATGTTTCGACGAAATGAAAGGAGTCTTTCAAGGAGAACATAGACAGACGTTA
This sequence comes from Schistosoma japonicum, assembly GCA_025215515.1. Lineage (NCBI taxonomy): Eukaryota > Metazoa > Platyhelminthes > Trematoda > Strigeidida > Schistosomatidae > Schistosoma > Schistosoma japonicum. Next base: position 9,556,220 of record CM046061.1, on the reverse strand, counting down.
ACGGATAGGCTCAAGCTTCTCTGTTAACCATCGAGCTTACAAAACACCCTCCCACTTAAGCCTATAATCTCAATGATAAATTCATCTCATCATAAGGTGCTACACCATCACTTTTATTCAGCACAATCATTGATGATTATCTCTTTCCAAATTTGATTGTATTACATTGATTAACCTCTTCCCACATGAGTTAAGCATGTGCTTAGTACCATGTGTACATAAAGTTATTCGAGAAGTCCTGTACTAAAATCCCTAATTCTATAAATAAACTTTGTTGAAATATTTATTCATTGTTTTTTTTTTTTACTTACTCATCATCGGTTTTATGAAGATTTTGCATCATTTCGAGACATTCATTTAAATCTCCAGTTAATTTCAGTATTGTTGATGATGCTAACCAATTTTTCTCTTGTTTTATGTAACCTTCTAATGCAACACCATATTTTAATAAATTGTCTGTTAAACTAGTATCTAATGTTGTTGTATACTTCCATTGTTGTTCACCAGCATGTGGAAGATTCTCTCTTTGTTAATAAGTTAAATAGAAAATGAAATAGAAAGTAATCAATTAAGTAGTATAATGCTATTTCATAGATAAAATGAATATTTTATTTTATAATTAAACATAATATATAAAAAAATAATAAGGAAAGTGTACTACTTTGAATATAAAACATTGAGTAGAATATAATTTGATTATTGAAATATTCAATCTTCAAAAAGTAGCTCTTGTGGAGTTTTTCAGTAGTGTGAATTGTAGTAAAAGTGATTGGTAAGTTTAGATAACAAGAAAAATACCGTTAGTATTGGATACATTATATCACTAGCTTATTGAATGATTCGATCAAAGACAAGAACTAATGTAAAATGCTAGTTGAATAGCAGTAGACACAGTAAATCCATGAAGTGAAACAATTCAAAACTATGCATAAACTCTGAATAAGAAAAAGTGAGAAAAAGTATAAAAAAGCGTTATGGCGTTAAAAACAAACTGCTTTGGTTAATGTATAATACCACTTAATGAATATGGCCTTGTGTGTACAAAGTCATAATAACAAGCACTACTGAAACATTTTTAGCTGGTCATTCCATATCTGCCCGATACCTACTTAGCCCGAAACCAAAAATAAGAGAACACAAGATTAATGAACTAACCAAATAGAATCGAATTATGTTTCAAACAACCCTTTATATATAAATAAAATCAGACTACACAATTAATTAATTAAAAATTTAATATTAATGCAAAACAAATTAGATAGCGGCAGTGAATAAAGGTAACTTGTAGACAACCGACTAACTATATTTCATAATAAAAGACAATTTACTAACAGTAAATATTCTGAATAGGAGTATAGGATAAAAGGAATATAACAACATTAGAAATGAAATATCTACTCAGAACTAAAATATTTGAAATAGTATTCTAAAGTACAATTCTGGAAGTTCGTTACTGTTTCTTAGTTGTCCAATATAACATCAAGGCTATTTAGTTACAAGGAATTAATTCAATAGTCAGAAATACTTTCAAATTATGTTATTTCACAGTCCCTGATTTATGTGATTGAAAGAAAAGCCTACTATAATTGAGAAATACAAAGTATACTGGTAAAACGCATAGTAATGCGGTTTATGAATTATTTCATAGATTTCGAGAAAGAGATGACAGAGTGGTGAATAAGTAAGTTAAATAAACCATAATTCCATTAGTTGTTAAATGATAATTGCACTTAGAACTTAGTAATTATTTATCTCTTACATCAACTTTAATTATGCTTTTATTTGGATACCAAATAAAATCTAGAGGCATGTTTCGTCCTATTTGAGATCCATCAGTGGAATGTACTCGCATCTTCATGTTTGTGTTTTTCACCAGGACTCGAACTCAGTGAGAACGTTAACAATGGAATGCAGGTATATTCAGTTAACCAGTCCCATGTAAAATTATTCGCTGGTCCTGAATTTCATTTGCTAGCTACAATCCAAATTAAATCATACTTATGAACTTTAGTTTAGTTGAGGTAATTCACTCACGATGCTCATATGAAAGATAGACTGATCAATTTCAGTCTATATCAAACCAACGGGAAGATTCAAACACATTCAGATTCCATCATGTTTATTTCGCGAAAATATTCCATGCTGTAAGTCCCAGTCATATTTGTGCAATGGATGTGTATATATGATTAAAATATATCTAGACTCAGTAGCCAGATAACAAACGTTGTGGAGTTTGGCACTAAACGAACTGAATTAGAGACCCAATGTGGACATCAGCGCTGGGTATATCTAGCTTGCGAGTCCTAAATAGAAACAAACGTAAGTCCTTAATTCCGCTTGCCAATCCACAATTCAACTCAAATAATACTTGTGAAAGAACGCTATATCGAAGCAGTCCGTTTAGGAAACACAAATAGCAACAGAGATTGAACAATATCAGTTCATGACAAATCAACGGGAAGATTCATATACATTCAAATTAAGTATAATTCAGATTAAATTTTCTGTTTGATTAAATAGAACTTTATACTAAAATTTTCAAGTTATTAATTTACTTCACATAATTTTTTATCTTAGTAATAAGTAGAACAAAATGAATAAAACTATGATTTTCTTCAAACACTACGTATCATTGTACAAGTAATCAGTTAAAACAATTGAACTGCTTATAAAATTTCACATTAAACATTGAATAATAATAATAGTTTTATTCAGTAGTACATTCAGCACAATAAGAATTTTCAGATTATGGTGTCTCAACGAGTCACAGTTTTTCCTTGACACATCTGAAATAGATGCATATGATGTCAACAAAAATCAAATAGAGACAATATGTGTTTACATGATACGTAAGAAGCAGGAATCTCTGCAGGAATCCCATAATAACTTGTATTTTAATAGCACAGATTTCTAATTAAATTGATTTTTATAACTTTTTCACTACATAGACTATGTGCTAAATACGGAATAGTGTACCTTTATTTACTTGCATGAATTCTAATGTAATGAATCATTGAGTCAATTCTCTAGCGTTTACATTATTCATATAATATTGGGAATATTTTTACCAAGTTAATACAATTCAATGAAAACTACTTTTAACAGAATGTTATTAAGACAGATGATAATAGTTAGTTAGAAACTAAATCAAAAAGAAAAAAAATAATTTCAATTCCTATTACATCATTATATACGATTAATTCATATGTAAAATAAATGATCAGAGATAATAAGTATAGATTAACATTAATTCTAGGGTAATACTAATGACATGAGCCTTCATTATACTCCTCTCTTACCACTAACTCTCTCCACTCTCAACTTCCCGTTGCTATTTCATTTATTTAAAGAAACAACAGAAATGTTCCCGAATTAGTAACTATTCACAAAGAAAAGAATGTAATTCGATAATGACTAATTTAAATTAAAATAAAAAGTTGACTGAAAGAAAACAACGACAACAACAACTGAACGAAAGGATGTTTATAAAGTGTTGAAATTTAAGAAGAATTCATTGAAGAGACGATAAATAGATTAACACGTACAAAACAAAAATATGAGATGAAGAAAACAGTCAAGAGGGGAACATGATGAATTGTGCATAGAGCGTTGCGAATTAATAATAAGAATGAGATTTTATTTTTTATTTATTTGAGAAATCAATAATTAAAAGTATCATTATGAATGATAACACTTTGTAGGATGAATTTGTATATTCCCATTGATTTGTTATAGACTGAAGCTGGTCAGTCACTGTCACACGAACCGGATTGAGTTCGAATCCCACTGTGAACATCAACATTGGGATGCAGGTACATCCAGCCGATGAGTCCCAAATAGAACGAAACGCGCGTCCTGGATTCCACTTGCCAGTCACAATACAAATTAGATAACACTTTAGTTCCATTTTTGTTATTTACATTGAAATAATAATCGTCAGACAATCCTACATGAGTTGATTTCATTTTAGTTTACATTTTATTAACATGATCTGTATGATTTTATGTGAGGTGCCAACTTACAATTTTCGCCATTAACAACTAGAGGTATTCAAGTTGACCTTCTGTGCCCCATTGTATTTAATGCACATTTTTCAAACGATTCTTTTTGTTGTAAACAACTTGAATGTTTTATTTTTATTGTTAATCATTTTATACTTAACTCTGCCCGCGGCTCTTCTAGGGTTGTTGTCGGTCCCAAGCCTGGGTAAAGGAGGAGGGTAGCACCCCTATCCCGTGAAACACAAGTTTGCTAAAAAACGCTAACCAGAATAAACAAACTTAACCATTTAAACTCTGCCCTGGAAGTGGAAGGAATCTATATGACGCTTCATTATGAAAGCCAAGATTCTTCAGAAGTCATGAGGCCGATGCCACCCCTTCTAACGACCAGAGCAAACATTTTTATAAGTACATGGAATGTTTGGACAATGTGGAAGACCGGGAAGATCACCCAGATAGCAGCAGTGGTTTTATGTAGATAAATCTCATATAATTTATTTGTGTCGGTCATTGATAGCAGTTGGGTACTAGTGAAAATTAAGGAGCACTGAACAATTATTTTGTCTTAGTTTGAAGTTCATAAGTAGAATGAAACAGCTATTGACTGCAACAACAAACACACTTGACACTGCATCAGAGTGAATATAAAGTTTTTTTCGAATACCACACAAAACTACGTCCAAAGACGAGGTTGTGTCGACTGTGATATTTTTAACGTTGGACAATCTTCTTAATAATGTCAGTTACACGATAAAACCACCTAATAATCCCGTAGATAATGATAAACTACTAATAAAATTAACAATAGTAGTATATACTATTTTAAGGGACCATCAAACCGGTAATACAAAAACACCAAAATAATTCAAAAACTTTCTCCGAACAAAAGAAAACGCAAGTTACTGAGGCTTTTCGTATATTACTAAATCCATTTGTGCCAAATCGAAAAGAAGGTCTTATGATGTATTCAAGTTGGACAGTTGTTTTTTGAACAATCACATTTCTCACATTATAAACACATACAAATTAGCTCTACGCCTTCCACATTACAAATAATCATCATTTTGTTCCACACCATTTCTCTTTACATGTATACACAAATGTTTATCTCTGGTTTAACATACTTGTCATTTAAATGGTCAGACCGTTCTTTATGGTCAGTTTTAAAATTAATATTTGATTTATTCCACTGGACTGTTTACATTCACGCTTATTTAATTCAGTTATTATAAATTGGTAAAAGTGGGGAATCTTTCATTGGATACTACCACAATAGTGCAGAAGACTAGTCTTTCGTCAACCTGAGAGCCATGGGTTGGATTCGTTCTGACGGATAGGCACTACTGAAGGATCCCATATCAAGCCAAAACAGCTTTTCATTGTTCTCTAGTTTACAATAGTACCCTATCAACATCAATCTGTGGCGAATTCAATCAACTAAAACTTAGAACTTAAGAGTTATTACACATTCAGAATATTCAATGATATTTTTACATACAAGAACTTACAAGTTTAGTATCTACATCATAAACTATATAATATACTCTTAAATCATTAGTTCACATGATAAACTATTGAAATCATTCATTTAAACAATCCATTTTCATAAATCTGAAATCCTAGATTCAAGTTAATTAATCTCAATGAAAATTGAAAACAGTGATGTAATCAAACTTTATATTGGAAATATTCTTACCTACAAAAATGTTCATTTATCACCAATCGATATGTTCCTTTAGTAAATAATAACATTTTAGTTACTTGAATAACTAAATGTTAAATTGAAAAAAAGAAAAAAAACAAACAAGAAAATAACATTCAGATAAATAGGTGATTGTATGTTTAGATGTTGAATGTCTGTTGGCCGGAAACCATCAGCAACAGCCTACTTTGAAAGAGAACAAACCAACTACCAGCTGAAGAGGAAATCAGGAAACGACGTTGGAAATGGATAGGACATACACTACGGAAATCATCAGACTGTATCACGCGACAAGCACTAACTTGGAATCCTGTTGGACAACTGAAAAGAGGAAGGCCAAAGAACACACTGCGTCGAGAACTGGAAGCAGACATAAAAAGGATGAACAGTAACTGGAGACAGCTGGGAAGGATTGCTCAGGACAGAGTTGAATGGAGAAGACTGGTGAGCGGCCTATTCTCCTCCGAGAGGAGTAACAGGAGTAAGTAAGTAAGTAATGTTTAGATGTTACTTATTAAGAGTTAAAGATAGTCTACTTTATATCATTACTAGAGTTAGACTTGATAGTTTCAAATAATGTATATTATTAAGAATATCCTAAGACGGAATGATTTGTCACTGACTAATAACGATTGAAACATCATAGATTGGTATCGTCATTCTACCTTATCGTTATGACACAACAGAAGAATTGTAAAGGATTCTAGAACAATAAGGAATTCAAACATCAACAATCTTCGAGATTCATCAGTTAAAATAAAGCACAAGATGCATTTAACCTCTACAGAGAATTGTGTTTACAGGTTAGGTTGTGTTCATCGTGAAACTTTCTTTATTGGAAAGTCTTCTGGTGATATCGAAACTTGTGTCAAAGAACATAAAAACTATACTAAACGACCTCCAAAAAATCATGTTTAAACTCAAGAAATAACAAATGAAATCAATAATAGCAGTACATACTATCTATCACAACTGTAAAATCGATATTAAATATATCCAAATTATCCGAAATGTTTCCCTATTTCTAAAGAAAGACGATTAGCTGCAGTACTTCACAAATTGTTAAACCTAATGGTGCTTAACAAAAATGAAAGCCCTTCTATTCATTCAACATGGATATTCTATCCAAGCGACCATAATTACATTGAATCAGTTTATCTTCATTCCACACATTTTTCATATCCATTCACATTATACCAACATATACAGATATGTATGGTCTTACTATGCTAGGTAAGTCGGATCTAAAGATGCCTTTCTAACCTTAGCCCATGGATTTATTTCTCCGGTAGTAAGGTGACACAACAAAAGCTACCTATAAAAAGACAAGCTTGACTTTCCTTGTCACTTGAAGGAAAGGAAATGGCTGAGATCATACTTCCAGGTCATTGGGACCAACTTCTACTAAGTTACATTTTTCAGGTGTCTAAAGAATGAGAGGCCTATTACTGATTGGTCAGCTGGCTAGTGATAACCATCTCATACACCTTACAACCCTCAAGATCGCCATTCGAATCAGCCAGTGAGCATGAATTTGTTTAAGACTAAAAGTTACTTTGTTGACAATTGCCTGTTAGCATGAAACCTAGGTCAAATATATTTTTCTACTGAGTTGCGTCAACCACTTGACATTAAAACATGTTTCATGTTTATATTATGCCACTTGAACTAATGACTCTGATTAGTGGTGGATACAATAAGATGAACATTATTGATCAGTCATTAAATGATTTGAAGATTCATATTTATGCTTCTATTATCAGTTCTAACAAGTTAACAGTCTGCTATTTCTATATGAAAAATATTACTTTATTGAAGTCATCAGCCTATAAATGCGTTTTAATTGTTCTTCATTCGTAAGAGTATAGCCGATAGATACAAGTCACATTCAGTTGACTAGAACTGTATCCCGATCTCTGTAAACCATCTCAATTCGCTTACACCAATCAGCTCACTACTGACTAACTTCAGGATACTCTAGTGAGGAGTTGTGACTAGTGGAATTCAGGCTTGTTGGGGATTGAGACATTTATCACCATTGACAATGAATGATCACTGCGCTGTCATAAATTGATTAAAATGATAATTTTACAACTGGACGCGGTGAAGCTAACTGACGAAAAAAGTTAGGCGTTTGCTGATCTGAAGCCCCTGGGATGGAATCTATGGTGCAATGCTACTGAGGAGTTCCATACTAGGATAAAGCAGTTGTCCAGTGCAGCCTGGTTTTCAGTGGCATCTAGCTAACATTAATATGTAATGAAGTCAATCAATTTTCTTCAATAGTCATATTGTTATGTTGTTTAAACAAATTATTCTTTAAAGTAATTTGGGTTCAATCAAGTTCACAATAATTTTATGAATAATCATAAAAATATTCAGAATTCTGTCATTCCAATATTGGATTAAGATTAATGAATACGTTGCTGTATTCACAAAATAAAAAAGACACAGAAATACGATATTTCTAATGAAGATGATAACATTGATGACAAAATCCTCGTTCAACCTGATCATCATCTTCAAAATATGTTAATTCATTTAGAAAATTGATTCTCCTTTTTTACAGAAGCATTCGTTGTTGTCTCTAACGATTAGTACTTTTAGCGTCTTTTTAGCAAGCTTGTTTTTTACGGAATGGCATTGCTAATCCTATGCCCAATCCTCCTGTCTTTTACAGGCTTAGAATCAGCAATAATTGTTAGAAGGGATTCCATTCATTAAAAGATTAACTGATTGTAACGATTAAAAGTATACTCAAAGTGTATTCAAATTCTATTTTATTTTTTCGGTATGTTGTAGTTATCGTTTAAGTAAAGTGATTAAATATCGAAATATGATGCTACGGAAAGAGATTAAGGCTTAAATTGTTTGAATGTTCAATGTTTGATTTGTGTAGGTTGGAGTGTGGATGCATAATGATGAAACTTCATAATCTTAGAGTATAGTAGTTGTCAAGTGTTTTACTTTGTAGTTTTTAATGGTTGTCTAACCAAGACTAATCCATACTGTGATAATTAGTGATCAATAATTTTCTGATGGGGTCCTCATTCGTTTGTTATGTACAGCATAAGCTTTAGAAATTCGAATTACGAACCCTAGTCTATGTGCTTGAAAGAACGTTGAAACACTTTTGTCTTTTTCTAGGTCAAATATGATTTGATGAGGATTTTTATGAACTCGACACATTTTCAGATTTGTGTTTATTTTATTCTGTCTTAATTATGTTTTTCCTACCCGTTTCATGAACTGACTTGATTACCTATTTGATTGAGAATTTCATTTATACACTACCTATTATGTAGCTATTTTTGGTCATTATTGTTTGGTGAAGTTTATCTTAACCAATCTACTCTATCAAGTTTTGATCTACGTTCTGTATTGAGATATTTATTCGAGTTTATTTAAGTTGGACTTGTGACTGGTAAGTGGAATCCAGGACTCGCGTTTCGTCCCATTTGGAACACATTGGCTGGATGTACGTGCATCCCAATGTTAATGTTTACAGTGGGATCCAAACTCAGTCCGTTTTGTGTCAAACATCACCGCGTTCACCACTAGACTACTGAGTCAAAATGCTCAGTCTTAGTTTAACAGTCAACCAATCAATCCATGTGAGTTTCTTCTTCAGTTGGATTCCATTCACTTCTATGACTACAGTTGCGAGCTTATCGTCTAACACTGGATTCGGAACTATGTTATACCTACTTCACGACTCTAAATAATCACAATCTCACTATCTTTTCAACTTTTGGATGTCAAACGTTTAACTGACAATACACATGCATTTACATTCATATCACTTCAATTTCTTTGTTTGTCACTACTATTGCATATGATTGCTTAATATAATGATGGTGTTAGAATTCAGTAAGAAATTAAGGTTCCAATACAACTGATTGGAACCCAAGAAATATGAATGAATTCATATTATTCAACAGCAAACTGTTGTTGATGCTTTATTCGAATTCATAAAGGTAACAAACTGTATGAGACTTACTTGATATTTGCAATTTTCTAACTGACATGTTACACTGATTATCCAATACAATTGATACAGACACTGATTCACCATGATAATATAACTGTGAAAGGGTAGTAAAAACAGTAAGAAGAAGAGAATATGCATGTAGATGCATCTACATTACAAACATCGATCGTTCGCTAATAATCAATAGGACATAATTTAATCAGTAATACTGACTAAATTCTGTCACCCAAGTCATCAGTAGATGTGATTAACTCATCTCTCGCGGTAATATACATTCCACTGGGACAGAGAATATTCCTTATGATTACTGACAAGTGAAATAACTAATGTTAAGCATATCTTCTGTTTATCTTTAGTCGCTACTTAACGTTTATCAATCGTAACACGTATTTAATAATAGTGATGAAACAGTAATTTCTTGAATTCATTTACTTATCATTTTAACAGAGCATGTACTCAGTTCCTTGGTTATTTATCAAATATCCCCCCCCCAACTGATCTATGTAATAAATGAATAAGTTGAAGTGAAACATGATGACAACAAACCTTTATGTGTCGAACAAAATCTTCTGAAATAAATGAAATAATCAGACTCATTGGTTTACTGCATAAGTAATAAGTGTTTTATTAACCATATTTTCAAAGGGTTTTGTAACTTTCCATTGATGAAGTAATGGCATGAAATTGATCAGTCTCTCCTTTCATATTGTGAATCATGATAAAACTGATTTGATTCATTGGTAGTATCACACATATAATTAAAGTTTTTTCGTAACTGATAATCCGTTTAGTGTTAATTGTTGCATTTGTGTAACCGTCTAAATTTAGTAGTTTAATGTATAATTGAATCGGTTTTGAGTCCCCGTGTAGTGCAGGTAAATTCAGTGAATTTACAAACAGAACCTTGTATCCTAAACTATGCTTGACTATTCCACAGTACAAGTTAAAACATATTTCTTGATGTGTAAAGACATTTAAAATTGTTTTACACTAAAACGTAAACTTTTCTGTTGAAAATGGACATCTTGGAAGTAGGAAATGTTCTAAATCGATAGTTTGCTATTATATTTACGTTGATGCAAGAGGTTTGGGCGTAAGATTGCACTTCAATGGAGAATTTGTTCGGCAAAAGTATTTGCTATACGATGAGTTAATTACTAGCGCTGTTCTTGCAGAAATACACTATCATTTCATGAAAGTCAGTGAAAACTTCTTCCAGATATAGTGTGCATTTTCACAATCCTGAAGTTAGGTAGTTAACGGTAGTTGGCAGAAAACATATCTAACTTAGAATTAGGACTAGTTTGCATTCGCTATCAAGGTATTGAGAAGTGTCATTAGGTATCACAATTTTCTACAATGCCAAAAGTCTAACATTCATCTAAAAGTCAAACATTCGTGGTTGACAAAACAACAGGAATATAGTGACAAAATGCAAATCAATTACTTTTCTGAGTGGGAAAGTTACTTGCCTTAATCACTAGCACAAACGTGTATATAATGCTGATGAATATAATTGTTGATTACTTAATGTTTCCCTGGATAACTCCACAAATCATTTTATTTACGAGAACTTTAGGAAAATCAATTATTTAGGTAGGAATAGTGAGATGCTTCACTCCATTATAATGACTAAATCTTTATTAGGTTAAAGTTGTCGATGCTTTTATTAAACTAAACTGTCATTTCACTTGATCGATTCCATCACAGACTGATGTTGATGAAATACGACTAAAAGCCAGGCAGCACTGAATAGTTGTTTCAAACTTGCATGGGAGTGATTAAACTTGTCGAAAGTGTGGTAGTTATCACCGATGACAATGGGTGATCATCGCACTATGTCACAAATTCATAAAAGTAAGAATTCTACTAGTGTATGCCGACTCGCCCAGTGGTGCAGAAGGTTAGGTGTTCGTCATTCTTAAGTGGCTGGCGTGGAATCAAGGGTGCGTACTCTTGAGGAGTCTCATACTAGAATGAAATAGCTATCAAGTGCTTCCTGGTTTTAAGTGGAACTCTACTACCATCAACCTGGAAAAACTCTGTCAAATAAAATTAATACAAATCTCTATAAGCCATCTTAGTTCAGTAAATTATTACATCATCAACTGAATTTTTCTTAATATTATTTTCTATATTGATTGATTACATTTCAAGTTCAATTACCAATATGATACTAACATATCTTGTGAATTTATTCTATGGCACTCATAACGAGGGACAACAATAATCACTGATTCAAAGTGTAACTTAATAATAGTTAAAATCAGTAAATGGGTTTTCAGTAGTTGTTTCTAAGTAGTAGTCATTATTTTACAAAAGTAGATGGAAACAAGTGATCTTGGTTTAAAAACAATTTTATTAAACTAAAAAAATGGTAAAATAACGGCTTTAATACAGTCGTTCAAGCAAAATGTTATTCCAAACATCTTTTCTGTTATATTTTAAGATAAGATTATATAATAAAACATTCAGTTGTGACTTACATCACAGAATGACTGTAGCTAGATAATCATTAAAAATAATACCGGGAAGTTCTGGATAAAGGGACTCTAATGATGGACTCGTTAGTACCAATGACTATGAACGGAATCTAGCCTATCACAATCAGACCTTGAATTAAGCCTGTAATCACTATGTTATTCAGTTGGCAATCATTAACTTGTAATTCTAACACCAGTCGACTTGTGGTGTTATGTGGTCACTATTTAATATTATTTGACGGAAGGCGTCTAGCACATAATATTTGTGAACTCCGATAACATTGGTTTCCCATTAGAGCTCTAAAAATTGTGCGATTATTGTAATATTTAGACACCATTCAACTGGTTTGATTACTAATAGCCACAGTTAGATTCTGATATAAATTACAAAATTTTACAATTTTACAAATCCCATATGAATCACCAAGGGAACTTGCTGGCATTGCATACGCATTATTTCGACTTAATTTCAAAAACATTCTGTCACATAGTCGTATAACTTGAGATATTTCATTATGTCAAAACGAAAGGGGAGCGAAGAAATATTTCTTCACTCCATTCGTCCTTTCTTATTGCTAAAACAGGAAATATTTTCGTTATATTTTATTGTATTATTTCTGATAAAAATTACTATCATTCAAAATGCATACAAACTGTTATATTAATGAATAATGAAATGTATTTTAATTAAGTAGTATATAAAATTCTTTGAAATTATGAAAACTTTATTTCTCTCAAACTAAAAAATTACAATCAAATCAATTAAAACTAAAAGGTACTAACTAGATGCAGTTATTTGTTTTGAGACTGTCTAACACTTTAAATGCATAACATTACATAGTACAGAGTTGAAAGATGTTTGGCACTTATATTGTGAGCAAGTGTAATTCATTATTAAAAACTGAACGTTAAATATATTCATTAATACCTAGTAACCAGTGATTACGTTAGTTGCTGTCTCCTAACTTTATTTCAATTATTTTGTTATAAGTAATAGATATTTATTATGAATGAATGCAGACACTTTCGTGTGTTACTTAATCACTATTTAAAACTCGAAGATATATGCCTATGCAGCAAAATTTATTCCAAGTATAAGTCTCTGATCAAAAATATTCATTGCTTATTCTCTTTTTTGGTTAGTTGAAGACTAAGTTCACTATTTTTTACGTAAAGTTTGCATAAAGCACTGTTATCTTTTGATTGTCACCAATCGCTATTATGAACAAACACAAAATTCGTATGTGATAGTAGGACAAAGTTATTCCAATTGATGCCACATGATGTTAGATAAAAAATATGTACTGGATATATTTTATTAAGATATAATTACTGTATTTTAAATGTACAATACAGACGTGTAAGTAGATCATCTTAGAAATGTTGTCTAACGGCCATTAGGAAACTATACCGAGTACAACTGTTGATTGTAATTTATTTCCCATTAGTGCTAAATATTCAAAGGATATGATACTGTCTTTACCATGCGAACTTCAACTTCTTATCATAATGAAAAGATTTTGACTAAAATGAATGAATAGGGGATACTTTTTTTTCAAGAAAATGTTTTTACTGCTTACATGTAACACTAAAGAACGTATATAGTATGGATCATAAATTTGATTAATTGACAAACAAGTCAAATGTCTGATATCTAACTAACTTTAGACAAAACATCTTTATATTATAACATTAAAATTTAAGCATAAACTTTAATATTACTGGTTTATCAATAGATGCTGTTACAAGAACTTCTCCAGATTGACACATAAAATTAGTAGTTTTTCTAACTGATTCAGCCACAGGATAAATAGGACGATGAACAAGCCTTGGTCCAGCAATATACTTTCTTAGAATAATTGTTACAGTAGAACTAAAATAAATGAACAAAATATAAACAAAAATTAGTTATGTTGTATCTAGATAATAAATGTTGATATATATAAATTGTTTCGAGTATGCCACTACCAATATTAGGAATTTCATTTGTTCACTTTCAATCGATATATGTATATTCTGGGTGGATTTCTCTGATATTATGAGTTTTTGAAGAGAATGATGGTAAGTTTATGTAACCGTATGATCATGAACACTAGAACACAAATATAATCAGCTGTCAATCTCTAAATGGAACTAAATCCTCATCCTGGTCACAATTCAACCTTATTAAATATGTCGA